>OY978527.1:8756242-9356242 GCA_963854835.1 Megamerina dolium
AGCTTTCAAGTTTTTCAGAACTATTGATCTCAAATATTTTTGTCAGACACAATTCTAAGCGATCCATACATGCTAGTGAAATGCTAGTATAGCAGTCTCTCGGTAAGTCATGAAAATACCTCTAAAGGATAAATGTCTTGTTCATCAAGCGGACCACGCGACACCAAACTGGAACCTATTAAGATATATATATACCTTAGGACTAACCGCAGATTTTATGGGCGTTGCGACGATACAAGGTCTTTTGTAACCAAATATATTTAGTTAGATCTAATTCTAAGCGCTACTTTCATGGTGGCAATAATTTCCTTTCTAACAAAATTGACGAGAAATATCGGAAGAAATTCGATTGTAAAAGCTTCGCTTCTCCGATTTTTGTACCCATAAGGGTGCTGGAGAAAGAGTAGTTCGGTTATGCGGCGTTGATTTTTAATATGTAGGCAGGAAGATTTGAATGGTTAGATAAGTCTGCCGCGCATCTCTGCATGAAATAAATAGTTCAGCGAAATTTAAAGCTCAAGCAATTTGGATACGAGTACATAGTCCCTAACTATTGCCTGCCGAACTGTCTCGGGTATGGCTTGTGTTGGATTGCAATTAAATTTCTAGCATCTCAGTCAATGGTGCCGGATAATGTGAGTCCGTCAACCTCGCAAGACAAGAAATTCCTCTATCGTGTTTCCTCAGAGCCAAAGAGATCACAACACCCGAATAAGCACGGATCTGTCGTGATTCTCTGATAGAAGTGGATTGACGCAGTTTAAGATTCAAACAACTTCAATGCCATAAACTTGATAGACGATGTTCCCCAATGAAGCCGTCAAAAAAGTTCTGCTAAAATTTTAATCTGTATAAAGAGATGCTTTTCTTTAGCAATCATTTTGACGAATGCTCACTCCGTAGCCCGCTTATCTAAGACCAAACCAAGCACCAAAGTGCCAGTGTTTTTTATTTATAAAACCCGGCGCCTCCTCTACAATTGTTCTAGCGTTTAAATGATTGGGGAAAAACTTTTTAGATGACTTCTGTGGCACCAGACCGAGCACTAAAATGACATTTTTCTGAAAGACTCGCTCTTTTTTTCTTCGCATAAGGAAGATAAAAACCGAAGAGGTGGGAAGTAAATGACGTATCTGTGCTACTTAAGCCAATCTATGCTACCTATCAACCTAGAGTTCGAGTATATTAAGTGCAATGCGTTAAGCTTAGTGATCATCACAGGCCACCCCATTTTATTGAAAGGCAAGCGGTTCCAAAAAGGGATCCCAAAAAGAGCTGATGTATACAATTTTCCTCATTTATGATCTTATTTAGGATAATTTGTTATTTGTAGACTGTGTACGAACTAACAGTTATTTATTTATTTATAGGCGAAAGGCGGTAAATAATTTTGGACCAGAAACTGATATAGAATTACGAATTTCAAGGTGTACAAGCTCCAAAATAGTATATAATTATTGTATAGAAATATTGGCAAAATGTCGACGTATTTAATGCTTCAAAGTCGTTGCAAGCATACTAGTATGCATATGAATATGGATTTTTGTAATTTAAGAATGCAGCAATTATTTAGTCTCATTATTCTCACTTCTTCATCTGTTTCCCCGTCTTTCCTTCGCTATCTGTATCGATAACGCTGCCTTTCATTAGTTTGAATATGTGGGTTTTGTGGTTCGTACAAGAACATTTATAAATGTTGAAATTATGAACGAACTAATTGATTGATCGATAGATTGATTATTTGGTTGAACATTAAATTGCTCGTAATTTGTGGATGAGTAGTAGTAGTATGCAATGTAAATGGAATATATATGTATGTATATAATTTTTATACCTACATACCACTATCCAATTTCTAATATGTATTATTAACAATTATGGAGCGAATAATTTTAATTTTATACTGATTGAATGATTTAATCATCGTTTATACACATATAAATACATACTACTTGAATATATTTATGCAAGCACGTCTGTACATTTGCGGTTAATATTTTACAACCACCACTCATATATGCATAGTAAAATTAATGGTATTAATGGTAATTTGATTAGATAAATGCTATAGTAATGTGATTTTGATTTCATTGTAGTATATTGTAATTATTATTGTAATAGAGTAGAGAGAACAAGCAAGATTATTCAGAAACATTTGCAGGAGAGAGGGAGGGAGAGGCAGAGAGGGATATTATCCTCCTCACATACATAAACTAACGTAAAAATGAAAATTTGCAAAATTCTCCAAAGTCTCCAAAGTCTCCAATGTTAAACTTAGTCTCCAATATGTAAATTACAAATTTTCCGTCATTCTGACAACTTCTAATAAAATATAAAAGTTAAATATAAAAGTGGAGACAATTTAAAAAAGTCTCCAATGTCTCAGTTACAGTTTTTTCAATGCAATTCTTTTTAATTTATATGACATATTAAATTTTATTAGAATATTCCATGAGATATCCCAATTAAATTCAATTCCAAGCACGACAAGTGAGAACTTTATTTTGCTTCCTAATGCAATTCAATTTTTATACGAATATACAGTATGCCGCACACCGTATTAGATGAAAGTATAGCAAAAATAAATAAATAAACATCTTAACTCAAATGAAAGAAGATAAATAGTCTGTCTGCGTATACAGGATATCATGTAATAGTAGATAATAAAATCCTTGACCCTGTGGATTGATTTTTGGTTTCATTACTATTTTACTCTGTTTAGGATTTCATTTGGCATTGCTAAATATTGTTATTAATGATAAATGGGGGTTGGTAGATGATGGATGGTGAATGGTGGCGGTGATGGTGAATAGTCGTGGTGGCGGTGAATGAGTAATAAAATAGCAATTAATTGCAATTTAAGCAGTAAATAAATATATTTAATTACTTACAAAATTATTACAATCTTTTGTATGTGCTCATACAGGCGATTTCGTATTGATTGACATTTATGTATGCGAACAACAACAATTGCTTATTAACTAATTGCTTGTCAATTAGAATAATTTATGTTAGATTGTGGTACGGAGCTATTTTCCTCAAGGCAATGTGTTTCAAAATGGTGAGAGCAACTTGGATTTCATAAGCGTTACAACAATTACCGATTGCATATACTGAGCGAATTTTATATTACTTCAGCAGGAATGAGACCTAATCCAGCTGATTAAGTTTAGGTTTAGGTTGTTGTGGCTGCCCTCTCTCTGAGAGGACAATGGCCACATAGGTCCATTGTGATACTGTTGTGCGTATTAAATTTGGACAGCATTAGAAGAGGCCTACTTATATTAGCCGGTTCCGAACGGCAGAACTCTTGTGACATCACTTTATCTTAGGATTGTTGCAGAGCTCTTTTAATAAGCATTTTTGACAAATTTTTACTGCCAGAAAGATTGCCAATTACTTGCCGACAGGTGGGTACCGTTCGATAGAAAAATGTTTTCGAAAAAAAATTTCAATATGCTTCAGCCGGGGATTGAACCCACGACCCCAGGTGATTAAGTCTCTTGAAAATAACTCATATTGGTTGTGACTCTCAACATTTCTTGCGTATCTTGGATGGCACTCACTTCATCAACTCAGCAAGATTGAGGGCATTAAAAACACATGTCTGCAGCGGAGTCAAGAAAGTGGTAACGGTTAGGCCATAAAATCAATGCTATTGGCGGATGGATTAGAAGGGGCCATTCTATTTATATTAGCAAATTTTAAATGTCAGAACTTTTGTTAAATAAGTTTTTTCAAAGTGACGGTCCGTAGCTTATGTAATTTTGATGCAGACAATTTTCTTTATAATTCCCTATAAAATCTTTCCTATTTTCCACAGACGTTGAGAGGATTGTTGACGAGATTTCCTAACAATTTTCCACATCGTCTTTTTTTTTGGGTTCTGAAAATATTTCAATATAGCTTTGATTTAGTCAGGATATTAACCGGAGATTTCAGACGCAAAATGATAACGAACTAAGCGCTAGAAATAGACAATGAACTGGAAGCAGAGATTGGGCACCAAAGGTAAAGCGGTCTTAAACAATATTGAGGAGCTAGTGGAAATAAAACTTAACGACTTCTGGAGCTCCCTAAATTGCACGGATTATATCTAATCTAGCTGTCCGCACAAGTAACCAAATATCCAGTTGGAAAAAAGGATGACTAGACAACAAAATGGTGCAGGAGTTAGACTTATGGATTTAAATAGCATTTTAACCAAATAACCAACTAATCACTAGGTGCTTCAATTTATGAACAGCACCAGAATAAATTATTCTTATTGGACGAATTCTTTCAGTAAGATAGCAGATGGAAATAACTTTAAAGAAACCAAAGATTATCCTATGTGTAAAGTGCTGAATAACATAGCCACATGAGAAAATGTTATTTTCTATCAGACGAGTTCAACATTCCTCAACATTATTTGGGTCGTTGATTCGGCCAGGTCGCCATTCGTCCCTAACCTCAAAAAAATCAATAAACGTTGAAACAGTTCTTGCAATACCCAGAATCCCTTCTATGGGAATAAAATTTATAACTGACCCATCTCTAGCCCTTACAGGGGCTGCCATACAAAACGGAGCTCCCATTTTTTATAAATTTCTCAGTCGCCACTTCTAGAGTGCTCCTAGAGTGGTAAAACATTTAACCGACTTGCATTAATTTTTACTTCTAAACATTTTTACTCCTTAACTCTACTCCTTCGGGAAGATCCCCTATAAATCGACCGTAAAACTACCTAAAAAACCACAAATAACCGCATAATTGCCCAGGAATCGTCCCGCACCCCCATTCTTTTCTTCTCCTAAACATTTTCCCTAAACACACACCCTTTTTCTGCCAATAGCAGGCACTCCCAAAAAACAGTTTATGATTTTTTAATGATTCTTTTCCAACGACCCGATTAATTTTTACTGCTCAACATTTTTTCTGAGCACACTCTTACCCTAATTTTACTCCTTAGGGAGTCTTCCCTGCAAAATTGTCTCAAAAGCATTTGAAAATCGTCATATAATCCTATAATTTCACAACATTTCCTCTACATATACTTACCCCCAATCTCTACCTATTTCGGAGGCTATGTTGCAAAATTGATGTAGTTTGTAAGTGAACTCCGTTAAATTTTGGGAATAGGGGATATGTTGGCGGAAATAGTGAGACAGAAAAATTAATGAGGGTCCAGGTGCAATTTCTGAGCAATTGCAATGCTAGACCATACTTCTTTTCGTATAGCTGTGAAATCAAATAAATAATTTCACGTGAAATTAATTAATTTACTGCAATGAATATTCATTCTTAAAGTAATCCATTATACTTACCTATGAGTAATTGTAATTCAATGAAGCTAAATGTAATTACTTACCTTTGTCGAACAATTTTCTTACAAATTATAAATCAAACAAATAGAATAAAAGTGTGAAACAACCGTAATAATAAAAAGTAATGCTTACTGTTTCATTAAATTGGTTCTAGGACAGACATTAGTTGCTTTATTATTATGTGTTATAAAACGTAAACCCTCTTGCCAACGCTAATTGTGTGGTCAAGTTGAAGAACGAACACAAAGCAAAAAACACACAATACCGTCACAAGGACATGAACGTAAAAGTGTAGAGTTGCATTTAGTGATTATGCCATGCAATTTGTTGTTACAAAAGAAAATTGAAAAAAAAAAAATTAAGATAACAAAAAAAAAAACGAGAAAGTAGAAAAAGTTGGATAGAATTTTGTTAGAAAATAAACGAAATTATATAAAAATTAATGTAAGAAAATTCATCAAGTATTATCATATACCAATAATCAGTCATATAATAAATAAATGTATAAATGGTGTTAAAATAGATCAATTATGATTTATTGCATTAAACACACTCATACATGTTTGCGTGTAGTTAATTCAATTTGCAAATCAAAATAGTCATTAGTGACATTTGAAATAAACAATAAACGTTCACACAGCGTCAAAATAAAAGCAACACAAATGGAATCATCATAATAGATACATATGCATATACTCGTATTGTGTATAATCAATAAAATTAATTGCCCAAAAACATGCAATTACAGTAAATGTATTAGAATATTTACATAAAAAAACAAGATAATATTAGTCGGGTGAAAAAAATTTGTTTTGATTAAAATCAACAAGTGTTCATGTGCTAAACATATACTCGTAATATGTCACACAAATTATTCACAAATTTGATATATCAAAGGCAATCAAATATTGTAGAGTCATGGATGGGTATGACAACTTACTGCTTTTTGAGACACATCATGGGACAAATATTATTCGCTTTAACATTATGTGTGATTTTTCTAATGCCATCTAGCCAGATCTAAAAAAAAAAAAAGAAGAGTATGAGAAATATGAGAGGCATATGATTTATGTTGATTAATGAGTAAGCATTTTTGTTTTTTTTTTTAGCCTAAGTTAATGTGGGTTAAATTGCACGGTGCAAATTTTGTATTATCTGGCTCAGTGAAAAATATATAATTTGTATAATTTCAAACTTTTGCTAAACCATCAAGTTTCTAGGGATGTCCTCTTAAAGGGTGAAGTATACTCAGAGGATTTCCCTTAAGGGGACAGTAATGGAAAAATCACCTATAGAATCACCTCCAGAGCGGTGAAATGTATGATTGACCCCCAGTGGTGTAGTCAGGGGAGGGCATCAGAGGTATAGATCCCACTTGGCCGATGGACTTGTTAAAAAAAAATATACCAGATGTAATCCGCTGTTTTTCGGTAAAAAAAAAAAACTTTGCTCTCACTAGCTACACATTTTTCCCATCTCTCCGGCGATTTGTGTATACCATGCCAAAAGAATTCCTCATTTTTCGAGGCAAACCACTCGTCAAGCCATTTTCCGATGTCTTCATACGAATCGAAGTGCTGTTCGGCGAGTGCGTGACCCATTGACGAAAAGAGGTGATAGTTAGAAGGGACCAGGTCTGGTGAATAAGCGGGATGAGGTAGCACCTCCAAATTGAGTGTGTCCAGATAGTTTTGGACCAGGCGTTGTCGTGGAGAAAAATCAGCTTCTCATGTCTTTGTTCATAACCAGGCCTTTTTTCATCCAAAGCACGTGAGTAGCGGTGAGCATTGACAGTTTCACCAGGTTTCAACAGCTCGTAGTAGATGACACCCTGCTGATCCCACCTAACGCACAGCATCGTCTTGCGTCCTAAGCGATTTGGTCTTGGAGAAGAAGTTGCTGGTTTCCGATAGCGCATTGTCTCCGCAAGCGTTCGATGCAACTCAGCAGCAGATTTCTTCAAATTGAAGCAAAAAAGTAGAGCTTCCCCCATATGCTCTTTTTCTAGCACGAAACTAGATATGATTATACGAAGAAAAATGTATGTTGTTGTATGAACTCAATGATGATGTGTACTAATTGATGTAAACAGATTGTAGAACTCATAAAAAAAAGGATGCACAGTCGATAATACCTCACTATAAATGCTCACTAATGCCATCTACGTGCAAACAGCGGATTTAATCTTGTACACCTGGTAATTCTTCATAGATATTTAAAAATCATTCATTACAATTTTTTCTCATATATTTTTTCATGTAAACGGCTCCCCCCCTCCCCCCTTGCCAAATCCTGGCTACATCACTGCTGACCGCCCTTGATAGTTTCTCCTCAATATTTCTTTTGAACAGTCAATACTTGCCCCATACCGCTACTCTCCTATGAAATGTATAATTTTATAGTAGCTGTTGAAACTGGAAAATTGTCAGGTTCAAGTCAGAAAGTTCTTCATGCTTTCTTGGGAAGAAATGCTCAAAATGATCCAAATTATATATTTTTCGATGAACCAAACCGCTTCAAAATTTGAACCGCCTTAATATACAATACATACATACTTAAAGTAAAACTAAAAATCTCCAAATGTCTTCAAAAGTCAATAGCTAATGTTTAAATTACATAATTTATAAAGACTATTGCTATAATTTCAATGAATTTTTTTAAATTTGCATATTTCTAATCAAAACGACAAAAACTGAAAGAAATCTCCAAAGTATCAAAATTGTAAATTAGCATTTTGGAAGTTACTTCTTATGATTCTTAATACGAAATTGATGAATTTTAAATGAATTATGAAAAATATTTTAAGTTTCCAAATTCGCAACAACTTTCCTTCACGTAAAACACTTATTTAGAATAAAAATAATTTTTTCAATGAAATATACAGTATCGAATAGTCTAAATTAACATTTTGTAGTTAATTGTGATCAATTTATATGAAATTAATATATATTATATGAATTTAGCGAAAAACGCAAAAAGTCTCCAAAGTCTCCAAAAGTTGACATGATCTCCAAAGCTTCTAAAGTCTAAATTAGCAATTTCTATATAATTCATATGAACTTATATGAATTTAATCAATTTCAAGTGAAATGAGCAAAGTATCAAAAAAGGGTCCAAAGTCTCCAAGCTCTGCAACTCATGAAATACAACTCCTGCAGAGCCGTGTCTACAAATTTTCGCCTGATATCTTTTTTAGTAACATTATTCAAGAGTTAGAGAACTCTGCAAAGGTCTCCAAAACTGTACGCGCTTTTAATTTCAAATTCAAGCGGTGATGTGTACAATTGTAATCATTTCATTATTTTATAAATTATCTTTGGCGATTTTGCTTCCAAAAAATTACCCAATTGTGAAGATCGAGCTTGAGCTACATGAGCTTACATGAGCTTAATCAAATTAATATCTACTTAAAAAAAGTCCAGTCCCCAAGCATGCAAGTAAAAATTTTAAGTAAAATCATTTTTATAATTTTTGATGAAATATTTTATTTCAGTATGATTATTTATGAATTCTCTAAAGGCCTTGTAACCTGTATGCGTTTCAAATGTCGATTTTAATCAAATTATTGCACATAAATTTAATAAAATTGAAAACGATTTTAAAAAGTCTCCAAAGTCTTAAATATCGGTTGTTTTTTTCACACCGTTTGTAGAACTTAAGCAAATTTTGTAAATGTAATCAGGCTAACAGCAAGTAAAAAATTCTTCAAAGTCTCCAGTATGTTATTTATATATATTTAAAAACAATTTTTAAAATTTTTAATATTTTCTGTAATTTTGAAAGGAAAAAAAGTCATGTTGGGGAAGTCTCCAAAGTCTCCAAAAATATAATCACTTCTTTATAGGCGCATTTTTACTTTTTCAGTATTTTCAAGCATTCTTTATATCGTATACGATCAATATCTATACAAAATTTGAAACAAAATATCCTTTATTAAAGAAATATTGTAAATTTATTCTCTATATGTTTCGAAAAAATGTCTAATGTTATACAATGGGGTTATGTCAATATACTACAATATATGTATTGTACAAAAATGACGTGCAAATGTGTATATTCGACAGATAGCAACGTAATTTATCAACAAGTAAGTTTTATTGCACTTCACTTACATTTCATGTGCCCTATTTTGCCTTTAAATGTTGTAGACATTTTTTTTTTTTTTGATATTTTGAAGTTGAATTTCAAATATATAGATACATATATACATACATTCTACACATTTCTATACTTTATACTTTTTTTAATTACAACAACATTTATTTATCCTTGAACATGTTTTGTATTGAAATTGTTTTCATTTTCATCATTTCTCTTAGTTTTGTATTACAAACTTTTGTTTCTCCTCTTTGTTGTTTTAATTATCTGAGAATTGCACATAATACATATGAATGTATGTGGTGTGTAGTATATATGTATTGGGTGATCCAAGTAGACATACTTTTTTCAATAGCCTTTTTTTTTGACAGATCAGTATTGTTTGGCATTTCATCTTGGAAAGACTTACTCCTGAACAACGTTTAGAAATCGTTCAGCTTTATTACGAAAATTCACGTTCTGTGAGGAATGTGTTCCGTGCACTTCGCTCAACTTATGGTCAACATAATCGGCCTACTGAGCGTACTATTCGCAACACCATCACCCATCTTGAGACCCAGCATTCATTATTGGATAATATTCGACCGAATAGATCACGTCCAGCACGCAGTGAAGAAAATATAGCGGCCGTAGCTGAGAGTGTACACGAAGACCGTTGAGAGTCGATTCGGCGCCGTTCGCAACAACTCGAACTGACGTATGGAACGACTTGGCGCATTTTACGTCGAGATCTTAAATTGAAAGCGTACAAAATACAACTTGTGCAAGAACTGAAGCCGCCCGACCTTCCCAAGTGACATCGCTTCACTCTATGGGCTCTTGAAAAGTTCCAAGAAGATCCAACGTTTTCGAGCCAAATTTTGTTCAGCGATGAGGCCCATTTCTGGCTCAATGGGTGTGTAAACAAGCAAAATTGCCGCATTTGGGACGAAGAGCAAACTGAAGAGATTCAACAGCTGCCACTTCATCCAGAAAATACAACGGTTTGGTGTCGTTTGTGGGCCGGTGGAATCATCGGTCCATATTTCTTCAAAAATGATGCCGGTGAGAACGTAACCGTCAATGGCGACCGTTATCGTGCCATGATATCCGACTATTTGATGCCTGAAATTGAAGCTCGTGATCTCGGCGACATTTGGTTTCAACAAGACGGCGCCACTTCCCACACATCGCATCGATCAATGGATTTATTGAGAGAACACATCGGTGAGTAGATAATTTCAAGTCTTGGGCCGGTCGATTGGCCACCAAGATCGTGTGATATCACACCGTTAGACTTTTTACTGTGGGGATATGTAAAATCTAAAGTTTATACGTACAAACCCGCTTCGATTCAGGCCTTGGAGCAAAACATCACACGTGTAATTCGCCAGTTACCAGTCGAAATGCTCGAACGAGTCATCGAAAATTGGACTCAACGGATGGACCATCTGAGACGTAGCCGCGGCCAATATTTGAAAGACATAATCTTCAAAAAATAAATGCCAAAGAATGTTTTTTCAAATGATAATAAACATTCCCCATTCAATTTGAATTTTCTGTGTTTTTTTCTTTAAAAAAGTAGGAAACCTCGAAATGGATCACGCTTTATAAATATAGAGATAGCTACATTCATATATCTGGCAAGTATTCATAAGAAAGAGCTAAGGATTTATTCTTATATTTAATATACTCGTTCAAGCACATGTGTAGCACATATGCTACACATTTATCTATTCAACTTCATGCATTGTACTTGTATGATTGTAAGTTTTTGCAATATAAATTCCTTTCATTATTTGTCTTATGATTTGAAGCATTCGAATGCAAAAGGATTGAAAGGACGAAAGCAATGAAAATAAGCCGAATGTGAGCTGCTTATTGTTGTATGTTGTAATACTTATGTATATGTATGTCTATATGCATATAGATAACTTGGAGAAAGAGAAAAAAACTGTTGTTTATTCTATCATTCTACATACTTATCGCATATGCATTAAATAAATAAAGTCAAATTTTCAATTTAATATACGAAATAATAGTATTAAAAAGTTATTATGAATGTTTTGCTTTAAACCGTATGAGAATTATGCGCTACAGAGGTTTAGCGAACGAAATAATGCATTTATGTTGCAATAGAAATTAGCTGTAATGATATTTTCAGGTATTTGCTTGACACCTTTTTAATTCAATTTTATATTGGTTGTTCGAAAAATTTCGGTAAGAAATTGCGGATATATGGCACTAAAATGTTACATCTGTGGTAATATTAATTCCATCTGGCTATACTATATTTGTTGGAAGACATTATTAAAATCACTTTATTCTGTGAAAAGTTATCTACTTTTAAAAATGAGTGAAAATTCGGAATGTCATCGTCATATTTTGCTTTTCTATTATGGAAAAGATCTTTGGACCTATTTGCGTTGGTGGCGAGTACCGAATAAGGTACAACCATGAGCTGTACGAGCTGTATGCCGATATTGACATAGAAAAGCGCATTAAAATCCAGCGGCTGCGCTGGCTAGGTCATGTCGAGCGAATGGAAGAACACACTCCAGCTGAGAAGGTGTTATATTCAGAACCCGCTGTAGGACGACGCAGAAGAGGAAGACCTAACCTCCGGTGGAAAGACCAAGTACTGGAGAACCTGACGGCGCTTGGAATTTCTAACTGGCGCCAGCTAGCGAAGAACAGAGATGGCTGCCGAAGCATGTTATAGCCGGCCTAAATCGATATTCGGTTGTTATGGCCACATAAGTAAAGTAAGTAAGTATTATGGAAAAGTTAAGAATGTGTCGCAGGCTGCTGAAAGAAATTGTAAAGTTTACGGAAATGATGCTGATAATTTTGATGTTAATGATGCACTTCGCTTTGGTCGACCAATCGATAAAACGTCGAAAAAATCATGAAAAAAATTAAGCAAGACTGGCCCATAAGCAGAGTGAACGTTGATAGGGAACTAGGCATTCATCACCAAACAGTTATCAACCATTTGAAGAAAGCTCGATACACATGAATTAACAGGTAAAAATTTAATGGACCGAATTTCCGTTTGCGTTTCACTGCTAAGACGGAATGAAATCGAACGATTTCTGAAGCAAATGATTACGGGCGATGAAAAGTGTATCACGTAGGACAAAAATGTGCGAACAAGATCATGGATGGACGAAGCGATTTGAAGCTTCGCAAACGGTGACAAAGCCAGGATTGACACCAAGTAAGGTAAGGTGTGTCTGGCGGACGGAAGAGAATTGTTCATTATGAGCTTCCACAACCCGGACAAACGATTGATTCTGATTTCTACTGTCAACAATTAACGAGATTGAAGCAAGCAATTCAATTAAAACGGTCAGAACTGATCAACAGAAAAGGTGTTGTGTTCCATCATGACAACGCCAGACTACACACATATTTCTTATATAGCATTTTCTATTATTGACTTCCACTCAGACTGAAATCGATTAGAAATTTCCTTTTCGAATTGTCTCATATTGAAACATTCAATCAAAATTCTTTTTACTTTGTGATTATTTTCATATACCTCAGTTGGTAGCATCAACTAAACTTTTGTTTAATCAAAGTGAAGTAAACAAAAGAAAAGGACAACAAATGTTCCAACAAACTTCATATTATAGCGCAAACAGATTAAATGCAAAACAAAGAAGTAGAAACAAACTCTTCAGTTGACAAATTAATTTTTCATCTTTCTGATTGTACTAGTAGTATTGCTTTATGGTATGAGTGTTGTCAACTTTGTCAACATTTTGATCAATTTGAAAGAAACAAATAAATTCAAGTTTAAGTTCTTTGTTAAAAAAATGTTCTTCAAATATTACAACTTACCTTGGCTGTAGCCGCATCTGGACAAATAACATGATGATATGTAATATTTATATAATCCGTATTCGAACATATTGTTAATGAGCGTTTATCCAATGCTACTAAGTCGGTGCCATTCTTTTTCGTTACTTTATCGAGTATTTTGGGATCCTAAAACAAACAAAAATAGAATAAAATATTTATGTTTCAATATAAATAATAGTAGCAAAAAGAATAGATTAGAAAAGAAGCACAATTTCGCTAGACAAGTCGTTAAATTCTTGCAAGAGAATTTTAAATCGCTAAACTTTTGTTTTTTTGTGGAGCACCTCGGTCAAAAACATCGAAGGCATCTTCCTTTCCTTGTCTCAGTATAACAAATCAACCATCTATGCGATCAAATGCTTGAGACGTTCGAGAACTAACCAATCGAAGTTGTATTATGCTAAAAAAAAATATGTTTCAAATCATGTTGATAGCACAATAGTGCTACATACCATCGTGCACGCGGCCATCGGTGGTTTGTGCATATACTGCATATAGAGGTGTGTATGAGAGTACAGCAGGAATGTATTCGTTCGCATCTTCAAAACACTCTATTGATATTAGAATAGAATCAGTCATTGATTCTCTCTAGACAAATACGATATATACGATATTTACGATATATACGATATTTTTATAGAATGAGTAGAACCTCAACATTTTCAAATGGAATTAAATTATTTGAGAGTACTCTAAACATTCGTTTCGCTTTTCTATATTACTTTACAATACATATAAGCAAAAAATACAGTAGATAAGACAACATGATGCGGCAAGATGCAGTATATATAAATCGTCAGTACCTGTCATGAAAAGCAACAACAATTATAACGTACAACATACTCGTAGTACTCTCAAATATTCGTTTATTTGAATAAACGAATGTATGGAATATTTGCCTAATATTTTACTCTCACTCATTCTCATTCTATTTAGATATGCTTTGCAAATATTGTAAATGTTTTGCGAGTAAAGAGTATCATTCGAAAATCAAATACATTCTCGTAGCTCTTTAGTATGGGCATGAGAAGAAGATAACACAGCTGTTGTCATGCTGTATTTTCATTCAGAGACAGTGAACATAATAATTCTTGTTTGGTTTAGCACAAAACCAATAGTTTGAATATAATCTTTATCCTTATCACATTTCATTTAATTACACTACTTTACAATTAATTATTTTGAAAAAATATCACTAAATGCAGCTCAGTGGCAGTGACATCACTTTTTCTGAGCTTTGTCACAGAGTTCTTTTAGAAGCTTTTTCATGGCAAATTGTTGCTGCCAGAAGAATTGCCCCAATTGCTTGCCGACAGGTGGGTACCGTTTGAAAGAAAAAACTTTTCGATATTGAATTTGTTATGCTTCAGCCGGGGATTGAACCCACGACCTACAGATCAGAAGGCCAACACACACTAACCAGTGAGCTGTGGCACCCAACTTCTTAAAAAATTCTTCTCAATCAAATCAAAAATTCTTTTCAAATCACAGAAAATTTTTTATTTTGACCAGCTAGTTTTAGCTCAATCACGGCAAGTTGTATGTAACGGGTTGCATTACTCGCACTTAACAGTTTAGCCAAAATTTTATTTTTAATGAAATGATATCAAAAAAAAAAAAAAACAAAATCACCGTTATCTCAAAAACCAGACTATATCAAAAATTTTGCAAATGTATTTTGAGCTCAGGAGGTCAATTTGAGCTTCTTAACTTCTTAGAGCTTAAACCATTTGCTTCTTTCTCACAACTCCAAAAAAAAAGCCTACACTTTTATGTAAATATAATTCTTTTCTCGTTTTTCTTTACATTCAATTAACGAATAGAAGCTAAATATTCAACACGAAAGAAATTAATTAAATTGTTGCATGCAGCAAATTATTCGTTGTTTTTTTGTTTTTGTTTGTTTGTTTTTTTTTTTTTTTTATTTCTCACACTCTCTAGCATTTTGCATTTTACGATTCTATGAGTATTTACGTAGTTGAATTGTAAATGAAAAATTCATTGTGAATTGACTCATGAGTCAGACGAATGGGAGCACATTATAAAAACATGAATAAAAAAAATAATCTATGAAAACGTAATGAACTAAATTTCGTAGAAGGAGTGAATGGAGAAGATTTTGCAAATACAATACTATGATGGAGTAAAGAAAATAATAAGCAATACGGAAATTAATGAATGAATAAATGAATGTGTATGTATATGAGTATGAGTTCATGAATGCTGATGCTATGCGTGCATTAATCATAATGAAATGTGAGGAAGACAAAAAAACAAACAAAAAAAAAAAAAAAGGTTGCTTGTACGCGGACGTAACGAATATCGTGTTTCGTTAGAAACATGCAAAATAAATGGCATGACTTTTAGAAGAAATTATAGGCAAATTACTTTTTTTGTTTGGAATTTAATGTGACAATGTTTGTATTTACTTTAACAATTTTTAAAAGTCAGTTTGATTATGCGTCAAATGTTAAAAAAAAAAAAAAAAAAAACTGAGTAAGTAGTCACATCCCAACTCAAGCGGATTCAATTGATTCATCCCAGTGCTATTGTCTACATAGCTCTCAAGTTCGAAACGAGACGAATATGATACTACTTTAAAGCAAAAGTGTTTAAAATGGATTAAGTATACACCATATCGATATGATTACATTAATGGAGCCTTAATGGAGCCACTTTACTCAATGTGAATGTCATTATTATACGATGCCTCATAAATAGGAGAACATACATACAAGAGAGTGAACAAGCAGTAGCAATATGCATAAGGATATAATAAAAATCTAATTATTTATGCCACTTAGTGGCTTTCTTCCTACCTTGCTTCTCTGAAATGAATGCAAGTACATGTACCTGTTCGATTTCAAAAGAATTTACTCATATACTCTGAGTATTTGAATTTATTATGATTCATTTTTACCCCGCAATTATGCTGCTACTAACTATAAACCGCACTAGAATAAATAATCCATTTTTTATTTGATTTGATTTGTTTTTTTTTTCACTCTCAATTTTCTCTGAATTGAAACTGTCCACCTAAGAGATATTCATTTGAAATTGATTGTGAATGAAACGCTAAAAAGAACTAGTTGAGCTCTAAAAAGTCACTCGGTGATGGACGAAAATAATGCTCGCAGCATTAAAAAAGCTCACAGAATCAATAGTTAAACATTTTAAAGTTGCCACAAGTCATAGTTTCTTCTTATATTTCTTATTGGACAACATTTCAGGATTTAATTCGACCTAAGCAATTAATTTTAATGAATAAATTAGATTAAAAGTCTTCATCATACCGCACAGTATAAATATAAGCATGTTCATTAAGGGGGTCTTCTACCTTGTTGGTTCAAAAAATTCGATTTTTTTTTTCAATTTTCCAACCCAGAAGGTGTTAGGAATATACCCTTAAAAGGATATAACTGAAATCTTATTATTTCGAGTTTTTCCGAGCCGTCGAAGACAGTTACGCGTGCTCTTATCGCAGCGCTCTTCGCGACCACCTAAAAGCTGGCCCATCGCGTTTTTCTAAAGTTATCTAACGTTCTATCGAATACCTGATGTATCTGTATCTATGTAATCTCTGTTATGCATGATAAAATGTTCGGTCCATTCAGTTTGAAAGAAAATTTAACGTCGGACACATCCCGCTTGTTATATACATGAATATCTTTAAATGCGATTTCCCAAAAGTTACGCTTTTGTAACTGGTTGACATGATATCTCGAAAACTAATTGATTGATTGATTGAAATTATATATCAAAATTTGTGAAAAACATGTGGCTATCGTCTGACAGATACTTTTTCGATTTTTTTTATTTAAACAATTTTTACAGATGTTTTTAACCCCGAAAACATTAAAAAAAAAAAATTTTTTTTTTTAGTTGCCTGTTCTGCGAAATTTTCAAATTTTGAAAATGCCATCTGTCAAACGATAGCCAAGGTGATAACAAAATTAAATCATTTTGGTTTTTTTTGTTTCAGACGATTTTCATGAGCTAAATCGTGTCAACCATTTGTGTATGCATTTTTTGCAAGGGACACTTCAAGGTCAAGTCACGGTCAAATCGAAGACAGTAAATTTTCAGTAAAATTAGTGTTAAATGTATTTAAATAAACAAGTTGAATGCAACAAACCGCACCTCGATTGCGTTTTTAGTTTTCCTATAACTAATATTCAAAAAACAGTGTCAAAAATGAAGCCACAAGGTAGAAGACCACCTTAAGGTGGATCGCTTCCCATACAAAAAAATTTCAACCTTAGTTGAAAACGTTCTCTAGACAAAACAAAAAAAAAAAAATTGTTTAACCCTTTCAAAACCCCCAAAATGTTTTTTTTTTACCATAGCACAGTTGCTGCTGCTGTTGAAAAGCTATCAGGAAGGGCTATAATTTCTTTATAAATAAGTTCGACATTACACGAACCCTTAAAGAATTTAATATTAATGAAATGAATTTAATTTAATGTAACATTTTTCCTTCATATACAAGGAGCGACAATTATGTATTAAGACTGCCTCTAGAAAACACAATTAAAACACAATATCTGCTAATTTTTCGGTATATTTATTCGAAATATTCTCCTCCTGATTCAATACACTTGTTGCATCGATTTAAGGGGGAAGACCACCTTGAGCTGTCGGAAAATAAAGTATTTTCGGAATTTTTTTTCAGCATTAAAACAACTTGCAATGATAAAATGTTTTATATGATTTTATTAGTTATCTTTTTTACAATAAATGTCAATTTTTTTTTTGCTTGGATCTCGGGCTCCCTGTACACGCTGCACCAGATCGCGTAGCCCCCCTCCAGCCCGGTTTTCCCCATCGGTGGGACATCTGGACCCTTGGCAAGTGAATCTGGAACAAAAGTTAGATAGACAGGTTATTTTCCATATAATTTCGCACTGAAATACTGAAGCCGTTTTTTGAAAAGTTAATTTTTACGAAAATGGTGGCTATTTATAAAAAATTGTTAATTTTTTACCTGTAAAATTTGCCTCAAAATCGTGTTTTAAAAATCCAAATTATAAAATATCAAAAATCCCATCCAGTATTACGATGCAGAATTAAATTCTCGATAATTTTGCAAGGTTTCAGCAAAATCGGTTGAAAACTGCAAGCGTGATATGTCCCACAAAATGTCGTTTCGAGATAAACGCGTTTGAAGTTTTCGAAACTCGCTCAGTGCCCCGTTAAATTTTTTAAAAAAATCGTCTCGTTACCTCGTTTAAATGTTTCTGGCGTACTATAGATGCATACTACATTAAAATACACACCTCATAGAACATTTCAAGCAAAAAAAAAAAATTCGATTTTTTCAAACCGTCAAAGTGGTCTTCCCCCTTAATAGTGATTCAAACGCATGTTCCAGCTCATTTTTCGGAATTGCTTCCAGTGCCCTCGTCGAAGCTCGTTGTATGGTCTGAATGTCATCGAAAAAGCATCCTTTCAACTTCAATTTGAGTTTTGGGAACAAAAACAAGTCGCACGGTGCCAAATCAGGTGAATACCTTGGCGGGTGATTCAACACACAGACCTGATTCCAAGCCAAAAATTGACGAACAATGAGTGCTGTGTGTTAAAGTTCATGTTAAGTTTCATGTTAAAATTTCAACATCAACCGAACCCGTGCTGTGTTAAATGAATGTCAATAAACATTAAATGTCAACCAAATGCCATGAAATTTTGACAGTTAGTAGAGGAAGGTTGAAGCTTCAAAACTAGATGGCGCACTTGGTTGCTGAGATATGGTTCGAGTCTTAATACATAATTGTCGCAACTTGTAATTATAGCCCTTAAAGAACCAATAAAATGTTCATTTTGAAGTATGTAGCTAACTCTAAAACTAAAGGAATAATAATAAAAAATAATTTTTTTTGTCCCGAAAACGCTTCAACATAATCTTTCAAACTAGGAGTGCAATATTAATACTTCTTTTCGTGATCCACCCTAATTTTGTTATATTAAGGAGGGTTAAATTGTATGGAGCAAAATTTCGAAAAATCTGGGTCATTAGAAAATATAAATTTGGATAATTTCAAGCCCACTTGTTAGTACCTAATAACAGCCACTATAAAACATCATCATTTTGTATGGGATTCTCATTAAAGACTGGAGCTTGGAGATAGGTTTGCATAGGGAATGGAGGAAATGTTTACAGAAAATGGTTTCTTCGGGTAAGGGGGTAAGTATGTTTGGAGCAAATGTTTTAGACAACCAAAATGAATGGGGACTAAACATTAGTAATGTGTGGTTCCGAATATTTAATGAACTGGTTCTGTCTACGCCAGTTGCAAAGAGAATCGGGTATTTGGATCGGTTTCGTTTCTCAAAAAGTTAAAAAAGCCTTATCGAAGTAACTAAACAAAATATTATAAAAAGTTTCTACCAAAACTACCAAAAACTACCAAAACTCTATTTTACATTCACTTCTTAATTGATATTTGTGTGACAACAATTTAATAACAAAAATACATGGAAATGAATTGAGCTGCGTGCTAGCGGTACTTTAACATACGATGTTTCTGAGTAAAACAGAGATTTGTAAATTGTTCGACTGTTCTTTTGAAACTGTTTTTGCTTCTTTCGGGGCCGATTTTTGATTCTGTATGAACTGTTTTCGGTTCTTTTGCAATAGTTTTTCAGTTCTTTGGACTTATTTTTTTGGTTTCTCTCAGACCATTTTTCGGTTCTCGTAAGACCCGGATCAGTCGGTTCTTCGGTTACATTTCACCACTCCTAAGACGATTTGTGGAGTTGGTTGTCGTATGGAAATCGTCTTAACGGGTGGAGGCAGGAGGTAAATATGCTCATAAGAAATGTATAAGAGCAAAAATTAATAAGGTTAAGTCATACATTTCATCGCTCAAGGACGATTCCTATTCAGTCATGAGGTTATTTGTAGAGTTTCAAGAATTTTTTGCGATTTTATTGTATAGTAGTGCCTTTAAGGGGAGGAGATAGTGTTAAGGAGGAAACATGTAAACATTTTTGGGCATTTTGTATGGGAACCAATTTATGGACTAGCGATAAAGAGTAAGTAGATCCGGAGGAAAAATTAATGGAGGTCAGTTATACGTTTCGACTCTCTGGATGTGTTTGATGTAATAAGTTATAGGAGTATTTGTTGATTTTGATATTTTTTTCGGTCATTTTGTATTTAATCCTCATTAAGGGATGGAGCTAGAAGGCAAACGAAAGGGATCGATCATACATTTCTCCATTCTATAGGTGATTACTGGGGTTACTGGGTGTCGATTTTCAAGAGTTTTTCCGGCCACTTTATATGAGAGCTCCCTGAAGGGGTGGTGATAGAGTGTCAGTATGTTCGGAGAAAATGTTGAGAAAGATAACTGAATGGCAACCCGCCATATAGTTTACCCCTCTACAAGCGATTCCTGGTTTTTGCAAATCCAAATAGTCAAAATTTTGCTTCATACAATTTAACCCACTAATGTATGCATGAAACAAGGTCAGCTCATGTAAATTGCATAGGAAATTGCAAAATTCTCAAAATGTAATTTTATTCTCATATATTCATGTGTGACACAAAAAAAAATAAAAAAAAAAAAAGAAATGGGGAAAAATATTATATGTGTCGTTATAAAAGTGTCAATCACATCGACATACCATCTATCTACATATACATATGGATACACATTAGACGAATACGTATGTATTCCATTAAAACCGGATACTAACTGAACTTTGTGCATTTGATTCCATAGCATATGTATGCCATCATAATAGTTCTTGAAATTAATTCAGAGGAAATGAAATCTGCTCTCTCACACTTCCTCTCCTTGGGTTCTTATGGTGCAATAATAAAAATTCTTATATCGATTTTCCCATTAGCTTCTACTACTCTGCTACTACTTTGTATGTAGTTTTACTATTGGGTTTCAGTGTGTTTTTTTTTCCCCTGATTGTTTTTATTATTATTTTGACTTGACTGTGACAGTCTGCGGAGAATGATTTAATAAATCCTGCATGCAACATATGAACATACATACATACATTTTGTATTTTGTGTGGAAAGTGAAATTAGTTTTGTGAAAAGAATCATTAAATGGAAAAAATACGAGCATATTAAGATGAAGCATGAAATTAGATTGGTATTTCCCAGCAGCTGAGAGAGTATTTGGGATGAATATTATTGATGATGTTAATTAGAAAGTTCCATGCGAATTTATGCCAATTTTTCAAAAAGAAATTTTGTATACAAAAATTTTGAGAGTAAAAGTTGAAAAACGGATTACTAGATAGATTAAAATAAATTGTTTGGAGGTTTTTTTTTTTTTTTTTAAATTCAAAAGTGATGGCATCCGTTCTTATTCTTATATCGAAATTCACTGAGATAATACCAGACCGATCTTTATACAGGGTGATTTCTTAAGAGGCTTCGGATTTGGTTAAAAAATTTGAGTCGATAGAACGATCTATATAATTCAATGTTTAAAAATGATTTCATGTAAATCTTGACGGGAGCGCCTTAAATGGTTCATACGCTGGGTCCAATTTTGGCATACTCTCTCCAACATATCGGCCAGTATCTCACGAATAAATTCTTTAATATTGGCTTCCACTGCGTCAACCGTTGCGGGCTTGGCGCTGTAGACATGAACCTTAACATAGCGCCACAAAAAATAGTCTAAGACCGGCCCCAAACATGAAATAAACTGTTTACCGAATTCTCCACTTAATCGAAAGCACATGTCAGTCAAGTCCAGCTCGTTCATTTTGATCAAAAAAAGTTTGTAATCATCGCACGGTAGCGCTCGCCATTTGCTGTAACGTTCCTGCGTTCGTCGTCTTTAAAAAAGTACGGTCCAACGATGCCACCCGCCCATAATCCACACCAAAAAGTGCATTTTTCAGGATACATTGGAAGTTCTTGCAATGCTTCTGGCTCCTCATCACACCAAATACGGCAATTTTGATTGTTAACGTATCCATTCAACCTGAAATGAGCTTAGTCGCTGAACACAAGAAAGTGCACGATGCACTTTCTTAACCGAGCATAAATTTTGATAACAAAATTTAATAATATGCAAGCGTTGTTTGTTTGTAAGTCGATTCATGGTTAAATAATAGACCAAACTGAACATGTTTGACAGTAACATGTTACGCAAAAACAGCTGAGCTGCCAAAAACAGTGTTGCCAAAAAGAAAATTGCCAAAAAATCACCCTGTACAGGCTTGCTTCTTAACGTAGCATAAATACTTTTCAACTTCTTACTCACATTTAAGTGTAAATTTCATTTAACAAATAACTTGAAGAAAATATACATGAAAAAATGCGCGAAATATTAAATTCTCACACGTATACACAAACGTACTTATATACAAAAATATTTTAGAGAGAGAAAAAAAAAAAAAATAAGTGTAATACTGTTAATTCTTTCTGACACTATTAGTCGTAGAATTTTTCACGAGTGAGTGGTGTAAGTTTGTAAACAAGCAAGTACGAATTGCAGCAGTTGCGTTGTTCTGCAAATAAAATGAAATATTTTGTAAGGAAACTTAACCCTTCAATTTCCATACTTAAAAGCAATAGATATGCTTTTGGAAAACTCTTTACAATTCAAAATGGAATAGGGGAACAAGTCGAAAAAATTGCATTAATTTAAATTAAAGTTGATTTTTTGTATCAACGAAAGTGGGTGCCGTAGCTCAGTGGTTAGTGTGTTGGCCTTCTGTTATGTAGGTCACGGATTCCAACCTCGCCTGAAGCATAAATTTAATATCGAAAATATTTTTCATTTCAACGGTGCCCACCTGTCGACAAGCAATTGGAAATTTTTCTGGCAGTAAAAATTTGCAATAAGTAGGTCCCTTTTAATACTGTCCAAAATTTAACACACAAACAACAGTTACTGGAAGAGAAGCTCGGCTTAAGGGCCCTTCGGGGCTCATAAGTACCACATATTTACTTATTTATATATTTTTAAATGTTGTTAAAATATTTATTCAACTCTTCATCTCATTATTTTATCCGTCATTTTTTTTTTGTATTTTTCATCTCAAAACAATATTTTTTGGGCATTGCCGGGTTAATAATATTTATGATGACACTACTAATGCTCTGCTTTGCTGTTTGTTTTCATTTTAATTCACACTTACACTCAGAGACGAAGAGATGACAATTAAAATACAACTTTGCAATAATAATAACAACTTGTCACATATTGCACTGCTGCATTGCAAATGCAATAGCAGTATATATAACATATTAAAGCAAATTAAATTGAATGAAAAATGCAGATAATAAATTGAGACATGACAAGAAAAAAAAAAACACAAATGTAATGAAAACGAATTGCTGCAATATTTAGTCAGTGGGAGAATTTGATAATGCTAAAGTCTTAAAGTTTATCGCTCTAGAGGTGATTCCTGTGATCATTTGTAAATTCTCAAAGCACCTGAAGCAACAAATAACGTCATAGCTGCCAAATGTATAATTAGACCGATCTCCATTCAGTTTTTTCCAAACAAAATTACCACTTAGCTCCACTCGTTAAGGGTGCTCCCATACAAAATATACGTAAAAATACGCAAACACCGACAAATAATCCTAATAGCATAGACAGACGGCACCTAATTCCGGATTACCGAGTTAATTCGAATTAACTCGGGCATTAACTGCAGCTAATCCGCATTAACTCTATGAGTTAATTCTCAAAATAAAAGAGGATTAGGGCAATTTGCGATGGCAACACTGCTGAAAATTCGCTATTGTGGCAGATGACAGAAATTGATAGTGATAGTAATGTAAGTGAGCAGACCTAATAAAACAGCAATCAGCCGTTTAGTTAATCCGCAATACTGCCGTCTGTCAGGTTAATATTTTATTCGGACCGGTAATCGGGATAAACGCTGCCGTCTGTCTAGGCTATAACAAATAATGCAAACTGTGTGGCCGCCTCTCTTTCAGTTCTTACCTCTACCCATTAAGAGAACCCCCCATTCAAAATAAACGAAAAAAACACATGAAAATCAACAACTAGCCCCATAGCTGCCTAGAAATTACCTCTAGAGAGCTACATTGTAAGGCCAGCACCCATTTAGTTTTCCTCTTCAATATTTTCTCCGAACAAACTTGCCCTTTATGATTAACAATTACAGGGGCTTCCATACAAAATGATCGAAAAAACACTTTAAATTGACAAAGAACCGCAGTAATCGCTACTAGAGTGGTAAATTATATGGCCAACCTTAGATTTTCAGCTCAGGATTTTCTGGCAAAATACTTACCCACTATTTTTACACCTTACAGGGACTCTCGCACAAATTTAATAAAAAAAAAAATGACCTAAAATTCGACAAACACTCCTAGAAATCGTTCCCAGTTTGGTTATATCTATTGATGATCGCACTAGTTATTCCTCCTCAACAGTTGTTCCATACATTTTTACCCCATACCTCCATCCTTTAAGGGGACTCCCATACAAAATAAATGGAAAAACACCTGAAAATCGAGGAATATCCCCATGAAACATACGTAGAGTGTCTAAATGTAAAAATAACCCTAATTAATATTTTCTCCTTAATATTTCCTCCATAAATTTTTACGCCAAACTCCTTGAGGGGTCTTCAATATAAAATTAACGTAAAAACGTCTGAAAATCGAAAATGCGGTGAAATGTAAGGCTCGTGCCCATTAATTTTTTCTTCTCAACATTTCCACCATACAAAGTTAACCCCTATTTTCAGCTCTATAGGGGACTACCATACAAAACTGATGGTTTTGAAAAAAAACTGAAGAAGTAAGCGGAATTTTTTATGCTTCCTGGTGATGAAATGCTTGAAATAATACAAATTTTATGTTTATTTGCTGATGCAGATAGTCAAAATAATGCCTCCAGGCTATTTGAGCCACCTCAGTGAACATGTCTTACATGAATTTTCACTGACATCGCAATGTTCAAATTCATGTTTCGTGTTTTAGAGGGACGCTTTTGTTGTTGGCTCTTCCTTCCCTTATGTATGTCTGACATTTTTCCCATTGGCAATATAGAAATGCGTTCATTTTAACTTTAATGGAGTCAAGCATAAGTGTAGCAATGTGCGCTTCTGACAAAACATTCAAAATGAAAAACAAAAAGAACAATAAAGCAAGTGAAAAAAGAATTATGATACTCTTCTACACTCATATAACCATGCGTGTGTGTGTGTGTGTATGTGTGCAAGTGTTTTTTTACACACTTCCAATAATGTGTTCTAGTTTTTCTAATGGCGCATACTGCCAATGGGTAGATGCCACCATCGTTGCATGTGCTGCTTATGATTCAGCTAGAAGGTATTTTTTGTTTTGTTTGGTTTATTGTAGTGTGGTGAAATATGTATTATTTAGCACTCACACTTTTTTTTTTTTTTGACATCTTAAATGCTATTCTTATGCTTACTTACTAGCTTTCATTTTTCGAAATGCACAATATTTTTAATACATTTCTTTCTCACTTAGCAATATGTCAATTTTATTTGAAGCGTGTGTAGAGTTTATATTGCTTTTATTTTATATTTTTTCTGCTACAATTGTCATTTAACTGTAAGCAAGGTCAAAAACATACTTTCGAACATATACTTTCGTTTGAAATGAAAACGTAATTTTTATACGATTAAGTTGGTTCTAAATTTTAAGGGTTTATTGGCAAAAATAGTACTATGTATCAAGTTTCAGGTCGATAGCTTTTGTATTTATGTGTTCAAAAATCTACTTTCGAAATCATACTTTTCTATGGAAGGTAGGAGTGACATTTATCCAATTACGCCCATTCTTAGTCTCATGGGTTTATTGCCAAAAATAGTATTATGTACCAAGTTTCAGCTCGATAACTAGATACTTCTGGATTCAATGGGTTCGTCGAAAAAGTTAATATTGAGCATTAAATATTTTGCATTTTAATAATTTTGTCGTATTACATTTATTCATTAAATTATCCCATTATTTGTATAAATCATCTTTTGTATCAAGTTTTCTTTATACTTCAATTCACACATTCTCAAAAATTAATGTTCGAAAACGTATTTTGATATTGTACTTAAGCATATTTTTACTGGGTTTCACATATTCTTAGCTGTTTTTTTTTTTTTTTTTTGCATAAATAAATTATTTTAGCTCGACAGTTTTATATTTACATACGAAAAGTCTGAATACATATATTCGAAGTTATATATTTCAATGGAAAGGAGGCGCAATTTTCATTCAATTATAGCTGTTCTAGATCTGAGGCGTTCATTGGTGGAAATAATCGAATGTACCGAGTTTTAGAATGATAGCACTGTTCCAGTTTTTGGCATGAAATTATTTTATCAACATTCTAGTAAATTTTTTCGGTTAGGGGTTAGCCTACCAGATTGCTGCATCGCGTCAAATTTTCGAGAAATCGATTTGCACTATTTTCCAGATCAGATAAATGTTTATACAAAAGAAAGAGGAAATTCGTGTCAGCGGAGCAAAAATTCGACTTAAAATTTGTTTAAGTGGAATGACAGAAAATAAATTTTAAAATTTATCCTTGTATATTCTTGAAGAAAAGCTATTACCTAAAAAAAAAAAAAATACAGAGTATGCAAAAATTAATTAATTTTGTCCGGCTACTAGTTCATTGATGTATATAGAATATCCATCCTTCAGAGAACCAGCTTTATTTAATAGCATAAATATAGAATCTGTCATAAATAACAGTAAGTACATATTAATATTTATTCTATCATACAATTTGTTTCTCTCTTGTTTCTATTTGTTTGAATGTAACAAATGCAAATTTTTATTCCTGATTGTTTTTGTATGCAAAAACAGAAAAAAATGATAATAATAAAAATTAGCATATAATTGCACATTAGAATGGTTCTAAAAAATGAAATTGCTTCGAATTGTATGGAATTTCTTATATAGCAGTGTAGAAATTGAAATAGATAATTCATTAAAAAAGTTACAGAGAAGTAACATAGAAGTTACTTTTTACTAAAAATTTAATCTGAATCACAAGAATCATAAAGAAAGTCATACAATTAAAAATTTTATACTTCCAAAGATAAATTATTGTGAAAAAGAGCTGCAGATTACATTAAATGTGCTCTCAATTAGCCCGAATTTCATATGACGCTATTTATATATGTTTCCAACGGCATCAATGGAGATACTCTTGAATTTTACTCCCCTTCATATTTACATCCAGTCCCAAGCGAGGAGTTCGATTTTGAGGGTAGCTGGGAACAACGTCAGCACAGGCAGTTATCTCAACCGAAGGAAAATAGTACTTCTCGCTGAGCAACTTCCTGAAATCTCGATGCCAAGGGACGCGATACTTCCAACGTTCAGCTTTAAGAAACACTTTAAAACTGAGCTTAGTAACAAAAAACATTGGGAAGGTATATCGAAAACATACAAGGTAAACCAGTACATGATAACATGGTACATCGACGGTTCCCTCACCGACGATGGAGCCGGAGCAGGTGTATTCGGACCAGGGAAAAAATACTCTGAATCATTAGGTAAGAACACCTCTATCTTTCAATCGGAAGTCTACGCGATAGATAGATGTGCGCACTTTAATCTCGAACGGAATTACCGGAATCGCAGAATAGCAATACTGAGTGACAGCCAGACAGCTATCAAAACACTCAAACCTCACCAGGTTACATCAAATCTGGTAATGGAGTGCATTGAAAAACTGAACATCCTGGGCCAACTCAATCAGGTGTGGATTCTATGGATTCCGGGGTATGTAGGGATCAATGGAAACGAAATGGCAGATAAGCTTGCCAGGAAAGGAGCATCAACTCCATTTGTAGGGCCTGAACCATTTTGTGGATTAGGATCGGATAACATCTCCCGTATCATCTGGGAAGAAGAGGATAGACAAAGAAGCTTATACTGGGAAAACTTACCGGGGCTAACACACTCCAAACTAGCGCGAGGGACATATAACCTAAAACGCTACGTGGATTGTATGAATCTAACGAAGAACAACTTGTGAATCATTACGGGATTATTAACAGGACACTGTAGGCTGAATTATCACCTAACAAAACTGGGAATTTTCTCTGATGCTCTCTGTAGCTTCTGCAGGGAAGAGGACGAGACCGCACAACATGTGATAGAAACTTGTCCTGCACTGATGCACAAGAGAAGGAAATACCTGGGAGATTTCATCATACCCGAGGATGAACTTAGACTCTGTGAAGTAGGACCAACACTAAAATTCATCGAGGGAACTGGGCTGAGAGACACATTCTAGCTCTGCGAAGGGGGCACAATAGATCTTATAGGTCGCGGTGCAACATCCCCACAACCATAATAATAATTTATATATGTTTGAAAATCAAATTTTTGATATTCGAAATGCAAAAGGTATAGAAAATTGACTCAAAAGTTACATAGAAGCTACATATTGCTACATATTGAATCCAAATCGCAAAAAGCACACAGAAAGTCGAACATTTTCAAATTTTTAGCTACTGCAAACGAATTATTGCCAACACTTTGCAAGCATTGCGTCGAGAAAAATAAAATCTGAATAATGAATAATAAAAATATTCCTAATAATAAAAATTAATAATTGAACTTGTTACTTTTTTTTTTTAATTTAATTTATTTTTATAATTAATTTATTTATTTGTATTCTTATATTTTTCCTAAAATTTTATAAGAAAAGCGACCTGTGCTCACAGTAAATGTAAGAAATAAACGTTATTTTTTTGTAAACGATTCTATTTTTAAGAATTCTACAATAAATTTATTAAATTATATGTAATACTTTGCAAGCACAAGTCATTCGGTCAATTTGACCGGTTGGTAGTTCTAGTGTTAATCGTGTTTGTAGAGAAAATAATTAAATTTTTGATAGGTAAAACTGAAAAATTGAAGCAACTTTAAGTTTTCCCCTGTCCCATGTCCAATGTAATATTCATATTTACATCCTAAGAACAAAATTACACATAGGAAATAGGCACTGTTCTTTTATGTATGAATATTTGACACCTCAACGCATAAATTATCAAGAAAAACAACAACAGCAACAATAACTATTGTAGCTACAATAAATACAAAACAGCATGAATAATTGGATACACCAACGTTAAGCAACATGGGTAATGATGACCGGCCACGTCATGCCGTGAGTATCTACAAATAATATTGTACTCTATACATAATATAATAATATATTTATGTAATACATACAACAATAACAAACACAGGACAAAGAAAAAATTATGTACATACGTTTAACTGTACATATAACCTACGGACGCGTCATCTCGATTTCAATTACAAAAACAAAATCAAAACAACTCTCATAATGACAACAATGACAGCAACGATGGGTAGTGAATATCTACTTACATACCGAACATTGAAAAGAGAAAGAATAACGAGTAAAAAATTCAGAAGAAGAAAAAGAAGAAGAAGAAGAAAGCTCCGTAAGCACTACCTAGGACAATATTAACGCAATAGTCAACGTAATTTCATTCATCACTCATCACAAACGCACCTTTCAAAAGGAAATACATTCATTCTCTCACTCACTCACTTCTCTCACTTACTTGCTCATACCATCTCACTCATCACTTGCGTCACGAATTGTCTTCATAATCATCACGTCGCATGTCGTCATGATTACTGTTCTACCTACCCACCTACATATTCGTACATATATGAAGGTAATTCGTTTGTTTACGCAATTGTACGAGAAGATATGTACGAGTACTCGCCGTAAGTGCATATTTTAACGAGTAGGTGCGTATGTCGTTGCAAAGGTAAGTGTTGGTCGTCGTCAACCATCGTTATTATTTGTTGTCGTTGAGAGTATCAATTGAAATGTGGTATAAAATCAAATAAAAATAAAAGAAACAAAATAAGTAAATGTGAAAATAAGCATGATGAATAGAGAAAATATGGGGAAAAAAATTGAAAATAATAATATCGCAAAGTATGACAAAATAATAGCCAGCTATTTTTTAAATTTGTTTCTTTTTCTATAGAATATACATATGTAGACGTCTTTATTAGAGTTGCCAGATTAACAATATGAATTCACTGGATGCGAAAAATGTGACGATGCATGAAAAGTTGAATTGATTGATTGCTTTAATTGGTTCAATTTCATTATTCTAATTTATGTACAATTTTCTTAAAAATTCTGTTCTCACCCATAACCTTTGACAATCCGATAACACAGCTTACCCTTAACAAAAAAATAAAAGTAGGATGCCCGTAAGGCATGTGCTGTGTGCTGTGTGCTGTGACTGCCCCAGAAAAAAGTAGAATGAGCCAATTTTAGGTCGCTGACTCCGAATGCGTGGTCGAGTTTCTGCCATCAACCTCGAGTTTCTAACTATTTTTTGCCGATTTTTGAGGTTAGTTAGAAAACTGAGGCTGATGGGGGAAGTTGGAGTGGTATGCGGGCTTTTTGAGATGACTCTGCTGGATACAATTTAGCGTAGGTTCAATATATTATAACATAAATGGTGAAGTTTGATTGATTAAATATATTTCCGAATGAATATGTGACAACTGTTTTAGTGCTTCATAACAACATTTTCGACTGATTTTAAGGAATTTATAATAAAAACTTTCATTATAAAATTATCTTTCACTTGCAATATTAAAAATATTATATATTAAATAGTTTTTATCTTAAAAGAACCACTGAAAATGGGTGGTTTTCAAAAACAGCTACACAAATTTACGTTTTTCGATTATCCTCTACTACAATTCGGATATTGCTCGCCTGCATGCACCAGCTCATAAGCAGAATATGGTCGGATGAAAGCATGCCTGATGATTGGAGGCTCAGTGTTCTCTGTCCCGTACATAAAAAAGGAGACCCCACAATTTGCGCCAACTACCGTGGAATAAGTCTCCTGAGCATCGCATACAAGGTCCTATCAAGCGTATTGTGTGAGGGATTGAAGCCCATGATCAACAACCTGATTGGACCTTATCAGTGTGGCTTCAGACCTGGTAAATCTACTATCGACTAAATTCTCACACTACGCCAAATCCTGGAGAAGACCCAAGAAAAACAGTCCGGTAAGGGATTACCTCTACGCAACAATGTCTGAGTTCGGTATTCCTGCAAAGCTCATTCGACTTTGTAGAATGACACTGTATAACTCCCGTTGTGCAGTGAAAATTGGGAAGTACCTCTCCGCAGCGTTTAATACCGAACTGGGTTTCAGACAAGGTGATTGGTTATCGTGTGACTTCTTCAATCTTATTATGGAGAAAATAATACGAGATGTTGATCTACGACATAATGGCACTATCTACAACAAAAGTGTCATGCTGTTGGCGTATGCCGACGATATTGACATAATCGGCATTAACACGCGAGCAGTCAGTGCAGCATTCTTAGAAAGAGAGTCGCGTCGGATGGGTCTTACGGTGAACGAGGGCAAGACGAAGTATCTAGTGTCAACAAACAAAGAGTCCCGGTGTCTTGGACAGCACGTCACTGTTGACAACTACGCTTTTGAAGTAGTAAGGGACTTTGTCTATCTTGGAACCAGCATTAACAGCAGTAATGACGTCAGCCTGGAGATATTGCGAACGATCATTCTTGCAAAAAAGTGCTACTTTGGGCTAAGTAAGCAATTGAGAAGTCGAGCCTTCTCTCGAAGAACGAAAACTACACTCTACAAGTCTCTCATCATGCCTGTCCTAAGATATGGCGCTGAAGCCTGAAGAATTTCCACCTCGGATGAGCGAATGCTTGGAGTTTTCGAGAGAAAAGTCCTACGCAAGAATTTTGGACCTATTTGCGTTGGTGGCGAGTACCGAATAAGGTACAACCATGAGCTGTATGACCTGTATGCTGATATTGACATAGTAAAGCGCATCAAAATCCAACAGTTACGCTGGCTAGGTCATTTCGAGCGATTGGAAGAACACGCTCCAGCTAAGAAGGTGTTATATTCGGAACCCGCTGGAGGACGACGCAGAAGAGGAAGACCTAACCTCCGGTGCAAAGACCAAGTACTGGAGAACCTGACGGCGCTTGGAATTTCTAACTGGCACCAGCTAGCGAAGAACAGAGATGGCTGGCGAAGCATGTTATATTCGGCCTAAATCGATACTCGGTTGTTATGGCCACATAAGTAAGTAAGTAAGTAAGTAAATACAATTCGGAATAATTTAAACTGATGTGATGAAATTATGTAAAAAGCTGGAACAAAATTTATAAAGATGTTTCCTTTTCCTCTTTCTTGTTTTTTCGAAATTCTCAATAAGCTTTATCGAGATTTTTAGTTGTTGTATTGGTTTGCTCAATTTGACTGAAACTAGAACGACTTTAATTTTTTTAGACCATTTCGATTTCGGTGATTAAAAAAATATAGTTTATTATTTAAGCCGTTTAAAGTAAACATTACTATTGCCTAATAATTAAACTAAACTAAACTAAGAAACTCCGGAATGAGTTTTGTTCAATTTCTGAGTAAAAATGAAAAATTATCAAAAATTTAATTATTTGGTTTAGGTTCGAGTTTCTAAATCTATTGCCAACACGTAAATATTTGTTAGTATAAAAAAATTGTTGCCTAATATCTTTCGATTTAGAACAAATTCGTTCTAAAGGCATATAAATATTTGTTGTTTTTCTTTTATTCATATTTTTTCGGAAAACTTTCAACCGATTTCGACCAGCTGTATGATTAAGACATCATTTTTTAAAAACGCTCTTTCTAAAAAAAGTTTAATATCACAAAAAACTTGGTGTATTTAAAAGTGTTTTAAAATTTTCTTGTAAAAACCAAAAGTTATCACAAATTCAACAATTTAGCTTTAGCTTTTAGGTTTTGAAGATATCTACAGCTACAGAAAAAAATTCAGAATTTGTTAGTATTTAAAAATTATCCTACAATTTCGATTTTAAAAATTAATCTTTTTAAAAAATGTTACTTATCGCAAAAATTGGGCATCATTCGAAATAATGATTATTTTTGGTGTATTGAATCGATGTCGGTGATGATATTCAGTTGATGGGGAATTATTTCAATGATCTGTTGTTTGGTTTAGAAAGTGAAGTTTTTAAATCAAAATATTTGTGGTCACTCAAAAAAATATTGAACCCAAACAAAAGTTACAGACAATAAAAAACAACGGTAAAATGTGCTTGATATTTGTAACGATCTTTGCTCATTGTAAATATTTCATATTTACAACAACCTGCTGGCAACACAGTCTCTGCTTTTTGTGTTGGTTTTCGCAACCATTCAAGTGAAAGTGTGAAGATGTACTCATCCACTTTTAGCAGTACAGTTGCGGATATATATATATATATATATATATATATATATATATATATATATATATATATATATATATATGTATATATATATATATGTATATATATATATATGTATATATATATATATAAATATATATATATATATATATGTATATATATATGTATATATATATATATATATATATATATATATATATATATATGTATGTATATATATATATATATATATATATATATATATATATATATATATATATTTGTTGCGCAGGTAGGTGAAAAACATTACATGAATTTTGTAACGACATTGATTTTTACACACTGTTGTCTGCTTACTGCGCTCCCCACTCACTGTACCCAAAACAATATTCTTTATTCTTTTGATGATAGCTCTCAGGGATTTATATATATAGTATATATGTATGTACCATTTTATTGTATTATGTAGGTACCTACATTCGAGAGTACAGCAATGAAAGAAAACCATTCGACATTCTCCATTTTCTTTTGCATTTCTTTTTTTTTTGCCTTTTACTTTTGTCGAGGATTTGCATTTAATATTACATATGGATCTATGTATATTTAATTTCTACGTTTATTGTATACAATACAATATTATTTTGGAATAAGAACTTACCTTTGGTGTTCCGCCAGCTCTTATATCGCTCACTTGACATAATTCAATGACGTCACCTTCCTAGAAATATTTATAAGGAACGAAGGAAAAGAAGAAACATTTATCAGAAATAGAAATATAAATAAAATATACGAATTTACATAATACAATTGTTAAAGAGATAGAAAAAGTGAGAGAAAAGGGATTAAAAAGTCTTAAATTAGGTGGAAAAAGTATTTGAAATTTATCACAATAAAAGAAAATGTGTGTCGTTAAGGTAGATCATGGCAAAAGATAACAATTGAAAGATTGAAAGCCTAAAAGGTATAAGTGCAAACAAATTTTAGCCTCAAAAGACCTTTTAAAATCATACGAAAAAATGTGTACGAAAAATATTGAAGACATCAATCATTTGAAGAAAAGAAGTTTCGTCATAAAAATCATACTTGCAGGTGGCATCACTACTTTCAATTTGCTCGCCAAAACGTCACCGTGGCTTTTTGTTACTAGATGATGTTGATGCCCATACATCGGGCAACGCTAATCCGATTTTGTCGTGTATTTGAAAGGTCACATTTCAGGCTATATTTTTGTGAATACAGTTCTGTAATTTGTTGCTCGTGTTATACGGGGTTTCAGACAAGGTGATTCGTTATCGTACGACTTCTTCAATCTTATTATGGAGAAAATAATACGAGCTGCTGATCTACGACATAATGCCACTATCTTCAACAAAAGTGTCATGCCGTTAGCGTATGCCGACGATATTGACATAATCGGCATGAACACGCGAGCAGTCAGTGCAGCATTCTCAGAGTTGGAAAGAGAGTCGCGTCGGATGGGTCTCACGGTGAACGAGGGCAAGACGAAGTATCTAGTGTCAACAAACAAAGAGTCCCGGCGTCTTGGACAGCACGTCACTGTTGACAACTACGCTTTTGAAGTAGTAAGGGACTTTGTCTATCTTGGAACTAGCATTAACAGCAGTAATGACGTCAGCTTGGAGATATTGTGAAGGATCACTCTTGCAAACAGGTGCTACTTTGGGCTAACTGAGCAATTGAGAAGTCGTGCTCTCTCTCTCTCGAAGAACGAAAACTACACTCTACAAGTCTCTCATCATGCCTGTCCTAACATATGGCGCTGAAGCCTGGACAATTTCCATCTCGGATGAGCGAATGCTTGGAGTTTTCGAGAGAAAAGTCCTACGCAAGATCTTTGGACCTACTTGCGTTGGTGGCGAGTACCGAATAAGGTACAACCATGAGCTGTACGAGCTATATGCCGATATTGACATAGTAAAGCGCATCAAAATCCAGCGGTTGCGCTGGCTAGGTCATGTCGAGCGAATGGAAGAACACGCTTCAGCTAAGAAGGTGTTATATTCGGAACCCGCTGGAGGACGGCGCAGAAGAGGAAGACCAAACCTCCGGTGGAAAGACCAAGTACTGGAGAACCTGACGGCGCCAGCTAGCGAAGAACAGAGATGGCTGGCGAAGCATGTTATTTTCGGCCTAAATCGATATTCTGTTGTTATGGCCACATAAGTAAGTAAGTAAGTTAAACGATATTGATTTAAAAATGAGTGAAATATCTGAAGCAATACGCTATGTGAGATGCTTTTTTATTAAAAAAAAAAGGTAAAACCGTTGCAAGAACATGCCAAAAATGTTCTTCGATTCCCGATGAGAATGTTGGGAGTGAACAGGAGTGCTTTGCTCGATTTCGTTTCGAATATTTTGATGTCAAAGATGCACCTCACTCTGATCGGCCAGTCACGAAAAAATTCGTTGACGCAAGCTGTCAGGAGAGAGCGGAGGCACTAAATATTAACTACGTGACAATTTGGAATCATCTAAAAAGAGCAGGCTACGCAAAGACACTCGATATTTGGGTATCACATGAATTAACACAAAGAAATTTGATTGACCGAAATACCATCGGCGAAACGCTGCTGAAACGCAACGAAATCGAACCATTTTGAAGTGAATCTTTACGGGCGATGAAAAATTGGTTTAATACGAGAATATCCAATGCAAATGATTATGATCAAAGGCTGGTGACCTTTCACACACGACTTCGAAGTCTGGATTGACAGAAAACAAGGATATGTTGAGTGTTTGGTGGTATTGGAAACGGTTAGTTTTGACATCTACTTCTGATGTCTCACAATTCGAACTCTTAAATGGAGCAATCAAGGAAAAGCGACCAGAATTGGCCAACCGAAAAGGAGTTGTGTTCAATCATGACAACGCCAGACCACACACATCTTTGATGACCCGACAGAAACTGAGAGAGCTTGGCTTGGAAGTTTTGACGCATCCACCGTATAGCCCGGACCTTGCATCGTTTGACTACCATTTACATCGGCCTCTGCGGAACTAACTAATTAATGGCAAAAAATTGGCCGATCGATGGAATTATGAAGTTACCCAAAAAATGGCAAAAGGTCATAGATAATAATGGCCAATATTTATTTGATTAAAATTGATTTTCAATAAAAAAAAAAAAATATGTTTGACCAAAAACCGCAGATTATTTAATAAAACTTCCTAAGTATGTACGAAAAATATTGAAGAACATCAAGGAAACGATTTTTTCACTTTGATAAAAATTTTACCCACAAATGGCATCAAAATATTTCATATGACTTGCAACATATTTATGAAAAATACTATTAAAATATCAACAAAATGAGTTTTTTGTACTTTGAGGGAAAAAAAAATCCCTTCATAAAAATGACACCTTCAGCTGGCATCACTATTTCCTATGGAGCTTTATAAATATTCAATAAATCATGCCAAATATATCCAAGAAATGTTGAAAAACATCAACAAAATGATTTTTTTCGATTCTTTTAAGAAAATTCTATCCACAAATGGCATCACCATTTTCTTTCTCTCACTCTCACTATCTTTCGATCTATCTCTAAATATTTAATAAATCTATACTTACCCTGCCGTCACTTTTCCAATAGAGAAAAAATCCATATTCATCCACTTTGAACAAGGCATCCTTTTCGAAATCATTCTCTTTTGTTTCTTTTTCGTTTTCGAACCAACGATCAAAGACGCAACCGGTTGTCAATTCCGGTGGTACCGGTATAATCCAATCAAATTCGTACTTTTTTGTCATTTTGATGGAATTTCCGTTGTTTCTCTTTTAAATCACAACAACAACAGCACAGATTACTTGCTGTAATGATGTAAATGTGATTTGGAAATGCTTAAGGATGATTTCTTTTTTTTTGTTTGTTTGTTTGTTTTCTGTATTTGATTTCGTTTGTTGATTTGAATGAAAGTGCTATAATATTAATGAACGCAAATAGCATCCAGCAACCACAATAGAATTTATGTGTTTATCTTCTTCGTTTAGCTTTCACATTTTGATATAATTTTTTTTTTTTAAATATTTGTCACACAGCTGAAAATAAGCAAAGAAACGGAAAAGATATTAATCAGTTATAAATTATGGTTTTTTCTATTTTTTTTTTTTTAATAAAATTTAATTTTCATAAGACTTTGTAGGGTCAGAAGCAGTCCTATATGGCTATTGCAAATATCGTGTATGGAAGATTTTACGAGACTGGAGCAATAATATTCGATAAAAAAATAATTTTATTTTTTAATACAATCGCCTTTTAGCTTGATACACTTAGTGCAACGTTTTTCTAATTTGTTGCTGCCCTCTAGGCTAGGTTAGGTTATTGTGGCTGCCCTCTCAGCCCTGAGAGGACATATTTCGGTCAGAAATATGTCCTCTATGATGCCACCGAGCTTGCAGTACTGATGTGCGTGTTAAATTTGTGGTGAACAGTATCAGAACGGACCTACTTATGGTATATTAACCGGTTCCGAACAGCAAAACCCGTGTGACATCGATTTTTTTGAGCTTTGTCACAGAGCTCTTTAAGAAACTTTTCGTGGCAAAGATTTAATGCCGGAAGAATTGCCAATTGTTTGCCGACATCGTTCGAAAGATGTCACGGTCGGGGATTGAACCCACAACCTATGGATCAGAATGCCAATGCACTAAAAATTGAGCCACGGCACCCACTGCAACCGTCCACTGTAGGCATTTGTTTAATATTACCGCCGAGTCATTTCTTCATGTCTGGGAACAGAAAATAGCCGCAGGAGTGTTAAATTTGGAGAATATGCTGAATGAAGGAGATGATTTTGTAATCCAGTGATTCCGCGCCAGTGCATCGGCCCGTCGTTCTGGTGTAAGATAACTTTTAGCGCACCAAATTCCGTCATTTTTGCTTCAAATCAACGTCAAATCGATTTCACAACTCTGTGTAATATTTTACCACTTTCAAGTTATTCAAAGTTCAGTTGATTGATTCAACGGTAAGGAATTTTCATAGATAGTACCATTGTTGAAATGGAATTATAGATGGTATACCCATGGGTTACTGAATGGCGATGCTACGAACAATTCCGCCAGTGGAGGAGATTGCCCGATAACCCCAATTACAGATGATGGTGTTGATGTTACACCACCCGACTATGAGGAGGCCATTTAAGGCTGAAGAAAAACAAAGCCGCAGGTGCTGATGGCCTGCCTGCCGAGTTGTTTAAGACCGGAGGCGATGAGCTGCTCACCCGCATGCACCAGCTCATAAGCAGAATATGGTCCGATGAAAGCATGCCTGATGATTGGAGGCTCAGTGTTCTCTGTCCTGTACATAAAAAAAAGGAGACCCCACAATTTGCGCCAACTACCGTGGAATCAGTCTCCTGAGCATCGCATACAAGGTTCTATCGAGCGTACTGTGTGAAAGGTTGAAGCCTATGCTCAGTAACCTGAATGGACCGTATCAGTGTGGCTTCAGACCTGGTAAATCCACCATCGACCAGATTTTCACACTGCGCAAAATCCTGGAGAAGACCCAAGAAAAACAGATCGACACACACCACCTATTTGTTGATTATAAAGCCGCTTTTGACAGTCCGGTAAGGGATTACTTCTACGCAACAATGTCTGAGTTCGGTATTCCTGCAAAGCACATTCGACTTTGTAGAATGACACTGCATCATAACTCCCGTTGTGCAGTGAAAATTGGGAAGTTCCTCTCCGCAGCGTTTAATACTGAACTGGGTTTCAGACAAGGTGATTGGTTATCGTGTGACTTCTTCAATCTTATTATGGAGAAAATAATACGAGCTGCTGATCTACGACATAATGGCACTATCTTCAACAAAAGTGTCATGCTGTTGGCGTATGCCGACGATATTGACATAATCGGCATTAACACGCGAGCAGTCAGTGCAGCATTCTTAGAAAGAGAGTCGCGTCGGATGGGTCTTACGGTGAACGAGGGCAAGACGAAGTATCTAGTATCAACAAACAAAGAGTCCCGGCATCTTGGACAGCACGTCACTGTTGACAACTACGCTTTTGAAGTAGTAAGGGACTTTGTCTATCTTGCAACCAGCATTAACAGCAGTAATGACGTCAGCTTGGAGATCATGCGTAGGATAACTCTTGCTAACAGGTGTTACTTTGGGCTGAGTAAGCAATTGAGAAATCGAGCCCTCTCTCGAAGAACGAAAACTACACTCTACAAGTCTCTCATCTATCCTCTGATCTCCCCTGACTACGCCACAGCCATAAAAAATTATGTTTAATATGACTCAAAACGAAGGCGAGACATTTTTATGTTATCTCTCCCTAAAGATTAGAGGTTGTCGTGATCATCTGGTTAATATCTGGAAAATGGTTGGGATTTTTTTTCATGTTTTCTTCCAATGAAATATAGCCCATCATTTGACTGCTACAAAACTTATGTTAACAATTTTTTGTTTGGGCCAAGTATCTTTAAAAATGAAAATTTTTGTTCAATTTTTCAAGATCCAATTTCATATTTCAGACATGATTGCAAAATTTCACATTGTTTTGTGCTGAAAATTGGTATATATGTTACTATTATTTTACCAAACGACCAGACGATTTCGTAAATGGGCTAATTCGGATGAAAACCACGGCTGCTGAGTGTGTTTTTTTTTTCCAGTTTACGTACGAAAATATAACCCCATGACAATAAACGCATAAACTACCAAAGCAATTCCACTTTGTTTGTTGTTTGTGCATTTAATCTTCATCCTCACACCTTATCGTCTACAAAAGTCCAGCGGAAATCCCCATCATCCCATATGAGCGCCTACCAATTGCACCATACATAATTTCTAATATCAAATTAACTTCATTTTCAATGCTCCATAGTCACTAGTGTCTAGTAAGAACTTATTTGAGTATCCAAATCTGTCAATAAATACCTCTTAGTATTAGTTAATTGAAATAATTAAGCAAGCCCCAATACGTCACAAATCCAAAAAAAAAACACACACACACACATTGAAACTCATCAAAAATCATCTCCACCTGTCTTTCTGTCTCTCTTTCTAGATATTCTCGTTATTTATATAGACGTAAATACAATAGTAATACTAAATAAATAACAACAACAACAAACATCAAAGTGACAAAATGTCAAAAACATATAATTGTACATATAGTAGGTACGTACGTACTATAACCGTACATAAAAATGTCACCGAACAATGCCATTGGGTGGTGACAATGTGTATGTAGCATCGTCAAGTTCATCATCATGGCCAGCATCAACTAACAGTTACTGAAAACAAAATCAACAACAACAACAACAACAACAACAACAACAAATAACCTTGCCACCCAATCAAGCAATCACTCAGCCTGTCAAACGAAAAATGGAATAACGCTGTCAGTTATGCGCTTATAACAAGTACTTATGACTATATAAAAACATGTATGGATTCATGTGTATGTGAAAGAAAGAGAGAAATTGTATGAGTGGGTGTACATATAAATAGTGTCACTGGTTAAGGTGTACCTATTCATACATTGTCCCTTAATACGTTACTTCATGCTATGATTGACTGTACCCAGTAAGCCAAACATTTCGAATTCTGTACTAAATCGCAGCACGCGAGATAAGCATTTCTCTTGGAGTCGTTCTTAACCTTAAAAGATGATTAACGTTAAAGCTTTCATTAAAATAACCAAAATCGCTGCTAGAGGGTTAAAACTCCTATTACTGTTCGCCTCCACAACATTTTTTATCCCCAACCGTTATTTACGTTTACTACTCAACATATTTCCTAAGCTGATTGTCCCCTATCTCCATGTCTTGGGGAGGATCCTCCATAAAATTAACATTAAGCGCCTGAAAATCAACAAACAACCAGATAATTGCCCAAAAATTACATCTAGAGGGTTAACGTATATGACCAACCTTCATGAATTTGTTCTCCTCTTTAGCCTAGCTACCCTTTAGAGGGACTCTCTTATAAAATTGACGTTTTTTTTTTTACAACTTTCGCTACCACGACTCCCAGAGTGTCTTTAGGGGAGTAAAATATATGACAGACCCCGATTTAATTTTACTATTCAACACTTTTCCTAAACATACGTACCCCCTATCTTTACGCTTTAGGAAACTTTGAAACTGGAAAGTTAAAATTTCATTATCAAATCATGACGATTTCAAAAAGTCGCAAATTTTGGTTTGCTGGTTACTCACAAACACAGGTAACGGTGTCTTTATCGATGCTGTTATTGGCGTTGACTACGACAAGGCCAACAATAATGGTGACAATGATAATAATGATAATGATGATAATGATGATGATGATGACTTTGTGGATAGCTATGATATGTGATGGTAAAAGTTAAAAACGGAGAAAAGAAAAACAAAAAATGGACTACCAAAAATGTACATCAAAAGACCAAAGCAACGCAACAACGGCGTCATGTAATGAATCAATATAAATTCGATTAAAGCACTTTGGCTTTCAGTTTCTCATAGCAGCAAACGGAAGTGTGTACACATCACTCTCGTACTCTTCATCTCTTTTTTGTGGGTTATATTTGCTTTGCTACTAGTATTGCTGTTGGCATTTGGGTGGCATTCATTGTACGAATACGCCTATTATACTTAGTGGGAACATATATTGAATGATTGATGAAAATTGTAAGTTATACGTAACGTAACGTACAACACACAATCAAGGACGTATGCATTTTATATTGGTTCTGAACAGTCCCCATCAAAATGTATCATATATGAGTAGCTACTAAATTGTCTTTATTTGGTTAATTGACATTTTTGGTAGATGCTTTGAAAGGAGTGGAGTTTTAAAGAAGTCTGGCTTCGACAAAAGAATATTTGCATTTATTTATTTTTAGATGGAAAATCATTTTTTCGTCAGTTTCAAAAATGTTTGCAATATCGACATTATTTCAATTTTTTTTTTTTTTTTTTGCAATAAAATCAAATTTTGCAAAAATGTTAAATTGTTTATATTTGTTTAACATTATTTCAAAAATATTTACAGCAATGTCGAAATGGTAATTTTAGCAGAACTTCATTTCGACACTATGATTGCTTATCGAAAATCGAATTGAATACATTTTTGCTTCACCATTGCAATTTTTTTGCAATAATGTGACATTCATAACTTTTTGAAATAATGTCGAATTATAATTTCGACATTTTTGCAAAAATATTGCAATAATATCGAAAATCTAAAATCATTCACTTTTGTTTCGACTTTATTTAAATTTTTTTGCAATAATTGCGAAAACTTTACCAAAGTTTTTTCAAAAACTAACAGCCAAATCATGCGTTGTATTCAAAAACAAAGTTTAAAATCTTAAAAATAAGTTTTTAACTAAAATTATTTACGATTCTTTTCATTCGAAAGTACATAGACAATGCCTAAAAATATGCTAGGTTTTTATTTTTTATTCACATTTAATTACGCCATAAATTGCATCAATATTATCGAAAATCTATTAATTATATCATATAATTAAATGTGCCATTATAAAATGGCATAAATAAATCAAATCAAGTCTTCATAAATGCTAGACATCTAAAGGACATACTAATACATGCATATATTACAAAAATTTATTTACACGTGCACACAATGTGAATGTATTGGCGTATATTCATAGAACGCTAGTCGTAATATGTTCATTGATGTTGAAAATGCGGGTCGTCTCTCGTACGAGTATTGAAATACCCAAATCATACTTAATATTGTAATTCAAACCGGTGCTGTTCTTGTTGTTGCATTTATTTCATCATTATTTTATCATCGTAATCAGCATTATTGTCATCATGATATCAATAGCAAAACACCAGCCACAACCATATCATCACTTTACATTACGATTTGTTTATTTACCTAAAGTATTGTTGTTGGCGATTTGCATCATGCTATTCGAACAATAGCATGAATAATAGTAGCAGCAATTGTTCAAATTGTATTGTATTATGTAATCTTTCGAAAAGCTCTATACAAATACTGGCAATTAGTTTGTAATGGAAATGACTAATCCAGAACTCTGGTCACATCCCTTTTTTTTCATCACATTTGGCACAGAGCTCTTTTGGAAGCACTTTAGATGCAAATTTGTTTCTTTCGAAAGGATTGCCGGTGGCATTGTTTGAAAAAATTTGATAGAAAATCACATCAACTATTCAATACGCAAAAGCCCAACGCACAAAACAATAAGTTACCCCATCAACTAATTACTAGAAGCATACATATATCCCAGCAAATTAGGTTAGCTTGAGCTGACTGTTCATTTTCGCGAAACCACTAGCACCAAAGCAGGCCCATTGTGATGCCGCAACTGTGTCTCCTTGTCATCCTTTGATGCATTCTGAACTACGGGAAAAAAATATAGATCTCATAACTGACACTAAGCCAGATCGTTGAGGTTATTAGAATATCTGTGTATTGAAGCGTAGTGCTTTTGTCCTAGGTCCCGATATTAACACAGTAATCATATAAGAAGAGGTACGAAAAAATCTGAAAATCGACAAATATTCCTGTAGCTGCCAAGAAATCGATTCTAGAGCGGTGAAATGTTAAAAGGACCCCCATTAATTTTTCCTCCCCTACATTTCCTTCGAACAACCATACAAAATGAACTTCTAGAACGGTGGAATGTATAACTAAGTCTTGCAAATATTTCCTCCGGAAGCACTTATTCCCTATCTGCACCCATTAAGGGGACTCCCATACAAAATGAATACGAGAACTTCTTAAAATTGACAAAAAATGCATTAACTTATCAAAAATCACCGCTAGACTAGGCGGACTACCATTTATTTTTCCTTATCAATATTTTCTCTAATCACACTCTTAACCTTCCCTTAAAGGATGGATATAGGCTCACTCTTTGAGGGAGCTTTCATTCAAAATATCCAGAAAATATATAAAAATCGACAATAATTGCCCCGAAATCGTCCCTGGAGCGGTAAAATGTATGACTAAGCCCTTATAATTTTTCTTCTTCGATATTTTCTGCAAATATGCTTACCCATTGCTGCATTTCTTCGTGGCACTTCAAGATATTCATGCCCTAGGTTGAGAGTGCCAGATTAAATGAAAAAGTTGACCATATATCATCAATTTCCTTTAATTCTTATCTTCAATACAATACAATACCATCTTTCAATACAAAAAAAAAATTTTGAATGATGTTCTGAGCTTCAAATGGAGTACCTAAGCCACAAAAATATTATCCGGTTACGATTGTTCATGCGGTATCTAATATAGTTCTTTTTATATTGCGTTCCCTTGCCACAGACGGGCATAAATAGGATATACAGGGTGATTTTTTAAGAGCCTTCGGATTTAATTTAAAAAAAAAAAACCCATAAAATTTTGAGAAATGTATGAAATCTTTATTTGAGTCGATACAACGATCTATATAATTCAATGTTTAAAGATGATTTCATGCAAATGTTGACCGCGGCTGCGCCTCAAATAGTTCATACGCTGGGTCCAATTTTGGTATACTCTCTCCAACATATCGGCCGGTATTTCACGAATAAAGTCTTTAATATTGGCTTCCAGTGTGTCAACCGTTGCGAGCTAAAGGTGTTAAATCGCACGATCAAGGCGGCCAATTGACCGGCCCCAAATGTGAAATAAACTGTTCACCGAACTCGCCTCTCAATTGGGTCATCGTTTCGCGTGCTGTGTGGCATATGGCACCGTCTTGTTGAAACCACATGTCATCCATTTCCAGCTCTCCCATTTTGGGCAAAAAAAGTTTGTAATCATCGCTCGGTAGCGGTCGCCATTCACAGTAACGTTTCTGCCTTCGTCGTCTTTGAAAAAGTGCGGTCCAATGATGCCACGGGCCCATAATCCAAACCAAATAGCACATTTTTCGGAATGCATTGGCAGTTAATTCAATATTTCTGTCTGCTCTTCTCACTAAATACGGCAATTTTAATTGTTCACGTATCCATTCAACTAGAAATAAACTTCGTTGCTGAACACAATTTTCCGATAAAAAGTGAGCCGTTCACCAAAAGTTAGCCCTTGTGGTTGGTCGTGTGGCTTCAATTCTTGCATCAGTTGTATTTTAAAAGGTTTTATACCCAAATCCTTCCCCAAAAATTTCCACTTAGCGGAGTAACAGAGGCCAAATTGCTGCGAACGACGCCGACCAATTGCTCCATTCCATTCAACTCACCAGAATACTTAAATGCTTTGTACGGGAACAAAACATAGCAATTCCGTATTCTTGCTTCTTGCTCCTGGTATTACGAGTCTGGTCTGAAGGACTTGAAAAAATTCCACAGAAAATTTGAGTCCAATTTTGGATAACCATATAACATGAGTATTAAATAAGATCGCCTAAAAATATGCTAAAAAATTATTGTAATTAATTAGCCTATGGCTGTGTTGTGAAATATTTCAACAAAAATCTATATTATAAAAATATTTTCACAAGTTTTTCAATAAGCTAAAAATTCAAACGATGATAATTTGATAAGAAGACATCTATGGAGAGTGAGAAAAGGAGATAGAGAAAGAGAGAAGTAAGAGGCAAAATGGCTGCTTGGAGAATCGGCTGATGTACTCTGTGGCATCATGAAATATTCTTCTGTCATACAAGCGACTTTCAATCATTCAATACATATATTGTATGAACACAAGTTCATATTCTACACATCTTCTATGCCTTAAAGCATACCTTGATAGAAATGCTTCAAAATGAGCATGTACAAGAGAGACCCAAACGGAAAGCAGCAGTTATAAGTAATAAGATGCTTTATGAAAATTGAAAAACAAAAACAAATAACATCAACATATTTGTAAAATGAATTTTATGAAAAACTTTTTACATTAGGCTCCATACAAAAGTAAAATAAAAGAAATTATACAATACGATACATATTCGTATACAAAAATGTTATAATACTTATATTATGATGAACATTGTGAATAAATTTATGATTATGAAATTTGGAAAAAAAAAACGGAAGAAGACATGAAGATATTTGAAAGGAAAATCAAAAAAATTATAAAAAATCACGAAGAACTAACAGATTTGTGAATAATTAATGAACATTAATATGAGCCTAAAAGTATGTAACGATAATTGAGTAATTTGAGAGTGCAATATGAAATTAAATGGAATTTAAATTATAATTATCTACTTGATATAAATTTTCGTATTAATTATTTTAAAAATAATTGCAATAATAAAAAAAAAAAAAAAAACCTTGTATCATTACATATTTGGATGTGGCCTTCCTTTTGGCACCTTCGGGATTACATTCAAGTGTTTATCTTCAGTGAATTAAAATGACAAAAACTACATATTCCTGTACAAATAAGTTGAAAATATAAACAACAAATCTACTATCGATTGACCATCAAAGTGTTAACTTACAATTAAACGCAACTGCCTAAAAGTATGCAAGCACAAGTGGTACTTCCTTGCAAGCCCTTAAACCATAATAGGCCATTCTCTATAAACAAGTATTGAATTATTTTGGCAATTCACATTGTAATATTGCACGAATTGAACTGATTTTAAATCAATAAACAAACAACAGACAATTGAACAAGCACCGATTCTACAAATAAATATCCAATAGTATTTGTATTTGGATATACAATACATAGAAGCATTTTAGGCTAACCTATATACTTGTCTTTTCCAAACAGTATCTATGGCATTGATCACATTACTAAAAATACCGTTTGCACGAAATATAATGTAATAAGAGCTTTTAAATTGTGTTTTTTTTTTTTATAATTAGAAGCATCAACAGAAGCAGTAGCTGAATAAATTTGTTGCATACTTCTAGTCAGTGTTTAAAAGCAATAACGAGAGAATGCTGCTTGAGAAAGAGAGTTAAATTATAAACAATTTTATGGTGCCAGCTTAAAAAATGTTTACAAATGACTTTCAATAAAAATTTCAAGAAGATTGCATCGAATAAAAATGAGAAAATGCGATAATACCATTTCAAACTTGAGGAGGGAATAATGCACTCTACAAAGGACAATTATTGAAAGCATTTTGATAAACATTCAAAATATTTCCAACTTTCTACAAATCCCAAATGTGCATGCGATGTCTTTTTTGGTTATTTCGCAAGAGAAATCAAAGCTTTCAAACCCAAGTTCTTTCTGAAGAGGATGAAACTTAAGAAGCCGTAGTGAAATCTTCAACCGATTATATAAATGAGACTCTGCTGAATACTTAAATTAACAAAGATCCCATTGATTGATCTGTAAAGGATGTAAATAAAACTCTGGTGAAGATGTAAATATCAAATGAATGAAATGAAATGTTAAATGACAAATATCCACAATTGACCAATGATAGGTGATAAATTGATGCTTTCCGCTGAGCCCTGATTGTGTCACAAATATTATACAATTGTGTAGGTAACATACGGATAAAAGTGGCATATTTTCTAATGTATTTGTATGAGAACTCGGCATACTATTCCATTGTTTCATCTGGCAACACCGTCATTTTGAAGTGTCATCATTAGGCATTCTTTTTCAGTATATGTCATTTCGCTGAAGTGTAAACAACATAGTTTCTTTGTGGGGAGAGATTTACTTCATTACTTCAACATGAGAAAACAAAAAGGCTGTCGGAAGTCATCGTATTGTATTTTAATGGAAGCTTGTGGTGACCATTCTTTAGCTGAACGAACGTATCAGAAGTGGATTGCACGATATAAATGTGTTAATTTGAATTTGGAAAACGAAGAATGAGCGCCACCAAAGTTTGAGGATGAAGAATTGGAGGCAAGTCTCGATGAAGATCCATCACAAATGCAAGATGAATTCGCACAAACACTTGGAGTCACTCACCCAACTATTTGCCATCATTTTAAAGCAATGGGAATGATCCAAAAGGTAGGAAATCGGGTGCCGTATGAACTGAAGCCAAGAGAGGTCAAACGGCTTCTTTCTCGTGTGAACAACTGCTCCAATGGGAAAAAAAGAAAGGGGTTTTTGCATCGAATTGTCAGATACCCTGGCCATGCCTCATAATCGATGGTCAAGCCAAGGTCATACTGTGTATTGGGTGGGACCAGTTGGGTGTGGTTTATTATGAGCTGTTGAAATCGCATCAGACGATCATAGGGGACCTGTACGGATGGCAATTGATGAGTTTAAGCCAAGAATTGCAAGAAAAACGTCGATAGACACGACAAAGTTATTTTGCAACATGATCATGCTCGGCCACATGTTGCGGTGCCCGTTGAAACCTACTTAGAAATGCTCAAATGGGAAGTCCTACCTCACCCGCCGAAGAGCCCAGATATTGCTGCTTCCGATTACCAGTTACTCCAATCGATGAAACACAGCCTTCCATTCTTACGAAGAAGCCAAAAATTGGGTCGATTCATGGATTGCCTCAAAACATGTCGACTTCTTCCGACACGGAATCCATATGCTTCCAGAAAGATGGGGGAAAAAATAGTGGCTAGCGACTAACAATACTTTCAACATTGAATGTGTAACGTATTTTTCACAATAAAATTTCAATTTTCGTAAATAAACCACACGAGCTTATTTATACTCCCAGTACTTTTAAATATCTGTCAGTTCTAATGTTATGTTTTATAAATGAAAGCACGGACTCAATATATTCTTTACTTTGTGACTGTTGAATATAATAATGTGAGCAACATTGCCCAGATAAGGAGAGTGCAAATTCACTTCACTTTCCCAGAAATTGTCCCATGGTTTCATCAAGCAAGTCATAAGAAAGTGCCTGCATAATATACCATTTAATGACCACTGAGCCAACCGTATTAGATATGGGCAAGCAAGCGGAAATCTACGCTATTGACAGGTGCATCTATTTTAATCTCTCACATAACTATAGGAACAGAAGAATAGCTATCCTAATTGAGGCGGCAAACCTCATCAAAGTACAACAGCTGAACAGCAATCAAGTGTCGATACTATGGGTTCCAGGTCACGTGGGAATTACAGGAAATGAAAAGGCAGATGAACTCGACAGAAAGGGACCAGCAACCCCATTTGTAGGCACGGAACCATTCGGCGGATTGAGAAAAATCTTTAGGAAAGCAAAAGATATACAAAGGAAGCAATATTGGGACAATCTACCACCGGGGTTACTACAATCAAAGTCACTCTAAATAGATTTGAGGATAGAAGGTATGAAGCTAAACAAGAATAACTTAAGAATCATGGCAGGAATGCTGACAGGACATTGTAGATTGAACTATCACCTGTCAAAACTGGGAATTTACTCTAATGAAATTTGTAGGTTTTGGGGGGAGCAGGATGAAACCTCGACACACGTGCTGGAGGTGTGCCCCGCACTAATGCAAAAACGAAAGAAACACCTAGATGAACATCTACTAACTGATGGGGTAATCAGACTCGCAAAAATATAGCCGCAATACCACACTTCATAGAGGATGTTGGACTCAAAGAAATACTTTGAACCAAAATGAAGGGCGCACGATAGATCTTATAGGTCGCGCTGCTACATCCCCATTAACAATAATAATGGACAAGAAAAATTATGTCTTCTGATATCAAGAATAATCTTGCGCCGATTTTAACATCTTAGAGAGATCTTCATAGCCAAAGAGAGAGCTCATTTAAAAACACATTGTTTTCATTTGTATTAAAGCTTTTCTATTATTTCTACAACAGACATTTTCTTATGTCCTCTTTAGTTTTGCTTACATTTCACTTACAGCATATTTATTATTAACTTAATTTTTTTTCTTTTGAGGCTAAACAAAATCTTATTACATATATATATTTTTTTTATTGCTTTTTTGAAGCCATTAAAATCATAATGATCTCTCAATGCCATAGCATAATATAAACTACAACAAGCCTAATATACATAAATGTATATATTAACTAATACAGGTACACGGTAATACCCAATTCGCATACACAAGCATAATTAATTTAGTTATTGTGGTTTATGCATAGTACACATATTGTTCTTACTTCATTTAAGCATTGAAATTGATTTTATGTCCTCTTTCGAAAAGTTCTGATATTTGCCCACTCTCAAGAGTGGGCTATTGTGTCTTTATAAATTGAATTATGACAAAAAAAAATATGCATACATTTTATATTAAACATCTTTTTGGTTTATTCATTTTATTTCTTGTTTCTTGCAGCGCCTAAAAATAGACTATGAGAAAAATCATGACAATAAAATTTGTTTAGAGTAAATTAAATTTTTTAGCTTAAATGCTGGCATTTTTATATAAAAGAAGTAAATTTTTTGTCTTCGACATTTATTCGCATTGGTATTTTGTTAATGGCAGTGCTCGTTTTTTTTTTTTTGCTTTGTCAGCCATTTCTTTATAAATTTTCTTAAAACAAAAAGAAAGAAATATTGTCTGTAGGTACATTCCCTTGGGATATCATTACGATTCTTATTGGGTGTTTCAAAAAGTGCGCCAAAATTGAATGTCGTTCCGAAAAATACGAAAAATATTTATATGAGTTTTTTTTTTTAAACTGCCACACATCTTCTGATGATGAAAATATTTCAAACTTTTGCGTTTCTCAAGTTAATATTTTTGAGTACCTCATTTTGAAACATCTAATACGAATATACGAATGATATGTGAATGTATTATATATTTTTTATCATAATATTTCTTTTTTATTATAAAGTTTGAACGTTGACATTATGTGTGAAATACTACATCATTTAAATGACCACCACGCGAATTGTTGCAAGCATCGATTCTTTTGAACTAATTTTCGACCACTTTTTGACACATATTGGGCGGTATTTCAGCCATAACGTGACGAATGTTGGTTTTTAGGTGCTCAACAGTTAAAGGTTTATCTGCATAAACACGGTCTTTCGCGTAGCCCCACAAAAAAAAAGTCAAACGGTGTCAAATCGCATGATCTTGGTGCCCACTTAATATCGCCACGACGAGAAATTACGCGGCCAGAAAATTTCTCTTGCAATAAAGCCATATTCGCTCGAGTTGTGTGGCATGTGGCACCGTCTTGTTGAAACCACATATTCTCTAAGTCGTATTCTTCAATAGCAGGCAAAAAAAAGTCGGTTATCATATGACCATAACGCTCCGAATTGACGGTGACAGTCGTTCCATCGTCGTTTTCGAAGAAGTAAGGTCCAATCACACCTCCGGACCAAAGAGCGCACCAAGCAGTGACTTTTTGTGGATGTAGTGGCCTCTCTTCAATTACTTGAGGATTCTCAGAACCCCAAATACGATAATTTTGTTTGTTAACATACCCACCGAGAGAGAAATGTGCTTCGTCGCGTTCGAAAAATCGCCGTCCACCGCCTGTTGTTCAAGCACCCATTCGACGTATCTACGACGTTGTGAATGGTCAGCTGGCTTCAGTTGTTGTGTGAGCTGGATTTTATATGGATGTAGATGTAGATCCAAATGCAGAATACGCCATAATGTGCCGTAAGACAGTCCTAATTCCTGAGAACGACGAGGAATCGACACATTCGGGTCTTCGGCAACACTTTCACTTACAGCAGCGATATTTTCGGTGGTACGAGCGAAACGATGATGCACAGGCCTTACAATATCTGTAACCGATCCAGTCTCTTCATATTTCTTCACAATTTTGCCAATTGCTTGCGTAGTTGGACGATTATGTAAACCATAATCTCCTCTTCTTAAAGCACGATATGTGGCTGTGGCAGAATCACCATTTTTGTAGTAGGTTTTTACAATTTAAATGCGTTGTGCGATAGTTAAGCGATCCATTTTCGCAAATGTCAGACTTTGAACTGAAAAAGAAAGAAATTGTTTTAACAACTCAGTTTGACAGATGGATAACCCTTTATAAATGCAAAGCGCATGAAGTGAAGTAATTTCATATAAAGAAAATTAAGAGCACACGAATACACCAAAAGAAAATGCAAAAAAAAATATAAGCAAGCCAAAATGAAGAATGAAAAACTGAACCAAATATATTTGAAAAATATGTGATTTCTTATGATTTCTTCAAAAAACTCATGCTACGCCTGAAAGTATGCAATAAAAAAAGTAATCGCGTTTGTTCTTCTAGTACATCAGCAGTGAAAAGTGGGACCTTGTAAGTGTAAATAAGTGTAGTTCATTCGGAACGTAAGCTGATGAATCAACTAACACCACCACCACCACCAGCACTATGTCTAGCAGCTTGTAGTTAGTAGAAATTTCATATAAAAACAATTGTGAAGCGCTCATATGGAAATTTTTAAGTGTGCACAGATTACCAACTTGACACGTTATAAATATGTAATCGTAATGATGATGATGATGACGATGACGAAAACGACGATGATGACGTTGATGATGATGATGATGATGATGATGATGATGATGATGATGATGATGATGGTGATTCTATACACACTCTTACATTTCTGTATTTTTGTTGCTTGTGTATTTTCTTTATTAAATAAAGAATACTTTATGGCATTCAAGAAGAAGAAGAAGAAGAAGAAGAAGAAGAAGAAGAAGCAGAAGCAAAGTAAAGGAAACATATGAAGAAAAATTACTTCAAACAATTTTTTTATGAGCATTTACAAAATTACATTTACTGAAAATCGTATGCGAAAAAAATACGCGCACAATTCAATTATCTCTGTGCCTAAAAGTATGCTTTAATATTAAGCATTTTTTCGTTTTGTGAGATTTTGTCATTCAATGTTTTTCACGTTGTCACAATTTTTCTTCTTCATTGCATTAATTTATTATTATTCTCATTTTTTGTTTTTTTTTTTTTTTTTGTGTTACACGTTCAATTTGTTTCTTAAAGTAATTTTCTTTTTCATTTTATTCATTGTTTGTTTGTTTTTCTCTGCAGTTGACCTTTTTAACCCATTTTATTAATTTAAGCACTCTGTGGTATAGACTTTTTTAATTGGATTTTTTTCTTCTAGTTGGTTTTCTTTATTTATTACGAAAGGGGAGATGATCCTTAACAGCATTGAAAGCAATAAAATCATTCCAGCTGATCTTCCTAAGAAAATAGCATGTAAATTGAAATGAAAAAAATATTACGCAATATTTGTTATATAGAAAATAAATGCATACATTCAACTCTCCTAGCTCAAATGTGAGCTAACAGCTGTTTGCTAAATTGATTGTGGAAAAAAAAACGAAACTATCAAAATATTTTTAATTCCCTATACTCAACTCAAAGAGTCAACGACTACATAGAGTTCATGCTTCTGTTTGTCACATTCATAAGGTGAGGTAACTGACCACTTTCTCCGTGGACAAGAATGGACGAAATCGAATGAAAACTACACCTACTTCCCATACAAAAGTACATTGATTCTCAACTGTACTTTGCGCACAAACATATAAAACGATAGAACTAAAGCTCAGCACACAATATATGCAATATTACATGCTACTCATTGAATATTTCATGTTCAAATGACATTTGACACTTTCCAGCATCAGGAATTTCCATTAAAATATTATTTAAAAGCAAATATGGCGACTTAGAAGATATTCGGCATATATTTAAAAATAAATAAATTAAAAATGCAATTAAAAAGTTTATATTACATGGAAAAGTCATTGAGAAATGAGCAGCTAAATGTAAAACTTAATGACAAAAAAAAAAACAAACAAGAAGAAAAGTCAAAAGTTAAAATGGAAAAAATTGCAAAGAAAAAAAAAAAAAAAGGCATGGATACGAAATACTACATACCTTAGCATATAGGTACTCATTTGCAGAGAAATAGAGCAACTAATTTCAATTCTATGCACTATGAGTTTACCTACGTACGAGTATATGAGCATGTCCTTTGGTTTGCCGCATTTCATATGAATTGCTTTAATTGCAGCAAAGTTTTCTTCGTACGTATATTTTCTAACATAAAATGCAATTTCAAAGTACTGTTACTACGATATTTTCTCACTTGTATATATTTTAATTTTAATTAAAATCAGAAAACATTATCTGCGACAGTTCTTCCCCACAATGTCCTCTTAAGAGATTTCCTTCTCCAGCATTATTGCATACTTTTAGGACTAAGATAATTTCTTTTAAATTTTATAAAATATTTGTCGATTTCAAGCAATATTTTATATCCTGATGCTATCGATTTGAACATGGCCATGGTCGGTGCAGTGGTGTAGCCAGTGGGAGATCTTGGGGGATAAGGCGATCTACTTGATAAATAAAAAAAAAAATAATAATATATAGATATTCAAAAATCATTCATTAAAATTGTGGTCTTATACATCTCTTTCATTTTGTCCACAACTCTCTCCACCTTGCTAAAATCCTGGTTACGCCTGGTTACACCGTGGAATGTGGCAGTTTTTATTCGAAAAATATTACTGTAGACTCTAAAATTCAAAGGTTCTTGCTTTGTATGTTACTTTCGATTTTGTCAACAAATATTAATCCAAAGGAACGTTGATTATATTTTAGTCGGACAAGGCTTAATTTTCGATTTGCTCAAATGTTCAAATAATTTGCCCCAAAAACGGTGTTCTCATATACGATAACCGCAAAAGCACCTTAAAATTTAAAAAATTGCGCCACAGCTGCCTTACTGGGCATTAGAGTGATCATTTCTCTTTCGAACATACTTACTCTCTAGCTTACCCTTTAAGAGGACTCGCATACAAAACACGCGTAAGATCGCATAAAAATAGAAAATATCCTTTTATCTGCTTAGAAATCGCCTTTAAAGCAAACTTACGCCATGAATTTTTTCTCCCAGATATTTCTTTCTTACTTCTTAGAAGTGCAGAAATGGCCCCTACAGTGGTGAAATATTAACCGACCGAATATTTCTTCTAAATCAACTTACTCTTTATCTCTGCGCCTTAAGGGTATTCCCATACAAAATGGACATAAATACAGCTGCAAATCGAAAATTGCAAATTGCTTCAAGTACAGTGAAATGTATGACCAACCCCTATTAAATTTTACTACCCAAAAATTTTCTTCAAATATAAGAACATCCTATAACTGCCCCTTAAGGGAACTGGACGTAAAAAAATCTAAAATCCGAGAAATAATCTTTAGCCGCCCAGGGATCACCCTACGTCCGATGAAACGTATGACCGACTCCCATTGATTTTTTTTTTTTAACATCATATATCCTCCCTATCTCAACACCCTAAGGGTGCTCCCATATTGAATATGAATCGCATGTCTGTCATTTATTTTTCTTCCCCAACATTTTCCGTAAATATACTTACGCTATATACTACATATATTCACGCCTTACTACAGGGCCACCTATACAAAATGAACGTAAAACACCTGCAGATCGACAATTAACCTCATAGCTGCCCATGAATTACCTCTAGTGCGATTAAATGTATGACATACCCCCATTAATTTGTCTTCGCCAACATATCTTCCAAACATATTTACTACCTATCGTTACCCCTTAAGAGTGTTCCCATACAAAAAGGACGTAAAAATAACTAAAAATCGACAAAAATTGCCATATCTGTCCAGGAATAGCCATTAGAGTGGTGCAATGTTAACCGACCCACATTATTTTTTCCTTCCCAATATTTTCTATATGCATATTTTCTAGATAGGCCTTTATGCCTCAAGGGTGTCCCCATATGAAATCGACAAAGGATCACTCCTAGACTCGAAATCGCTCGAAAAAGTTCGGTTACAAATTTGACCAAAAGTGAAACACTTTTTTCTTTTATCTGAAACGAGCTTTATTAAACCAAATATATGCCGTTTGTCATTTTTGGGGTAAAGCCATTATTTTATATGTGAAGAACTTTTGGGTTTTCTGAGCGAAAAACTGATCCCAGTGCGTTTTGCATTCCTCTATGGAATTTAAATTTACATCATTCAGAGAGTTCTGCAGAGACCGAAGCAAATGGTAGTCAGGTCCGGACTATATGGTGGATGCCTCAAAACTTCCCAACCGGGCTCTCTCAGTTTCTGCCGGATCATCAAAGATGTGTGTGATCTGACATTGTAATGATGAAACACAACACCATTTCTGTTGATCAATTCTGGCTATTTTAATTGAATTATTTGCATCAATCTCATTACTTGTTGACAGCAGAGATTAGAATCAATCGTTTGACCGGGTTGTAAAAGCTCATAATGAACAATTCCTTTCCAATCTCACCAAGACACACAGCATTACTTTTCTTGGTGTCAATTCTGGCTTTGCCACCGCTACGAAGCTTCAACTCATATGTCATACGTGATCCACTTTTCATCGCCCATAATCATTTGCTTCAGAAATGGTTCGATTTCGTTCTCTATTTTAGCAGTGAATCGCAAATGGAAGTTCGGTCCATTAAATTTTTCACTATTAATTCATGTGGCACCCAAACATAGAGCTTCTTTGTGTATCCAACTTTCTTCAAATGGCTCATAACTGTTTGGTGATGAATGTCTAGTCCCCTAGCAACGTCCACTCTGCTTATGTGCCGATCTTGCTCAATTTTTTCTATGATTTCATTGACCTTTTCCGTGATTGTCCTCTCCGCAAACTTCACAAATTTCTTCGGTAGGCTGCGACTCATTCTTACTTTTTCTATAATAGAAAAAGCAATGCGATTTTAATAATACCCTCTACCGACAATTTGTTAACAAACTTTTGGAACACCCAATATATTACCGACTCCCATTAATTTATCGTCTACAACATTTTCTTCAAACATAATTACCGCTATCTTCATTCCTTTTGGGGCTTCCCTAGTTACTCAGTTTATCCACTTTCAAACAATTTGATCTACCTTCAAGTATTATTTAGTGCATAATTTCTATATAAATTGTTTATCGAAATAGCATTTGTTTAGTTTCGATCAGTTTGACATACCCAACTACAAGTACTTATGCATCGACAAGCTTGACAAGCCATTGTTTTTGACATATTATATTGCACCAACGTACATTTAACCTACACATAGATACTGTGTACACATAACTAGTTAATATTCTCAAACATGGCCATTTGTAATTGTATACGTGTTGTAATAAATCATTATATTTTCTGTTTGTTTTTTTTTTCCTTTTTGTGCTCAATATAAACAAATACAAGTGTCTGCAGAGATGTTGTATTGTGTATATACGATATGTAGTAGTAGTAGTAGTAGTAGTAGTAGTACGACAGTAAGCCGTCGTATATGAAAATTTATCATTTCGACCCTCGACTTTGAACAATTTGTAATAAGTAGTAAGCTATAATAATAGCAATAACAACAACAACAACAACAACAACAACAACAACAACAATGCAACAAGAATAGAAAAACGAAAAGGAAATTCGAACAAAACGATGACTATGAAGTAAGAAGTAAGACCTTTTTTATTATTACATTAAACTTACATACGAGTATATGTAGAAAGAAAAAAAAAAAAAAGTAAACAAGTGAATCGATATGTGTATTTACAATATATTTGTATTTTCACTTGGAAACTTCTATTAAAAGTTTTTCATTTTATTTTGGACATTTCTCTTCTCTACGTCTGTAGATTGTTGAACGAAAGTAAGGGTTCTTTTGTTATGTTGTTGCTTGTTTGCTTTCTCCCGCATATTATTTTTACTACATACTATTGGTGTAAAGTGTAGAAATGATTAAATATTTTATTGACTTTTGACTGTGATTTCTCTCATCAACAACAGCACAAAAAAATGCTTACAAAATGTTTATAAAGCAATGAATTACAGGTTTTCTTTTTCTATAGACACACAATTGGATATCGTTTCAATAACGTTTCAATAACGAAAAAATGATAAATGCTTTTGAGGCAATATCATGGCAATTAATTTTTTGATTCTTTCATCCACAAGACAAAATCGAATTTGGATGAGGATGAGGAAAACGAAAACGGACCCACATAGGTTGAAATTGTTGTAACAGACAACGATTTCGAAATCACGCATATATATATGTAAGTCAGTTAAATGAGTTGTTGTTGTTGTTCACATCGAGCACAGAGCTCCAGGAAGACGGCAGCCTCCAGGGGGTGCGTCCACAGAGCAGAGGGGCCCAAACTGGTAGGTCTTCTGGGGCATCGTTCTGGAATTGTATCAGCCAGCCGGTGCAGTTCAGATAGATGATCCACCCAGACCTTAGCTGCGCCAAAGTGGCACGAACGGATCTGGGGAGCTGTTGTTCGCAGTCTGCAATTGGCGGTGGGCGACACTCCACTCATAACACGATGTTATGAGCATGACCCTCGATGGCCGCCTCCACCGCGCGTTAATGCAGTAAATTCAGAGCCGCTCTATGCGTACTAGAGCACAAATCATCGAGCAGGTGGCTCACATGCCCATCAAATGAGCGTAAGCCACCACGGATGCTATGCGGGGGAGGGGCAAACTGCGTTGAACGCTGTTGTCACTGCAACCGCGTCTCCGCTCCGCAACAGACTCCGAACTCTTGGATTACTTTCGAGGTCTGGAGCAAGGTTTGCTACTTCAGACTTATTTTTCGTCCCACATAGATTGTTTGATTCGGTTCATCCTTAAATTAGAAATAAATGATGCAAGCACTATGAGAATCATTGTCCAAAACCATGAAGAGAAAATGTTTCCATCCCAAAAAAAAAAAAACTTAAGAACACCTAACAAATCTTTTTCCTTATCTTTCAAAATCATTCTTTGTTGTTCCCAAAACCTTATTATTTTGCTTTCTTTTTAATGGCATCCTTGTTCTGAGCTGTTTTTTGTAACTGATATAATTTTGAGTTAGCAGTATCCTGTTTTGAATGCAGTATTCACATGGCTCCAATTGATTAGTCCTCCTAGAAAGATCATCATCATCATCACAATTTTCTGTATCTCCCACTGGAGCATAGGGCCTCAATAAAACATTTCCATTTGGTCCTGTTTTTTGCTAGTATCTTTAGTTCGTTCCACGATTTTCCGCATTTGTCGATTTCTTTTTGTATAGGTCTCCTCCACGTGGTCTTAGGGCAACCCGTCTTACGGCTTCCTTGGGGGTTCCAATCAAAAGCTTGCCGGCAAACTTCTGTGGCATCTTTTCGCAATATGTGGCCTATCCATCTCCATTTTCGTAGTTTGATATAGTTGGCCATAGGTTCCAGTTTGCATTTTTTATATAGATCGTCATTGCTGATAACATTCGGACACCACACCCTGAGAATACGCCGTAGGCATCTGTTAACAAAGCTCTGAATCTTTCCAGTTAGCTGGTCGGTTACAAGCCAGGTACAGTACTGAGACAACGTTGGATTTAAATATTCTAATTTTTGTTTGGAAGTATATTTTCGTCGAGATCCAGATTTGGCGCAGCTATGCATATGTGCCTATTGCCCTGTTTATTCTGGTCAAAATATCCTCTCCTGCACTATTCTCCGCAGATATTATACTGCTTAGGTAGGTAAAATCTTCGACTTGTTCAATTTCTTTGCCATGTATCATAAAATAGTCGTTGCTTTTTGTGTTAATTTTCATTGCTTTTGTTTTGTCGATGTTGGTTTTTAAGCCAACCCTACCCGAATCGGCGCACAGGTTGTGGAGCTTTGCTTGCATGTCGGAGTGCTTCACAGATAACAAGCAAATATCATCTGCATACGCGAGATCGTCAAGATGTTCGGTCAAGTTCCAGAATGATACTCTTCTTAAAGTGTTTGAATTCTTTCTTAATATGATTACAGCTTTCCTCATGTTGTACCGAATTTCACTTCTGATGCCATTTTTTGAATTGCGATATCACTTGCAGTTAAAATGTCAACCTTCCTTCCAACATTCTTCGCTTCGCTTTCTAAATGTAACTTTTCTGAAATACTTAAATTTAACCAAAATATTGTATAGTTCCCGCTTCCGTTACACTTTGTCACAATCTCATATGCGCTGAGTTTTTCAATGAGTCGATTTTATTTTTTGTGATATCATAACTATCCGAAGATCTTTAGTATCTTTCAAACCCTTGTAAAATCTAACCACTCAGAAGGATTCTTCCAACATATAAGCAGTGCTGCGTCACGTCTTTTAAAATTATCATACATAACAGCTTTTTCTCCAGACCATTTTTCAGGAATTTTAAGTTATACGAATCTTTTCTCGGTGTCATCTCATATGAAGCTTTTTTGTTTTCTTCACCAAAAACCCGATGTTAGTAATTCTAAGCTCTTGAGGGAAGCAGCTCACCCATCGCGTGTTGGGAATACTTAATAGCATGTAAGTTAAAAAAAAAAAAAATAAATACACATGTAGCACTTAAAGCCCCGAAGGATTCTTTGACCGAGCTTCTCTTCCATTACTGTTGTGCGTATTAAATTCAGGAAAGTATTAGAAGGGACCTACTTATTTTAACCGGTTCCAAACGGCAGAACTCTTGCGACATTACTTTTTTGAGCTTTATCACAGATTTCTTTTAAAAGCTTTTTGATGGCAAATTGTTACTGCCGGATGAATTACCAATTGCTTGTCGACAGGTGGGTACCGTCCGAGAGAAACATTTTTCAATATTAAATTTATTATGCATCATCCGGGGATTGAACCCACGACCTACAGGATCAGAAAGCCAACACACTAATCACGTAGCTACGGCACCCACCCCATGTAAGCTATAACATCACAATTTCATGTCGCTCAGCATAATTATCCTTTTGGCACCTTTGAAGCATTAATGCCAATTTTTGTCGATCGATTTGATTGAATGTAAAATTCCTCAAATTTCCTCCGGAGGCTAGTTCTTCCTCTACGCTGTCGTCTTCCAGCGGATTCCGAATAAAGCACCTGGCAGGAGTGTTTTTCCATTCTACTGAAATGGATCAGATAAGGAAACTACCGATTCTCGATGCACTTACCGACAAGCAAATAGTTCTGAAAACCTTGCGAAACAATTTTCTCTCATCCAAGGCAAATATTGTTTAGACTCGAGCTCCATATTTGGGGTCAGAGGGCTGTACTTATCAATTGCTTATTTTGCTCAAGGTAGCATCTGTTTGCATGAATGGTACTTCGAACGATCCTCGGGCTGATGTCATTACTGGTTTTATTGCTGGTTCTAAGTTAGCCAAAGTGTTTTATTACTTCAGAAGCGTAAAAGTCAACAGTGAGAAGTTTTTTAAGATACCGGGACTTTTCGGCTGCCTTCGTTTACCACAGGACCTATTCATAGGCTGGTGCATGATATCATTTGTCCTCTTATTCTTACCACCACAATTCAATTTTTCATTTGACTTTCTTAATGACCCCTTTTTGGATTCTAGCATTGAAATATTTTATTAGACTTTTTTGCCAAACATCTTTTCCTAATTTTATTTCTATATTAAACATTTTTAATAATGGCGACGTCCTTAATGAATCATTTTTGGGCTCTAGCATTGAAATCCTTTACTTTTTTATTTTTTATATTTTTTATTTAATTATATTTAAATACAAATAGAGGAAGTGACGTAAACGAGAGGCAGAGGGAGAACAAACGCATAAAAAAATAATTAATTGCGTGAATGAATACTCGTACATAATAAAAACAGTGTAAAACATCAATTTATGAAGTATGCCGAATGAGCTATAAACATATTTTATTATCTATGCACGGTCATGCTACATTACACCTGTGGAATATGCATATTGACATATGTACACAATTTTTTAATTGTTTTAATTAGTAGCAAATTCATATGCACTTATGTTCGCATAATTTCTGTCTGCCAAATATTTCATGATTTTTTTTGTATTTCACATTTCACATATTTTTCTCTTATTTGAATATTTTTTTTTTTAATTTCGCAAAACTTTCAGCAACAACAACAATAACAATTAGAAAATATGACTCACTTAGTACTTGAATAAAATATTTGCATATTTCATTATATTCGCACAACTTTCTAGTTCTCGTGCTAAAATGTATGATGGCATGTGTTGTTAGTGAGCAATATAAACTATGCGGTATACAATTATGTATAAGCATAATAAATATTAAAACAAACAGGCATTATATTGTGAATTAATAATTTAAAAATAGTCAAGAATAAATATTTAAATATCCTTGCTTATGCAAAAGAATGCCACGCGCCCTACTAAATTGTATATATTTGATCATATATAATCTCTCTCGTATTGACACTTCAACAGGGTGCACCATAATATAAAAATTTCTTTTTAAAAATTAAAAAAAAAAATAACAAAAATATTTTTTTTTTTTGTGTACAAGCTTAAATCCGCTGTTTGCTCGTAGATGGCGTTAGTGAGCATATTGAGCTATTATCGACTGTGAATCCTTTTTATTTTATGAGTTCGACATCTGTTTACATCAATTAGTAAACATCATCAGTGACTTCATACAATAACATACATTTTTCCACGTATAATCATGTCTAGTTTCGTGCCAGAGAAAGAGCATATGCGGGAAGCTCTACTTGTTTGCTTCAATTTGAAGAAATTTGCTGCTGAGTCGCACCGAATGCTTGTGGAGGCCTATGGTGACAGTGCACTATCGGAAACCACTTGCAGAGACTGGTTTCGTCGGATCAAAGAAGGCCATTTTGACTTGAGTGACAAAAAGCGTGAAAATAGACCCAGACAAGTTGATGACCATGATTTGCAGGCTCTTTTAGATGAGGACGACACCAATGGCAAAAAATGCTACGTTTACGAGCCATGGGGAAGGTTCTATGAAAAAAAAAGTGTTTTTTTTTACGAAAAACAGCGGATTTAAGCTTGTACACCTGGTATTATTGGTTTATTCGAAAGAGTAAAATTTCCTATTATTTATTATGTCAACACCTTGCTGGAGGTATCTCTGGCTCTATTGCACGAATGAATTGCTCGATATTCACCTTAGGGGGCTGAATCGTTAATGGATTGTTCGCATAATATCGGTCCTTCATGGCACCTCACCAAAAAAAAAAAGCCTAACGGCGTCAAATCGCAACTCCGAGGTGGCCAATTGACATCGCCGAGACGTTGCCAAGATCAATTGTGGCAGAAGCTGTGTAGCATGGCGCGCCATCCTGCTAAAACAAAAGAAAGTGCAAGTCCATGTCTTCAATTTTCGGCCACAAAAAAGCATTTATCATGCCTCTGTAGCGCTCACTGTTGACCGAAATGGCATTCAACAGCATTTTCAAAGAAAAATGGGCCAAATTGTCAATTTCTGAGGATGTATTGGCTACTCGACCATCACGTGCGGGTTTTCCGATTCATAAGTATGGCAGTTTTATATGATTACATAGTCAATTCGCATTATTTCCCCAACGTTGTTCAAGCGTAAAGCGATTCATTTCATTCCGAGGACTTTCTGTCAAGATTTACAGTGGGAAAGAGTTGTCACGAATCATTATGACAATTTTCTTTAATTGATAATAATAATTTCTACATTGCTCTAGTATATATTGTACGTGCCGTAGTTCAGTAGTTAGTGCGTTGGCCTTCTGATTTGTAGGACGTGGATTCAATCATCGGCTGAAACACAACTTTAATATCGAAACGTTTTTTTCTTTCGAACGGTACCCAGCTGTCAGCAAGCAATCAGCAATTCTTCCGGCAGTAATAATTTGCCATGGAAAAGCTTCTAAAAGAACTCTGTGACAGATAAAGTGAGAAAAGCAAGAGTTCTGCCGTTCGGAACCGGGGCATTGCCTTACAGATAGGCATGCAAATAGACTAGGCAACACTACACCTGACTAATGTCGGAGCTGCGGAAGAACCAGATTCCATAACTCACCTTCTGTGTGAGTGTCCGGTACTGCCTCGCCGCAGACTGACTCATTTGGGCAGTCACTTTATGCACAATCTCGCCGAGCTGGCTTCCTGTCACCTCAACCTTCTTACCTACCTACATAGCTTGGCCGCTTATATAGAAAAGTAATTTTTGTAACCTTTCATTGGTAACTATAAAAAATGAAAAATATCCCTTAAATCCCTTAATGCCTTAATGAATCCAAAAACACTTGAAAATCAAGAATCATCATCAAAACGCATTCAAAGCACATTGAAGAAAGCAAGAATGGGGCGCTTCCTCGCAATGACATGCCAATGTTAAATTCTTCGCTATTAGAAGGGAGAACGACGCGCTTCAGTGCTATTTTAGAGCGCTTTAGAAGCGCTACAGCTGCGCTCCATTTTCGATTGGGAGTATATATAGAAAATTACCTAGCATTTTTGAGCTATAAATCTCTAAAAATAAGTAATAGTCTTCAGCCATTAAAAAAAAAAAAATACAAATTATTAATTTGGATCCCTCACACTATCAAAAATGCCAAAATTCAAGTTTTCAAACCTGGTCTATGACAGAAGTATATTGTCTATATAAAAACTGTTTTTAGATTTGGGATCAGTAACTTGAAATTTTCCCGTTGTTGGGTTCAACGTTACTACTACTGTTAGCACAAAGGTATTCAATTTTTTCAAAGTGCCATGTTAGGGAATCTCTAAGCTTCGGTATTACCGGTATTACCAAATTTTTCTTCTATTGTTGTTATTGTTTTCGTTGCTATCAAACTGTCAAAAAATATCAATATGACAATAAAATGATGAAAATTTGATTTCTTAGCTTATCATGTTATATCACACACACATATTTTAGCAGCTGTCATTTAACAAAGTGATATTGTCAAGGGCACAATATTTAATATGTCATATGCGTCAGCATTTCAACCAAAATGCGAAAAGTTTAAATAAAATGGACAGAATTGCAATAACTTTGCATCACTTGTGTTGTTATCTACTAAATATTATGGAAATGTGTTGAAATTATGTTATAAATATACATTTTTCATACAACTGTTGACAATCAAGTTAATTATATTGCAATATATTGTCTTTTAAGTGGGAGTAGATAACATATTGTTTTATAATATGATATTCGAATCATACCATAATTTTTTGTACCGTCATATTTTTTCCATTTACATATTCCACTCCACTTGTCTGCTGGTATCAAATAGCAATTTGTCTTGCTGATTACAAAAGAGCAATATTTGCATTCTTTTTTAAATCACACAACTTTCACGATTTGATGTCACATATTCGGGTGAAAATTTAAAGAAAAATTCATTACGTAAAATAAATTTACACATTTATCGGGATTCCTCTCGGAACATTTTGTTAATGGAATACCGTTAGGTCAAAGTTTTCAAAATTGACCAAGTTTTGCCAATTTCTGTGTCTTTGGTGTTAGTTTGATTTACATCCGTTGGATAATTAATTTTATATACTTTAAATGTCAAATTCTTTTTTTTTTTTTACCAAATCCGTGCGATTCAAAAAAGAAGGTCCCATGTAAAGAGCGACAAAATTGATATATTCAAAAAGTAGCAAAACAAACGCTTAAATTAGATTATATTGTTAAGGGCTAGACAATTACTGTCAATGGCACTGCGTCCGACTCGAACTATTGTGTCATACCCGTGTTTAATATTGGAAGAGAATTGGAAGATCGTCCTATTTTCTCAAAGAACATTTTGATTCTTGTGAGTTCAAGTTCAGATAGAATAGTAGTATGTAGTAGTTCCTTCCCGAGTGCTTGTTTTGTCACCCGGATAAGGGCTGGGCATTCTGTGATTAGGTGTATGGATGTTTCATCGTCTCACCCATACAGAATCTGCATAACTTTTAGTTCTGCTTTACTCAAAAGGTATTTTGAGTTTTTCGACGAGTAATGCGGAAAGAAAGCTTTGCTACAATCCATACCAATAGTTTTTGACCACCTTGAGTTTGCTTTGGTCATATATTCTTGTTTGATGCAATTTTTGTAGTGAGCTTTGCTGATTCCCATGATTGATTCGGGTCCAAATGGTTGCTTTTCAGCTCCCTCCCTTGCCAATCTGTCTGCATTCTCATTACTATCGTAGCTACAGTGTGCTGGAATCCACTGTACTCTCACTTCATTCCCGACTGATAGTTATTGGAGAAGATTAGCTGTCTCCCAAACTAACCTACAATTAAATGTTGACGAACGCAAGGCTTGTGGGAACCGTAGCTCAGTGGTTAGTGTGTTGGCCTTCTGATCTGTTGGTCGTAAGCTTCTAAAAGAACTATGTGACAAAACTCAGAAAAAGTGATGTCAAAAAGGTTCTGCCGTTCGGAACCGGCTGAAATAAGTAGGTTCCTTCTAATGCTGTCCAAAAATTTAACACGCACACCATTAATGGAAGAGAAGCTCGGCCAATGAGCCCTTCGGAGCTTTAAGTGTCACATATTTATTTATTTATGCAAGGCTTTTATTGCAGCCTGACTGTCCGAGATTACAATGATTTTTTTCCTATAAGAATGAAGGAAGAGAAGTCGAACCCTCTCTCGAAGAACGAAAACTACACTCTACAAGTCTCTCATCATGCCTGTCCTAACATATGGCGCTGAAGCCTGGACAATTTCCACCTCAGATGAGCGAATGCTTGGAGTTTTCGAGAGAAAAGTCCTACGCAAGATCTTTGGACCTATTTGCGTTGGTGGCGAGTACCGAATAAGGTACAACCATGAACTGTACGAGCTGTATGCCGATATTGACATAGTAAAGCGCATCAAAATCCAGCGGCTGCGCTGGCTGGCTCATGTCGAGCGAATGGAAGAACACGCTCCAGCTAAGAAGGTGTTATATTCGGAATCCACTGGAGGACGACGCAGAAGAGGAAGGCCTAACCTCCGGTGGAAAGACCAAGTACTGGAGAACCTGACGGCGATTGGAATTTCTAACTGGCGCCAGCTAGCAAGGAACAGAGATGGCTGGCGAAGCATGTTATTTTCGGCCTAAATCGATATTCGGTTGTTATGGCCACATAAGTAAGTAAGTAAGTAAGAACGAAGGTTAAGAATTTCCCTGGTACATTGGTTAATAGCATAATCTTCCGCTTGAAAGACGGTTGCTAAGCTACCAAGATTTATTGATATTCTGGTACTGTAACAATAAATTCCAGCTCCTGTGCCTTCTTCAGTCTTGGTTTCATCAGTGTATCAGACAATGGTTAATATCGTATAAATATGCTCATATCCATTATGTGATTGACATTTTGACCGCATTACCCCAAATGCATATAGATATAGCGGTAAAATGATTTTTAGAACGATGTCAATATATAAATTATTTGAAAGCATCGAAAAATGCATTACACTTGAACTGAATTTCATTATTCCACTTTCATTCTTGGCATATTTTGGCAATATGCCAAAGTAGTATTGAATTTTCGATTTGTAATTGTTTTCGATTTATTCAATTTTTTCTCACTACAATTTATATATAAAGGGTGTTTTTGAAATGTATTTAAAAATTGAATAGAAGACTGTAATATGCGAAAGAAGAGAATATCGCTTATCTAAATGACTGAGCAATATCTTTCAAAATTGATGAAAATGATATCGAAACCACTGGTATAGATGTGGTCGACTCGATGAATGACGATCTTAAAAGAACATCCTTTACACGTGAAAACATATCCATATATATACACGGTAATATCATAAATGCTTATAATGCATGCTCCATTAAATTTCCTCATCATAAATACGTATTCAATCGCTTGTATCGATGCACATACGTAAATTTGTAGTCACTTTGTGACTAAAGTACATCCTGTCATATCATTTTTAAGGCTTATGTATGTATTTGCGCGCAAACATAAACGCACACATAAATGTGCATAAAAATATATTAAATATTTATATAGTTACACTTATATATGCTTACCTAAATTGTTTTTTTTTTTTCATATCTACTACAAATTGTTTGTATATACAATTGACGTTTATTTTGACTATGATGGCGTTTCATTTCACTTTACCCCACCGCCGTACACCAACCATTCATCCAACCAACCAATCAACTACTAAATATGAATAGCAACAATATTCATTTACACTATAAATGTGTGTATATGTCTACGTTTGGATATTTGTATATGTATGCTTGGAGATGTATGCGCTTGACCTCCATAATACACGTCTGCCTATATTTTGTTTACAATTGTAATAACAAACCTGCTGATCTGCTGCTCTACACGAATACATATGAGTAAGTGTTCATGTAGTATTTGCACGCCATTTATGTAAGCTAGTTAGAGCTCAGTATGTATTGCGACAATGTGAAATTTCAAAAACGAATATGTGTCATTGAAATTTGTTTCTTTTTCCAAAAATAACACAATTGTCATAGCTCCATGTAGTACGCACTACTAAGTTTTCTGGCGGAAGTTTCGGCAAGTCCAAGCTAGTCAAGAAGTACGGAGACGCGCTCACTGTCAGTATGTCGACATTACTCTCATTTGGATTCCCGGTCATGGGAATATTTAGGGTAAAGAGAAGGGCGAGAGCCTCTTTTGACACACCTTTGGACTAGGTACTAATCTCGGTTCCCTTGGGAGTCGTCAAGAGAGGCATGTATCTGTACTATCTTCAGCTGGTTTATCGAAAATGTAATTGAAGAGTTCTGGCTTCTTGGACAGCACGTTACTGTTGATAACTACGCTTTTGAAGTAGTGAAGGAGTTTGTCTATCTTGGAACCAGCATTAACACTAGTAATGACGTCAGTCTGGTGATATTGCAAAGGATCACTCTTGCTCATAGGTGCTACTCTGGGCTCAGTAAGCAAGTGAGAAGTCGGGCCCCCTCTCGAACAACGAACACCACACTCTACAATTCTCTCATCATGTCTATTCTTACATATTGCGCCGAAGCTTGGACAATTTCCACCTCAGAAGAGAGAATGCTCAGAGTTTTTGAAAGAAAGATCTTTGGACCTAACATATTTGCGTTTATGGCGAGTGTTGAATAAGATACAACCATAAGCTGTACTATCTGACACCGGCATAGTAAAGCGCATTAAAATCCAGCGCCTGCGCTGGCTAGGTCATGTCGAGAAAATGAAAGAACACGCTCCAGATAACAAAGTGTTATATTTGCTGGTGGACGACGCAGAAGAGGCAGACCGAACCTCCGGTGAAAGACAAAGTACTGGAGAATTTGTCAGCGTTTGGAATCTCTAACTAGTGCCATCTATCGAAGGGAAGAGTTGGCTGGCAAAGCATGCTAGATTCGACCTAAATGGGTAATTCGATTTTTCATTTTCATTTAGAAATTCTAAAATGCCCAAGATCTAGATTTATTGCTTTTTTCCATAATCAAAATTATCAAATAGCATTAACACTAGAGTTTCCATGTCGCAATACATTTCAAACAAATTACCTATATGTGTGTCAAAATTTGTGCCTACTTGATTGTTTAAATGCTTGCCGTCGTCGTCGTCGTCGTCGTCGTTGCTATAGTCTCGTTTCCATTAGTGTTTATTTTATTTATATTTTTTTTGGATTTTATTTCGCCTACTCGCAAATGCAATAAAATTGTAAATTGATGTTTTTTTTTTTGGAATTCTCTTTAAGGTACCTATTTAATGTATACGATATACTTTTTATGTTTATGCAGCAACAATCGATGATTGAAATTATTAGTTTATAGTGTTTTAGTTTTTTGTTTTACTTAAGAATTTTTTACAATATTCAAAATTATTAACATGAAGTTTGTGCGTATACGAAAATGTTCATTAATTTTTATTAGTCGTACGTTCCAGTTATGGATTTTGTATGATTTTTAAAAGAAAAAAAAATCATACAATTCCAATTGAAACATTTAGCAAATCCACATCAAAAGAATATTCAGTTCATATGAGTATTTCTAGTCTCAATAAAATCTGTTTTAATTGATAGAGTATTGAAATATATTGAACAAGTATTTAAAAAACTCTTTTTTGTAGCTGATAGAGCTTTTCAAAAATATGTGACTTTGAAAACGTGTGCCGATTGAAAGACGTTCCTCAATCGAGGAGCTCAAAAAATGTAATTTTTACCAAATATCTTCCTTCAAAGTAACCCAAATTTTATTTTAGAGAACATATGCTCGATCGATATTCATATCGATGGTTTGTTAGACAGATAATTTCGAGTCAAATACTCAGAAAAATAATTCAAATAAAATAATTTCTTTCAAAATTATACAATAACATTTTTTTTAGAAATACTTTTCGAGAAACGATTTTTTCATTTACTACTAATTTACACCCGAAATATGGTTGACTTTGACGAAGTACTTTGTATGTTATGAGGGTTGTAAAAGGGATAATTTAAAGGATTTTAAGATAATTCCGACGTTTAGTATGGGAGCTATATACAAAATGGGCGTGGCTTACCTCTTTCTTGTAAATCCAATTAATTTTTCAATATTAATCCACACCTTAAATTTGTTTGTCCTACGTTGAATAGTTCGTAAGTTATAGCGGCTAAAATTTTTTAAAATTTTCGCAATTTTGTATGGTAGCCCCCTTAATAAGTGGGCGTGGCGGCATGTTGATTTTTTGCCAGATTATGTACAACTACCATATTAACTTAAGTATTAATTATGATTGTTCCAGACAGAACATCATCCTGTATGGGAGCCATTATAAACAATGGACGTGGCTGGCCCATTTCTTGTGGGTATATTTGCTCTTACGATACTAATCCACACCTTCAATCTAGTTGTTCTACACTGAACAGTTTGTAAGTTATGGCGGTTAACATTTTTGTTTAATTTCCTCAACTTTGTATGGGAGCCCCAATAAGAAGTGGGCGTGGTACGCTGATTTTATGCCAAATTATTTCCGACTACCATATTAACCTAAGTGCTAATTATGATTGTTCTAGACAGAAGGATGCAGAAGTTACAGCTATTTCAATTTAATAGAAATTCGGTCGTTTTGTATGGGGGCTACTATAAACAGTGGGCGTGGCGAGTGCATTTCCTGTGAGTCTAGTTGCTTTTAAAATACTAATCCATATCTTCAATCTGGTTGTTCTACGCTGAATAGTTTGTAAGTTATGACGGTTAACATTTTCTTTTAATTTCCGCAACTTTGTATGGGAGCCCCAATAGGAAGAGGGTGTGATACGCTGATTTTTTTCCAGATTATTTCCGACTACCATATTAATCCAAGCGCCAATTATGGTTATTCTAGACACAATATTACAGAAGTTACAGCTGTTTCAATTTAAAAGAAGTATTGACACTCTGTATGGGAGCTACTATAAAAAGTAGGCGTGGCTCACCTATTTTTGGCAAGGTTATGTAGTAGTGTAATGTAACTCTATCTGTCAAATATTGTTGTCCCAGATGGTATATTGAGTGAGTTATAGCATGTAAAAGATTTTGAAAATTCCGAGGTTAGTCGCTTTGAATGCTTGGTGTGGGCGTGGCTATTGACCGATCATGCCCAATATCAATCCCCTCCGTACCCTTGGATCAAAGGTTACTTATGCCAAATTTCGTCAAAATAGCTCAACCAGCCAGGTGACAGACAGACGGACGGACGGAGGGATGGACTCGTTAAATAGAAAATTTAAGCGACGCTTTCTTCAAGTGGTCACAAACATCTGACCGAAATGAATATACCTTGCATATTGCATTATGCAGGGTATAAAAATATGGAAAAATGAATTATACTAAATATCTTGAATTTAAAAGAAAATTCGGGATAAGGAAGATTTTAAATAAATGAGGATCCATCAAAGAATTCTTGGTACACAGTTTTAAAGCTCAAAAATTTGAAATTTCAAATCCACTTGTATTTTTCAAATATCTTTGACAATTTATTTTTGTCAATTCCTCAAACTTGGTTGAACAAATTTGTTTTGCGGATCCTCATTAGGTCGTCGATCTAGTAAAACCAGGATTCTTAAACATCTTGTTATATAGTTTTACAGCTACGAATTGTGAGATTTATTGAGATTTGCGCGGATTTGATAAGAGATGTCGCTACTACATAGTTTATTATTCCATTGTTTCATCTGGAAACACCGTTATATTCAAGTGTCATCATTAGGCTTTCTTTTTCCGTATCTGTCATTCCGCTGGAGTGTAAACAACATAGTTTCTGAGTGCTCTGAAAATGTCAACTTTTGTATCGAATAATGTTTGCGGAGAGTTTTACTTCATTACGTCAATATGAAGACAAAGGCTGGTGAAGATAATCGTATTTTAGTGAAAGTTTATCGTGACTATGCTTTAGCTGAACGAACGTGTCACGATTTGAAAGTGGCAATTTTGTTTTGGAAGACGAAGAACAACATGAAGCGCCACCAAAGTTTGAGGATAAAGAATTGGAGGCTAGGCTCGATGAAGATCCATCACAAACCCAAGACGACCGCGCAAATATACTTGGAGTCACTCAGCCAACCATTTGCCATTGTTTAAGCATAATGGCAATGATCCGAAAGGTAAGAAATTGGGTGCCGTATAAACTGATGCCAAGAGACGTCGAACGCCGTTTTTTCCCGGGTGAAGGACTGCGCCAACGGCAAAAAAGAAAGTAGTTTTTGCATCGATTTGTGACTGGTGCTCAAAAGTGGGTCCACTACGATTATTCAAAACGTCGGGCAACGTATGGATACCCCGGCCATGCCTCATTATCGACCACCAACCAGAATATTCATGGTGAGAAAATCATGCTGAGTATTTGGTGGGACCAGCTGGGTGTGGTGTATTATGGGATAATGAAAGATGGTCAGACGATCACAGAAGACCTGTACCGATGACAATTAATGCGTTTGAGCCAAGCATTGCGAGAAAAAATGCCGCAATGCGTCGATAGACAAGACAAAGTTATTTTGCATCATAATGATACTCGGCCACATGTTGCGGCGCTCATTAAAATGTACTTAGAAACGCTCAAACGGGAAGTCCTACCCCACCAGTCGTATAGCCCAGACATTGCTCCTTCCGATTGCCACTTGTTCCAATCGATGACACACGACCTGGAAGAACAGTGCTTCCATTCTTACGAAGAAGCCAAAAATTGGGTCGAATCATGGATTGCCTCAAAACATGTCGACTTCTTCCGTAAATAAACCCTACGAACCTATTTATACTCTCAATATGTGCCATTTTTTTTATTGAAATTTGATGTAACCTTAAACCAATGTTGGTTAAAATAATTTTGTGCACATCCATCAAGTCGATGTACTTACATAGTCACACCAGGAGATTTATAATCCATTTTGATTTTTTAAATATCTTTTATCGTTGATTTTCTACAATTTTTTAAACTTGATATTACATGAAAGGTATAAAGGCAATTTGATAGGAAAGCATACGCACCGACTTTGATGACGCAATTTCAAAGCCGCAAATCATCTATTTTGCAAATATCTTTTAGAATATAACTCTGACAGATTTTGAAACTTGATATTACTTTAAAGCAAATATTGGTTGAGAAATAAAGTTATACAAAGGAAGTCAACTCACTAACCATTGTGGTAAGTGTAAAGGAATCTTTCGAAATCTTTCCGTCGCATAAATAAAATATAGATCTTCTCCAATTTAAATATATACAATAAATTCCCCAACAAGAAGTATTGAAATTTATATTAAAAAAAACATGTCCTCAGTCAATGTATATCAATTAAATTTGTAATGTCGACCAACGACACAGACATTAAAGGCAAATACAAAAATACAGCCAAGGAAATGAGTGTAAAGTAAGAAAAACACCAAAAATGCAATAAAATTAAATAGAATCATAAAAAAGTGAAAGAAATAAAATTCAAACAGCAGAAATTCACAATAAATTACATATACAATATATGTATGAATGTATTATTTAATATAAGGATAACGAAGTGAAAATGTGTACGAGTATCAATACCAATACGCCCACACAGACCGAGCACACGCATAAAACAGCAATGCTATTAAATACGCTAAAACTGGTAAAAAGTGAGTGAGTGTAAGCCTCTTGTTCTTCAAAATGAAAGAAGACGTAAAATGCAAAATTGAAAACGTCTGTATTCGCATCTGTTGTTTTAATCCCCCTCCCGTACTCTTTCTTCTGGCCTCCTTTGCTAAGGGGAAGATGGAGAGTATACTCAGCAAAGGCACATGTGACAATTTTAATATAAATTATACCAAATTAGAATACTATTACCAGTACCAACAGTATTTGTATAATAAATAATAGCCATGTGTTAGTGATTCGTTGTATGTGTAAAGGACGATTGACTGTCTTAAGCTTGATCCTTGAAAGTTTGGTTTAAGAGGACTGCGAAAGTTATAAACGCTCTGTTTACTTCAGAAAAAACGAAGAAGGAATCCAGACGGTATGTAAATATCTCAGTGCTAAAATTCTTGCTGCAACCCTGCTGCAAACCCTGAAACCCTTGTGCTTTGCAAAATCAATTAGATCCAATTGACACAGAAAATTCGAGAAAACACTTTCTGCTAAAGTGCACAATGACGAAGTGGCTGATAGTTAGAACGCCGACTAACTGGCGCCGATGTGATACAACATCCAGCAGACTTCAATAGTGGGTGCCGTAGCTTGGTAGTTAGTGTGTTGGCCTTCTGATCTGCAGCTCGTGGGTTCAATTCCCGGCTGGATCATAAATAATTTAATATCAAAAAGGTTTTTCTTTCAATCAGTACCCAGCAATTGGCAATTTTCTTTCCACAGTAACAATTTGCTATGGAATTTGCTCTGTGATAAAGCTCAGAAAAAGAGATGTCACAAGAGTTCTGCCATTTGGAACTGGCTAAAATAAGTACGTCCCTTCTAATACTGTCTCAAATTGAACACGCACAACAGTAATGGAAAAGAAGCGCGGCCAAAGAACCCTTCGGGGTTTATAAATGCCACATATTTATTTATATTAAACATAAAATATTTGTATTAGCAAAAGCATAAAGTTTGAATAGCAAGAAGGAACAAATGAGGTATCCAAGTGGCTGCCAGTTTCAACACCGACTCACTTGGGTGGATTCGATTCAAGAGCCTTGCTAGAACATCTAGCAGACATGAAATGCTTTTACCGAAGAAATAATAAATAGAAATCATGGAATGAAAAAAAAAGCCTACTGATTTGTAGGATTAGAATTTGAGTTGAGTCTGATAAGACCTTTGGGTTGTCCGAGACCAGAGATGTTGATCCAGTAAGAGCATGGAAGACCAGGGAATCCCAAAGAATGGTTGTGGATGGATATAATAAAGTCCAGAGCCCCTTTTGAATATATCTTCAGCAACCTCTTTTTAGAAATGTCAACAATTCATTATGACAAGGCTTCTCAAAAAATAGCTCTGTGACAAAGCTCAAGAAAAGGAGATGTCACAAGATGAGATGTCTGCCTTTCGAAACCGGCCAATATAAGTAGAATCCTTCTAATATTATCCAAATTTAAAATACACCACATTACTAGAAAAAAAAAAGACCAAAGGATTCTACGGAGCCAATAAGTGATTTTCCAATAATATTAAAATTTAATACGTAAAGTGTTCAAAGTTCAATGAAAGTTCTCCGAAGCTTACAAAAATTTTATTCATTCAAGATGTCATTAAATTTACGTTTAGGGAGATCTTAGTTCCAAAAAATAAATTGTAATAAAATAAAATAAAACTAAAGGAAGATAACACAGTGACAAAGTATTTGTGGGTGCGGAATGATTCTAACTTAGGATAAAAGACCTAGACCCACATAGTAAAACTTACAAATCTTTTTGCATTCTAAGGCCTATAAAATTATTTGCCAGAAAATTCCACTAGGGGTATTCTGAAGCAAAATCTTTATATAAAGAATTTAAAAGTCCACAGAAAACAAATATATACCCTTGAGATATGCAACCTTTATTTCGGCCTCAATGGCAAAATACGTTTTCATACAATTCGAAGAAGAACAAAGACAATTTGAAACGGAAAGAAGTGATACAAATTTTAAATGTCTTTGTGGAACTAAATGAGCGCTATATGTATTTTGGTATAAAATTGGATACGGTTGAATTATTGATTTTAATATATCAATACAATATAAAGTGATACGGATGTGACGATATATGGAAATTATTTTGTTGCATTCATTTGACGATGCCCCATTTTTCGAAATACGAAGATAATGAAAGGCAAAATATGTAGCCAGGTGTGTTACACATTTTTATTGACTTTTTGAAACCAAATACGTTCTAGATATTAACGAATATAAAAAAAATATAAAACGTTGCGGACGTGACGAAGTATGAAAGCGAATTTCCCGCTTCCGTCTCGCTTTATGCTTTATATAAAGCAAAGTTATTACGCATGTAGTTCTACAAAATACTCAAAATTGTTATCATATCCCTTCATTTGTCTTTGATTTTCTCGAATGTCACGGCCGTAACACAGAAAATATCCATATATGTCTTTGTCAAATTGAATTCATTTTTTTTTGTCATTGTCTCTTTGAATTTGTATTGATAACACCTTTTCTGCTGCTATTCTGCAAATAAGTATGCCTACTTAAAAAGATAAAAGTATATACATATTCATAGTCGTAAAAATATACGAGAAGCATGTATTGAAGTTAGTCCTAGGCTTTTTATTTTCAATTTTTTTATTTTTTTTATATTTTTTTTTGCTGTATGCTAAACAAATTGGCTTTGACTTTTATACTCATTCAACAATTGCGTGCGACTGTATGTGTGCGTCGATATCTGTAGCTAAAAAGTTGAAGGTCGTTTTTATGCCTTTATATCGATGTGCAGATTATACACATCTACATATCGAATGTTCAATTTTGGTCTCTTGCTATCCGTGTGCTATGCTTTGCATGACTTCAAATTCAATGAGTTGTTAAAATACAATTGTTGTTGTTGTAAATTTTCCTATTTCCCTATTTTTGGCGTTATTTAATATACTAAATTTTTATTTACAAATCTTAGATGATGTTGAACCAAAAATGTTATTGTATATTTTTAGGCGCATTAAAATAAACAAGATTAGTATACCAAAAGTTGATTATGTGAGATTGTCAAGTTTTAACCATTGAATCTGTTGGTTAGAAAATTTTCAAATAAGATGAAATGATTAGTAAAAATAGATGTATAATTTAATTGCATACTTTTAGGCGCAGTAGTAAAAAAGTTAGAAATGTTCAAGGTAGAATAAATAAAATTAAACAAAAAGCCAAAACAAAAGAGAGCAAATTTTTATTTGGTGTTGTATTCAAAGGTGAAACAAACAACAAATGACTCAATGAAATTAATGACGTTAGGGTTGTTGACATTTAAGCTTTTACCACGCTACGCTATGTGCTCATGTTTGCATGAATAAGGTCATTGCTATTGTAAGAGTATTATATTTTCTTCAAAGCTTCAACGACTTGTTGGTCGACATCGTAATTTGTAGTCAAAAAAGCACAAGAGAAAAGAGAAAACAAATGTCTTGTACGTTATGCTTTAACTAGTAATAAAAATGACAGGAATGAATGGGCATTTGTACGTATTTTAAATACGTACGCATTTAAAATTTATTACCAAAAATAGTATTATTAAACACTTCTGAAGAAAAAAACATTGAAATTAATTAAAATAAATTTTAAAGCATATGCTTAGGCAAATTGCATTAATAATGATTATTATTATCATATAAAACTGTCGTAAATAAATTCATTGGTGTTACAATAAATGCCATTAAAAATCTAACTAGTTATAAAGCGTGATCCATTTCGAGGTTCCCTACTTTTTTAAAGAAAAAAAAAAAACACAGAAAATTCAAATTAAATGGGGAATGTTTATTATCATTTGAAAGAACATTCTTTGCCATTTATTTTTTTAAGATTGTGTCTTTCAAATGTTGGCCGCAGCTACGTCTCAGATGGTCCATCCGTTGAATCCAATTTTCGATGACTGGTGAATTACACGTGTGATGTTTTGCTCCAAGGCCTGAATCGAAGCGGGTTTGTCCGCATAAACTTTAGACTTTACATATTCCCACAGGAAAAAGTCTAACGGTGTGATATCACACGATCTTGGTGGCCAATCGACCGCCCCAAAATGTGAAATTATCTGCTCACCGAAGTGTTCTCTCAATAAATCCATTGATTGATGCGATGTGTGGGAAGTGGCGCCATCTTGTTGAAACCAAATATCGCCGAGATCACGTGCTTCAATTTCAAGTATCAAATAGTCGGATATCATGGCACGATAACGGTCGCCATTGACGGTTACGTTCTCACCGGCATCATTTTTGAAGAAATATGGACCGATGATTCCACCGGCCCACAAACCACACCAAACCGTTGTTTTTTCTGGATAAAGTGGCAGCTGTTGAATCTCTTCAGGTTGCTCTTCGTCCCAAATGCGGCAATTTTGCTTGTTTACATACCCATTGAGACAGAAATGGGCCTCATCGCTGAACAAGCGAAGTGCACGGAACACATTCCTCACAGCACGTGAATTTTCGTAATAAAGTTGAACGATTTGTAAACGTTGTTCAGGAGTAAGTCTTTCCATGATGAAATGCCAAACAATGGTAAACAAAAATAACATGACAGCATGGCACGACTCACACGTGATCTGTCAAAAAAAGGCTATTGAAAAAAGTATGTCTACTTGGATCACCCAATACAAAGCGAAAGTGTGTAAACAAGTTGATTATATAAGGGGACTAACAAAAGTTCGCTAAGCTGCATGAATAAAAACACCCAAAAAGTTTTGTTTAATTTGTTTTTTTTTTTTTAATCTTCAGTATTTTTTATCTTTTCTACATAATCACCATTAATTTCAGTACATTTTTTTAAATCTGTAGATCCCATTTTCAAAGCAATCCCCAAAATCACTTTTTTGTAGCTTGTTAAGTTCTACGTTAACCGTTAACGTTTTTTCCCTTTTCACCCTTTCCTTCAAAATTTTCCTTATATATGGAAATAACCAGAAATCACACTGTCGCCCATCCGGGGAATAATGTGACGGACTAATTTGTTCGATGCCAGAAAGTTATTTGTCATTAAAGCAGTGTGAGCTAGCACGTTATCATGGTGCAAAATGTAGCAGCGCAGTTCCTCTTTGTTTCTTTCAAACACATTTGGTAAGCAGTCTACAGTATATCATTTCGCAATTACTGTCTGACAAGTATTTAGGGGAATAACAGCTACAATTCTTGCTCTAGTGAAGTAAACCGCAATCATCACTTTCACTGCTGACTTTTGTTGCCTTCCTTTAACAGGTGGATTTGCACCCCTTTGAGCTCCGTACCATTGACTGCTGTTTAGTTGCCGGGTCGTACTTGTAGAACCAAGCTTCGACACCTGTTGCCATCATACTGAATTTTTTAGACTCTCCGTTTTCGAATTTTCTTAGAAAATATTGAGCAAAACGAACTCGAGCTTTTTTCCGATTATCATTCTACATTTGTGGGAGCCATCGAGCAGATCACTCCGCAATATTCGCGATACAGCCATAGCATTCACTGGCTATCATTTCATGTATCATTTTTGTGGATCTTCGTCAATTTTTTCCTTAACCAAAGCCGTATTTGTCTCGTCGATCGAAGATTTTGGAATTCTTTCGCGAGGCTCGTCCTAAAAATGTCCAGTATTTGATACCACTTACAAATGGTCTTAAGAGAAGGTGCGTTCGTTTCATATGCTGTTTTGGAATTCACTAAGTTCACTTAAAAATTCGCTTAAGTTGACGTCGAAATTCGTAAAGAATTGCAATTCTTCTGACGTTGGTGACGGAATTTCCACTGAATTTAACTACAAGACATGTACTATTTTTTAATTCTTCAAAATCACACAAAATATCATCAGTTTACCGAACTTTTGTTAGTCCCTCCGTAACAATATCACAATGTTAATAAACTATGATATCATTCAAAATTGAATATCATAGTATCATGTTGAGAAAACCACAAAATAATATATTTTTTTTTTTTTGCTCTATTTGAATTTATATAAAATTAAAAGCATACATCTACTACATAACATACTTGTTAGTATTTAAATCAATTTCATACTACATATGCTAATAAACTAAATATTATAATTTTTGGGGTTAAATATCAAAAACCGACATAACAAATAGAAATTTAATTAATATTTCAAACGATAATCTATAATGAAATATATTAGCAAGTAGGAATAAATGATTTAAATGGATAAAGGAGAAGCATAATGATGGGCTACATGAATTAATGCCGAAAAGTGTTTGCAATAATATCGAAACATTTTTTACCGACTTGACAATAATTTTGCAATAATATAGAAAACTTGTAAACACTTTTTCAAACATTATTGCAAAAAAAAAACAAAAAACTTGCAATAATGTCCAAAAAAAGTGCAAGTAATCAAGGTCTAATGAATTATAGTCGAAACATTTTTTCCCCGACTTTGATATTTTTTTACAATAATGTTGAAATATTTTTACACGTTTTTTCGACATTATTGCAAAAAAAATTGAAATAATGCCGAACAGAAAATGCAAGGAACCATGCATTAACATCGAAAAATTTCCCGACTTTGCAACAAATTTTTGCAATAAAGTCCAACAAAAAATTAATAAGGAATAATTAAAATTAAAAAATTAATTAAGCCGAATAACGAATCAATTATTTTCGACAATTATGTTGTACGTCAGTCTAGCATTTGGGCCGTATAACACAACATTGTCGGCCGTAAATCGAAAAAAGCTATAATTAAGGGCCCATATTTATTCAAAATGCCGTCTGAAGAGCGGCCATATAGCGATATAACGGTGTACTTGGCTTTTTCGCATGAAGTTGGGTCTTTCTCTTCAGCGTCGTCCTCCAGCTAGGTTTGAATATAATACCTTTTGAGTGGTTCCATTCATATGGTATGACCTAGCCAGTGCAGTCAGTGCATTTTTATGCATCTAACTATGTCAAAATCATTATACAGATTGTACAGCTCATGGTTGTACCTTATTCGGCACTTGACACCAAGGCAAATAGGTGCGCCCTTCGTCCGACAACTCCAGAAAACCTCCAATACGAGGTGGAAAGTGTCCATTCTACAGCCCAATGTGTAAGGACAGGGATGTGGAAAGACTTGTGGTTATCGAACTTCGAGAACTTTTCAACGCAAGTAACCTCTAATCTTGCAAAGTGTGGTTTTTGATCATCAGGAGACGACGCGTATTCTCTAATGCATATTTACCCCAAAGTATCACATATTTGCAAGAGTGATGCTTTGCATTATCTCCAGACTAAAGTCATTACTAATGTTAATAATGTTTTCCAAGGGCCAAGTCCTCTACTACTTCGAAGGCGTAGTTATCACACGTGACGTGTTGTCCAAGTTGACGGGACTCTTTGTTTGTAAACACTAGGAACACTTTGTTCACCGGGAACGCTAGGAATGCTGTCGTTCACCGTAATACACATTATTTTTCTAATTCAAAGAATGCTGGACTGATTACTCGCGTATTCATGTCGGTTATTCAATATTGGCATGACTCTTTGGTGGACAATAAAGCCATTATGTTGTGTTTCAATGGGTCGTATTAATTGCTCCACAACCAGATTGAAGAAGTGACACGATAAAGAATGTTTTGTAGAGGAAATCCCTTGCCGGACTATCGAAAGCTGCTTTTCACCCAAATAATAGATTATATATATCGAACTATTATTCTTCAGGATTTGGCATAATGTAAAAATCTAGTTATCGATACATTTATAAGGTCTGAGGCCACACTTATAAGGCCCAATCACATGATAAGACCTTAAAATCAATACTGAGGACGTTTCTCCAACGGTAACTGGCACAAATTTTGGGTTTTCCTATTTTCTATACTGGGTAAAGAAGACCTCGTCATGATTGGGTGGTAGAATACCGTCAAATATCGTCTGTAATTGAAGATGTTGTTGTCAGTAACTTGATCCTGAAAATTGATCCCTCCCTAAACTCTGTACACTCTAGGTATCTTTAAACCGATTCGCATTTTCATCACAGGAGCATTCAATTCACCACTTAGGCCTTGAGACCTTGAAAATACGCATAGAAAAAAATTCTAATAAACTGCTAAAACTAATACACTCTTATCATCAGTAAATTCATTAGAATTCATCATTATACACTTTTTAGGTGTTAATAAAAATATATAATTATAATTATAATCACATAATTTCAAATAATATGTACTTATAATTTCAATTTTAATTCACCAAAAATTTAAAGCATATTTTTAGGAACACACATTAATACAATAATATGTATTTAGTATGTAACTGTGTACTACAGTGCTTTTATTGGATTCTCTAATAAATCGATAGCAATTAAAAACTTTACCAAAATAAAACAGGATAGCACAACAACAATAATAACAATTATAACAATGTAGCACCACCATCAATTAATTAAAAAGCCTTCCTCTATTCTACCAATGTAAGTGCCATTGGTCAGTACGCCCTTTAGCTTATAATTTTTTTTGTTTTTTTTTTTGTTTTTTGTTATTATAAAATTTTATTGCTCTTATTGTTGAAATTGCATTTAATATTACAACAGTAAACTATATACTATGTATTGTATGTATTATACACTTGTAAATGGCTTAAACATACAGGTTGCTTCAATTGTGAATTAAAACCTTGATATGTGATGGATAAATTTCCATTTTACCACCATGAGAGGAACATATTCTTGATGACCAGTCAAATTAGACACTAATAAACGTCAACATTAATTGGAACACCCTGTATTGCAAAACATGGATATATATATTACGGCGGAAACACAAAAAAAAAACAAGAAAAATTATATAAACAAAAAATGTGGATAATTATAAATAAATTTGCCCCAAAAACTAAAGGTCTTAAATTAATGTGTATGGGAGCTACAATATTACTCTGGGTTGTCCGCCTTGTACAAAATTATTTCTACCTTTCAAATATAATCTGTTAAATATTGTTCTGTTAGATTTAATATTAAATGCCTATTTCTGGGTTGAATTTTTTTTTTTAAACTCCGAGTCTAATCTCTGTAATTGCTCCGTGTGGTCGGTGTGGACGTGGCAGTTGACCGATAATGCCCATTGTCTTTAGTACCCTTAGACCATAGTTAGCTCAAGCACAATTTCTTTGAAATATATAATCATTTGTTCGAGATATCGTGCGAACCAGCCAGTTGACTGGCAGAAAGATGAAAATCGACTCTCAACAGTCGGCGCACATTAAAAATATTTTGTTTCTACATTTCGAAAGCTTTCTTTATGTGGTTAAAGTCATCCGACTAAAATGAATGAAAAGATTGACTTGCCCTAATATGCATATTTGTGTATACAAGTCTACAATAAAGTTATTACTATTTTCATTAGTTGTTTTGTTCAAAATTTATTTGGAAACAAGTTGTTCTCAACATTTCTCTCTTACAATTTTTTATTATTATTATTCATTTTATCTTTATTCGTTTTTTTTTTTGCTATGTTTCTTTTAATTACATTACACTTTTCGAAACAACCAACAACTAACGAATATATTATTTTTCGCCACACCCTAAAGTATGCTACGTTTTCCGATAATGCTTGTTAAATATGACCCTGCAAACAATGCGACTTGTCCGGGATCAGTCACAAAGGAATATGCTACTACTAATCGCAATTGAGATCTCTTTATATGAAATGAACTATTCCCTTCTGTTCGAGTATGTCCTATGAAGGGACTAATTGATACCCGAACGGGTATAAATGTAGATAAGTCATACAGTTAGAAATTTTCATTCACTGCATTATAATTCTCATGATGTACATTTGATTTAAATTATTTGACAATTTACTCATTTTTGCTTTTCGTCGCTCTTCGAAACTGGGTACCGATCAAAAATAATTTATTTTCATTAATTGCATTATAATTCTCATGTAAAAAATATAAAGAATTTTTCTTAATTCGCCGTCACTCGAACTTGGGTACAGTTCAAAAAATATATTTTCATTCATTGCATTATAATTTCGATTCATATATTTCAAATTTATATGTAGTATTTCACTATTGACCACTATTTTCTGCTACTCGCCGCATATTCGAATCTGGGTACCCACCATCGTGTATCTTACTATCATATGTTCTATCATCGTCGCTCTACCACTTACGTTAATCCGTTACATATTATTTCTGACTTAAAAGCGTATCACTTGAAAGTGTAGATAATCTCTAAATATATTCATGAAATTTACAATTTATATCCAACACATCTCTAAGGAGATCTAAAGAGACTAATTCCGGACTACTCTCTTTAGAGATTAGTCGTACAATTTTTTGCAGGGGAATTACCCAAAAAATACTCATTCATAGGACTACACCGAATAAAAATTGTCAAAATTTTTTTCTTATAATGAAAAAGACGCGTACATTTTTTGAAGCATTCCTAAGAGGAAAGTAAGAATGCCAAGAGACTAATTCCGGACTACTCTCTTTAGAGATTAGTCGTACAATTTTTTGCAGGAGAGTTACCCAAAAAATACTCATTCATAGGACTACACCGAATAAAAATTGTCAAAATTTTTTTCTTATAATGAAAAAGATGCGTACATTTTTGAAGAGCTAAAAACGTGTTTGAAGCATTCCTAAGAGGAAAGTAAGAATGCCAAAGGACAACAAAACCGTTAACAACGTACGTGTATCAGAAAGAAAATTCGGAAATCATATTTCTCCACTAAATTGTCCATAATTCATATCAATTGAAAAACTGAATAGTTTTTATTCAATTTCAAGTTACAAGAATACAGCGAATCAAATGACCAAAGATCATACAGAATTTGAATTATATTCACTGTCGTCCTCAGTAATCCAAAATGTTTGAAAAACTCATAATTTTTGTTACGTGGATTTTGGTTTTCGACAAAATCTTTATAGTCGAAGTCTTGTAATCGAAGTTAAATGTAACAAATTGAATACTAAAATATCATTTCGATGATATGAATGATATTGATTATCGTCTTCAGTTATCCAGAATGGCTCATAATTTTTGGTACCTTTTTTGACTCAAACAGAATTTGGGTGGTATTGACACTCATTGTGACAATTTTATCTTCCACATAGACTTTACGGTCATTCAATCGGTGTTGAATTCAGTGATCCAGAAGGGTTGAAGAGATGGTATTTATTCTACTTGAATTCTGTCTTCTACTCAGACTTTACAGTCACACAATCATAGTTGATTATATAACGAATTAGAAGAAATAGAATTTGAGTGGTATTGACTCCCATTTGAGTAGTACAGAATGATTGAAAAGCTTATACTTTTTTCGCGTTCAGTCTTTTTTCGATATAGCCTTTACAGTCATACTTGTGTTTTTTATATGATTTTTTTTTTTATATTAAATTAAATAATGTGCAATAACTATAAAAAATAATGATAACAAGCAGAAGCAGCAGCAGCAGCAGCAGAAGCAGCATAATATAATAATAAATGTGTTGTCTTTCTGTCTGTCTGTCGGTCTGTCGGTCTGTGTCTCACTCTCTGTCTCTCACAGTATCTGTTTGTCATGTGGTTTAAGTATTATTCAACTCATCATAATTTTTTTATGATTATGAAATGAAATGAAATGAAATGAAATAAAATGTTCATAATTTTTTTATGCGATCCATTAAAAAATATTCTGCTTGATTTAATGATATATGACAACGCAGGTTGCATATCGTTCATACTATATATGTATATATGTATTAAAGTATTACAAAAGGACAAAAGTGAATTTTTTTGAAATTTATTACTATTCAAATAGAAATCTATGAATTGTAAAAGATGAATTATATTCTTCAAATCTGCATTTCAACGTTATTTAAAATATGTAAAAATTCTTTCAAAAATCCATCAGCGGATATCATGATAAACTCATATGTCATGTAAATATTGAAATCGTTTAATTTATAACCAATAAAAAATTGCTCTTACATAGTACACCATCACCTAAATGTATGCTACATAAATGTGAATAAGTATGGTAGGAATGAATTTTATGCATGTAAATGTGAAGCAAAATATCATCGATATGTAGGAGTAGGATATACAATATATATATTCTTGCCAATTGAGTTTTTAAGTGGCAATAAAATGCATTATGTCGATGGCAGTGCTTTGCCAATTTTTGGCAATCCTATTTCGCATCCCCTCCCCCTACACCTATATTTTTCTATTTTCTATATTTCTCGAAACATTTCATAAATGCTATCGTAAACTGCTTACAGATTTATCTAACCTATCAGATATTTATACATTCAATATAATGAACATACTATAAACATATTTATATTTACAATATATAGGTGTGTTAAGTATGAAAAGAATACTAATAAATAGAGAGCAGGAAAGAGAGAGAGAGAGAGAGAGAGTGAGGCAGGAAAAATAAAAAATACAAAATATAAAAAAAAAAAAAAAATTGAAATTGAATTCAAAGGCATTTATTGAATATTTGCTAGTTCAATAAATTTTTGCTTGATAAAAATTCATATAAGCGAAACGTGAACATTTGGGGGTAGAGCATATTAAAGTGGAAATTAAATGTAGCAGTAAAGCTACTTTTAGGCTATTTTTTTTTTTTTTTTGTCATTTTATATGGATGCTAGAACCCATCGATGTCCGGGACATTGCTCTATTCATTAGGAAATCACAATGGTTCCGCTTAACAGAGGTAACAGGATAGTAAGCATCAGTGGTGTATGGTGACACAATGGTCCCATTTTTGGCTTAATACCCTAACCTAACCCATATGGGTGTCCCTTTAAGAGGAGGCGATAAATGTGTTCGGAAGAAATGTTAAGAAAGAAATATTAATAGAGATCAGTTATACAATTTACCATTCCAAGGGCGATTCTTGAGCAGCTATGAATGATTTTCTGGCATTTTCATATCCATTTTGTAGGGGAGTCGCCTTAAGGCGCATAGATTGTGGGTAAGTGTGTACGGAGGAAAAACTAATAGGGCTCAGTTATACATTTCCAAGCTCAAAGGGCTATTGCTATTCAGTTATGTGGATATTTATCTATTTGCATATGTTCTTTCGGTCATTTTGTATGGCAGCACCCTTAAAGGGTAGAGTTCGGGGGTAATTATGTTTGAGCAAAATATTGAGGATGGAGTAATTAATAGGGTTCAGTCATACATTTCCAAGCTCTAAGAGCTATTGCTATTCAGTTATGTGGATATTTATCTATTTGCATGTGTTTTTCGTTCATTTCATATGGCAGCACCCTTAAAGGGTAGAGTTCGGGGGTAATTATGTTTGAGCAAAATATTAAGGATGGAAAAATTAATACTTGGGCTTCAGTTATACATTTCAAAGCTCTAAGGGCTATTGCTATTCAGTTATGTGGATATTTATCTATTTGCATGTGTTCTTTCGGTCATTTTGTATGGCAGCACCCTTAAAGGGTAGAGTTCGGGGGTAATTATGTTTGGGCAAAATATTAAGGATGGAAAAATTAATACTTAGGCTTCAGTTATACATTTCAAAACTCTAGGTGTGATTCCTATGGTTATTTGTCGAATTTTAAGTGTATTTATGTTAATTTTGTATGGGAGACCCTTTTAGCGGTGCAGAGTATGTATGGAGGAAATGTTTACGAGTATAAATTAATGGGCCTGAGTCATATATTTGACTGTTTTATGGACGATTCCTAGGGTTATTTCTCAATTTTTCGGACGATTTGTATACGAGTTTTGTAAAAGAGTGGATATTTGGGGTAAATGCTTTCGGAGGAAATATTAAGCAGAAAATATTAGGAAGGAAAAATTAATAGGAATCGGTTATACATTTCACCATTCCAGGGTTGATTCTTGGACATTTCATATGCTTTTAAGTCCATTTTGTATAAGGGTTTTGCCTTAAGGGTAAATATGCACGGAAGAAAACTCAATAGGGTTTGACCATATAATTCAACATTTCAAAGACGATTCTTGGGTAGCAGTGGTGTTATTTGTTGATTTTTAGGCGCCTTTGTGTGCATTTTGTGCGGAAGCCCCCTTAAGGGGTGAAATAGAGAGAAGCTATGTTCAGAAAAATGAAATATTGCGAATGTTCACTCTTGCTAAGAGGCGCTGAAGCCTCGACAATTTCCACCTGGGATGAACGAATGCTTCGAGTTTTCGAGAGAAAAATCCTACGCAAGATTTTTGGACCTATTTGCGTTGGTAGCGAGCGAGTATCGCATAAGGTATAACCTGTATAAGCTGTATGAGCTGTATGCCGACACCGATATAGTAAAGCGCATTATATTTCAGCGGCTGCGCTGGCTGGGTCATGTCGAGTGAATGGAGGAACACGCTCCAGCTTAGAAGGTGTTATATTCGGAACCCGCTGGTGGACGACGCAGAAGAGGCAGACCCAAACTCCGGTGGAAGGACTTCGAATCTCTAACTGGCGTCAGCTAGCGAAGAATGTTGAGGAGCAAAAATTTATTTCACCTGAATTTTGTTGGCTTTTTAACTAAACAATAATAATGTACAAACTATTTAAACAACTACTAAAAACTAACCAAAAACCGAATTGAATGAGGAAAACCCTAAACAATACAAGCAAACAAAAAACTCACTCGCACAAAAACCTGCATAAATATTTCATTATACCGAAAAAGTATAAATTATGAACAAGTTTATTAAAAACCAATTATAAATTTCATACCATTGCCAAATAATAATACAAAAATATTCAAACTCCCAAGATGATAACGAATTTTCTCAAGAAGAGGGTGGGTGTGGGAAAAACAAAGTGATGTAAAAGGTGCTTACAAAATGAAGCAATCATTTTTGCATCGTTTATTCATTCGTTGGTTGAAATTACAACGAACCTTTAGCAAAATATATCCTCAAGCACAAGGAAATACAGCATGCTCGTATTTGTACTTATCACAGTACAAAAAAACTTCTAATAAACAATTTAATGGTGGAGGAAAGTAACAAAACACAAAAGACAAAAAAAAAAAAAAACAAAAAACACATACAAAAAATACAAAATTAATGAGCTGCCAACAGTAGAAACAGAATCCTGTGTGCAAAATAGTCTTCAATGGTTATGGTATGTGGGTATTTAATAAACAACAGCAACAACTTCCGGTTAAATATACTCGCAAGCAAGCAATCGAGCAAATAAATTCATTTTCATAGTATTAGAAAAAGGGGGAAGAAGAAAAAACACAAAAAAAAAAAATTATAAGCTAAACAAATCAAAGCAAAACAAAACAAAATGAAAAATTTTTTTATATCATCTTATTGTTTATTTTTTTCGAATACTCTTTGTGGCCGAATGTTTTTACCATTATGAGTGTTTTTCTTGGCACATTTTTGCCATATTTATCTAGGTTACTTATGCGAATGTAATATACTTAAAAGTCGAATATGTTTAATGAAGTAGACAAAAGAAGATAAAAATTTGAAAAAATATCTGGTCGCATACCAACCATTTTTTCGAAATAGTCAATTAATTAGCTAAAGTTCGTACAAAATATTCATACGGCGGCATACACTTGCATAGGAGGTAGCCGTAGTTTCCATCCAATTACGCCCATTTTTATGTACATACATCTATTCTGTGATTAGAGTTATTTGTATTCCAAGTTTACAGCCGATAACATAATTTCTTCGCACGTAACGTGTGAAAATACACTTTCAACAACACACTTTTGTATGAGGGGTAGGCGTGGTTTTTATCCGATTGTGCCCATTTTCTAAAGTATATTTTCTATAATCAGATTAGCTTCATGTACTAAGTTTTAGTTTGATAGCTTCACATTTGCAAAACTCATTCAAATGCATATTTTTATATGGAAGGTAGGCGTGGTTTTCATCTGATTGCGTCCATTTTTTAGAATATACATTTTGCGATCAGATCAACTTCATATATCAATTTTAAATTTGATAGCTTCAGATTTTCGTGCGAAAAGTGTAAAAACCCACTTTCAGCAACTTACATTTATATAGGAGGTAGGCGTGATTTTTATCCGATTTCGCCCATTCTCAAAGTTAGCCATTCGTGCAAGAAAATAAACTTATATACCAATTTTCTGCTTAATCGATCGACAATTATGGCAGTTATCGTGAGAACATATAGGTAGGCAGAGCGACAGACATGGCTAAATGGACTCAGATCGCGATCTTAATCAATAATATATTACATATAAATATATACCTCCCTATATAGCCGATTTTTGAATATCACCTTTTATTATCCCATTTTTTCGGTTTACAGCCCACAATCATTCTTTATACGGCCAAAATGCAATGGTGTTAGACTGGTGCATGAGGTATAGTGAGGCGGTATAGCGAAGTATGAATTTACTTTTCCGTATATCCCATGTTTCCGTATGAATATCGCAAACGGAAGCACGACCACAATATATAGCCTAGACTCTTCGAGTGAAGGGTATAAAAAACTTAGAGAGAGTCATCAGGTGGCACAATAATTTTTTTTGACAAACTTTGCAAAGAATATAGCTAAAATTATTTTTTGAATATGCACTGCGATGAAAAGGTCTATTATTTCCCATATCATTTTTACAGTAGGTACTGCTGCTTTTAGGAAACTCAACATTGGTTTTGCTGTTGTAGCAGCAAAAATACGAAATTGTTTTGTTTTGTTCTCGTACAAAGTGATGATTTGAATGGACCTTAGACGATCACGTAGTTGAGTGCTTCCGGTACGTAGACCCGCCAATTATCAGGTGTACAAGCTTAAATCCGCTATTTGCTCGTAGATGGCATTAGTGAGCATATTGAGCAATTATCGACTGTGCATCCTTTTTTTTTTTTTTTTTTGAGTTTGACATCTGTTTACATCAATTAGTAAACATCATCAGTGATTTCATACAACAACATACCTTTTTCCTCGTATAATCATGTCTAGTTTCGTGCCAGAAAAAGAGCATATGCGGGAAGCACTACTTTTTTGCGTGACAGTGCGCTAACGGAAACCACTTGCAGAGACTGGTTTTGTCGGTTCAAAGAAGGCCATTTTGACTTGAGTGACAAGAAGCGTGAAAATAGACCCAGAAAAGTTGAGGACCATGATTTGCAGGCTCTTTTGGATGAGGGCGACATCCAATCGCAAAAAATGCTTGCCAAACAGTTCAAATGAAGGAAGGAAGGAAGGTTCAAAAAATTGGAAAATGGGTACACCATGAATTGAACGATAGGCAGATGGAGCGACGCCAAAACACATGCGAAATCTTGCTTGCTAGACAATAAAGAAAGTCGTTCCTGCATCTTGTGGTGACTTGCGATGAAAAGTGGATATACTTTGAGAATCCTAAACGAAAAAAAATCTTGGGTCGATCCCGGCGAACCAGCAACTTCTTCTCCAAGACCAAATCGCTTTGGACGCTAGACGATGCTGTGCGTTTGGTGGCATCAGCAGGGTGTCATCTACTACGAGCTGTTGGAACCTGGTGAAACTGTCAATGCTCACCGCTGCTCACGTGCTTTGGGTGAAAAAAGGCCTGGTTATAAACAAAGGCATGAGAAGCTGATTTTTCTCCACGACAACGCCTCATCGCACACGTCAAAACTACTTGGACACACTCAATTGGGAGGTGCTACCTCATCCGGCTTATTCTCCAGACCTGGTCCCTTCTGACTATCACCTGTCTTCGTCGATGGGTCACGCACTCGCCGAACAGTACTTCGATTCGTATGAAGACGTCGGAAAATGGCTCGACGAGTGGTTTTCCTCGAAAAATGAGGAATTCTTTTGGCATGGTATACATAAATTGCCCGAGAGATGGGAAAAATGTATAGCTAGTGAGGGCAAATACTTTGAATAAATTAATTTTTGGCTTTCTATGAAAAAAAAAAATGGGCTTTTTTGTTTCACCAAAAAAATAGCTTGTACAGCTGAGTGGAATGAAATAAGAATTAAAAATTTCACATGAAAATGTTTCCGAAAGACCTCTGTGGCAAAGCTCTGAAAAAGTGATGATTATGCGGTTCAGAATCGGGCAATATAAGTAGATACCTTTCAAGGCTATCCACAGTTAATACACAGAATATAATTATACAATAAATTTTCGTAATGATGAAATCATGTAACAAGTAAACAAATCAAAACAAAACTCAACAGCAGAAAAAATAAGAACATGAAAGCCAACTTCCCACTCATTGAGACATTTGTTTAGATACGCTCATGTATATAGTATTTGCGAAATAATTTTTAGCAATTCAACAGCAATAATCAATGAAAAGAAAAATGTCTATACATGTGTATAATCAAAATAAATCGATTCTCAAATTCATTTGTAAACAAACATAAACAAAAATACTATAATCGACTCGTAATACACAATAATTTTCCTAAATAAATCACTTTAATTTGTGTACCGACATGCAAAAACTTAATCAAATAGAATAGATATTTAGATAAAAACATATCTACAGGTAGATTACAAATATACTTCTCATATGTATAGTATATTTTCCGTATTTTTCTCACATTTAATTGCATAGCAATTGATCTTATAGTTGCAAATAAAATGAATGAAATTACTTATTTGGATATGAGCAGTTTTGTTTTATTTTCTTTTCAAAATCACATCATACATACATATATTCCAGCGTATTCCAGCGTGTGTACTCGTACTCATGTATATGACTTAAAGGTGAAGGTAAAGTCAATAAATACTCGTATATGCAATAGTAATAATAGACAATAATAAACATATACACGAGTAATAAATTGGCTATTTTGTTTTGATTTTGTTTTCCTCAGTTTGTGTTTAGTTTAAATTCCTGGAAGACTTTGATGTTGAAAAATCTTGCCATTACAATGATTATTTTATTATGCGCTGTATATTTCACTATTTAATAATACATTTTAATTTAGCAAAAATTATTTATTCAAAATGCTGGCAATGTTTTCATTAATTCAAATATCAATATAGAAATATGCGTCCACCTTCCTGAGGTAAATGCGAATATTCACCTTTTTAAGTTTCCCAGTCAATACGAAATAACCTTTTGGAATAACGTCCCGAACAACTACATAACCAGCATGTCATTTAGCCACCTCATTCTTAGTGAAAATCTTACTTACGTATAAATATAAATTCATTTGAATCAATTTAGAATCTATAAAATTGTTAAGTAATTTGTAAGAAAAACGCAGAATGAAGAACTAAGCCCCAAAGAGTATGCTATGAATAATTTTTATTCGAATAAAACACGATCATTCATCACTATATATATATTGGTGTTTCTAAAGCGGATGAGCGAAAAAGATCATGGACGAAGCGAAGTGAAGATTCGCAAACGATGGCAAAGCCAGAATTGACATCAAGAAATGTAATGATGTGTGCCTGGTGGGATTGGAAGGGAATTGTTCATTATGAGCTTCAACAACCCGGTCAAATGATTGATTCTAATCTCTGCTGTTAACAATTACCAAAATTGAAGCAAGCACTTCAATTAAAACGGCCAGAATTGATCAACAGAAAAGGTGTTGTCTTGCATCATGACAACGCCAGACGACACACATCTTTGATAACCCGGCAAAAACTTAGAGAGCCCGGCTGGAAAGTTTTGATGCATCCGCCATACAGCCCGGACTTTGCAACTTGAGATTTTCATTTGTTTCGATCTCTGCAGAACTCTCTTTTTTTTTTTCTTTCCTCCTTTAAACTCCTAATCAGAGCATAGGGTCTCAGCAGAACTCTTTTAATGGTGTAAATTTAAGTTCCGTAGAAGTTCCAGAAGTTCTACCCCAAAAATGGCAAAAGTATATTAATCAAAACGGCACATATTGGGCTTAATAAAGCTCGTTTCAAATATAAGAAAAAGTATTTAATTTTTTGTCAAATTTTTAACCGAACTTTTTCGAACCAGTATTATTATCCCAATAAAATTCATATTTTCAAAAATGTTTGAAAGAAAATTTTTGGTAACAAGAAAACTGCAAATTAGAAAGTTTCGTCCCAACTGAAATTCATAAGCATTAAAGTTTGAAACATGTGCCTTTTCATAATTATATTATAATTTTTAGCTATAATATTACGCCCCTAAAGTATTGAAATGTATGATTGTATCCCTTAAATTTTTCATCTCCTATATTTCTTCCGAACATAGTTACTCCGTACTATAATTTTTATGGTGGCTCCTATACAAAATTAACGAAAAACATCTCAAAAACGAACAAATTTCCCCATAGCTGCTTAGGAATCGGCTCTAGAGGGACGAAATGTAAGGTCGACTCGCATTAATATATCTTCCTCGTATCCCCTATCGTTAACCCTTCGATGGATTACCCTACAAAATTATAAAATTCGTCCTCTTGGGATAGAATACATTACCATTATTTTATCTCTTGAATATTTTTTCTATAACATACTTTCTACAACTTAGTAGGACTCTCTTACAACATTGACATTTTTATAAAATATGCCTCCCGCACTCAAAGGGGTTAAAATATAATTCGAATACTCAATATTTTTCGGGGACATAATTGAGGTATGTTTCACAATAACACATAACCGATTCTAGAATTTTCTACGATTCTGGAAATATATCTTTCAAAAAGTATATTGATTTTATTGGTGACATGAAAACATATCGAGTTTTTGATTAAAAAGTCTTAAATTTGCCACTTTGTGCTCATTTTTTATCCTTTTTAACCACAATTGGTTGGAACTTTTTATTAAAAATATCCATAATGCGAATGAATTTTCTGAAAGTGCACGAAATTCCAAAGAAAATGAATTTTTACTTTTTCGAATCGTTTTCAAATACTCGACATTGTGGAGGATACGTGGAGGAAAATCTATCCACATTGATTTCAAAGTCATTGAATATGTCAACGTGAAAGATTTTTGTTATATTTTGTATGCCTATAACTATGCTACAAATATTATATACGGTATTAAAATGGCCACTTTTTCTATTTTCGAAACAATTTTTTGTAACAGTATATTAAAAAAGTCAACGGTTTATATGAGAAGAAAAGCTATACACATTAAATTAAAAGACTTTTAATATAACAAGATGAAGGATTAGATTTGTATATTTCCATATGCCTAGAAGTATGCTTTAAAAATTATATTTAATTAAAATACGCTTTCTTTAAATGCAGTTTTCATTATTTCAATCGAAATATATCAATATGAAAATGTGAAGAGCTTAAATACCAAAAAGTATACGCTAAAAAGTGCAAGTGTTAAAGAAGATAATAAATTTATTAAAAGTCTAAAAGTATACTAAACAATAGTTGAACTCAATTCAAACTAATGAAATTGATTCGATCAATTCGAAATTGAAAATAAAATAAATATTTGATATCACCTTTTGTTGATACTGTTTATTTATTATATTTTTGCATTCTTCTTTTAAATCTATTATAATGACAGACACGCATAAAACAATTCAATCACCCTATCGATTCAACACACCCACATCAATATGTAACGCATACAAAAATATATACAATATTTTCTATTCTAAAAATAGCATTTTGACTACTACAAATAAGTAAATTCGACATCTAATTGACAACATATTTGAATACGAATACGAAAATAACTAAACGCAATGGCTGCATACCATTAGTACATACATTGTATCATCAGTAACGATAAAGACGACTGACTATACAATGACCGAGAGCAACAACCAATTCAACTACCAACACCCACAGTAAATATTTTTCGTCTGTTGACGTCTTTTGATTTGCTTTTTCTTTTCAAATTTATTATATTAATACTTATATATACATATATATATATATATATATATATATATATATTTCTTTCGCATTTATAGACCCACCGTTGATGGTGGTGCTGGTGCTGGTTGTCTGCAATATCTTACATTTCATTTTTATCCATTCTTTGACAAGGCATATATTTTTCCCCCATTATTTTCATGCTTCCCTTATTGTATGAACATTAATATTTAAGATAGTGAAAATAATACACATACACATTTGTTTATATTTACTAAACATGTATATCAATATTTGTACGCTTGTACATAAGGTCAATATAATTGGTTAACCGAAAATATACAATGACGTGCAATGTGTATTATTATCATGATTGTGAAAACATTTCGTTGAAACAAATATATTTACTAATTTATTTATAATTGCTATTACAGGAATATGAAAATAGTATTTCAGAGGATTGAAGAGTTCATTAGTTGTACAAGGTCTCAAGTTGAAAACCTTCAACGATCGCCAGTAACTCAAAAGGACAGAAATTATTCATTAGATAGACATTAAATTGTTGCCAGATCAATAGAAATCTTTTATGGAAAAGTTTCATATAATCAGTTTTATGATGAATCTTGAAAAAAGCTCAGAATCGATTAGTATAGTCAGTCCTAAAAGAAAAACTCAGCCTATGTTACTCAGAATTGTTAGAACCACATCAGTAGAGGATTAGGAAACTACGCCAGTAGATGTCATATTGAAAATTCAATATAATTGGGTCAGCTTTTTTTTTTCATTCTTGTAGCCTAGACAGACGGCAGCCTAATTCCGGATTACCGGCACACTTAATCCCAATAAAATAATAACCTGACAGACGGCAGTATTGCGGATTACCTAAACGGCTGATTGCTGTTTTATTAGGTCTGCTCACTTACATTACTATCACTATCAATTTCTGTCATCTGTCACTCTCGATATGAGAAAATCTACAAGAAGTACGTGAACTGAAAACCATTAGAAACTTGTAAATTGACATTCACAGTTCTTAATTGACAGCTGGATTTATTTGTACGCCAACGCTTTTCATGTTGAAAACTGTTAACAATTGTTGAACGTTTTTTGTAGCGAACACACCTAATTTTTTGTAAAATGGATCGAGAAAAATTCACAATAGACAATTTTTAGCGTTGTTGCCAGCGCAAATTGTCCTAATCCTCTTTTATTTTGAGAATTAACTCATAGAGTTTATGCGGATTAGCTGCAGTTAATGCCCGAGTTAATTCGAATTAACTCGGTAATCCGGAATTCGGCTGCCGTCTGTCTAGGCTATTAAGCAAGAACTAAAAATGTACAAGCCAAAAAGTATGCACTGGAAATTAATTTATATTGAAAATGTATTCAGCTTTGAATTATCAAAGTTCATATTACACTGAAGAAAATTGACCTGCTTCAGCAAGAATATATAAAGTATAAATTACTGTAATTAAATAATTATTTTAACAATGCACAAATGATTTGTTTATGTTGAAAATAATTTTTTAAATATCGATAATCAATTATACCTGCTAGAAATATTGGGTGATCCAAGTAGACATACTTTTTTTGACAGATCACTTGTGAATCGTGCCATGCTGTCATGTTATTTCTGTTTAGTATTGTTTCGCATTTCATCATGGAAAGACTTATTCCTGAACAAAGTTTACAAATCGCTCAACTTTATTACGAAAATTTACGTTCTGTGAGGAATGTGTTCCGTGCACTTTGCTCAACTTATGGTTAACATAATCGGCCTACTGAGCGTACTATGCGCAACACCATTATCCATCTTGAGACCCAGCATTAATTATTGGATAATATTCGACCGAATAGACCATGTCCAGCACGCAGTGAAGAAAATATAGCGGCCGTAGCTGAGAGTGTACACGAAGATCGTGGAGAGTCGATTCGGCGACGTTCGCAGCAACTCGAACTAACGTATGGAACGACTTGGCGCATTTTACGTCGAGATCTTAAATTGAAAGCGTACAAAATACAGCTTGTGCAAGAACTGAAACCGCCCGACCTTCCCAAGCGACATCGCTTCGGTCTATGGGCTCTTGAAAAGTTCCAAGAAAATCCGACGTTTTCGAGCCAAATTTTGTTCAGCGATGAGGCCCATTTCTAGCTCAATGGGTATATAAACAAAATTGCCGCATTTGGGACGAAGAGCAACCTGAAGAGATTCAACAGCTGCCACTTCATCCAGAAAAAACAGCGGTTTGGTGTGGTTTGTGCACTGGTGGAATCATCGGTCCCTATTTCTTCAAAACTGATGCCGGTGAGAACGAAACCGTCAATGGCGACCGTTATCGTGCCATGATATCCGACTATTTGATGCCTCAAATTGAAGCTCGTGATCTCGGCGACATTTGTTTTCAACAAGACGGCGCCACTTCCCACACATCGCATCAATCAATGGATTTATTGAGAAAACACTTCGGTGAGCAGATAATTTCACGTTTTGGGGCGGTCGATTAGCCACCAAGATCGTGTGATATCACACCGTTAGACTTTTTCCTGTGAGGATATGTAAAGTCTAAAGTTTATGCGGACAAACCCGCTTCGATTCAGGCCTTGGAGAAAAATATTACGCGTGTCATTCGCCAGTTACCAGTCGAAATACTCGAATGAGTCATCGAAAATTGGACTCAACGGATGGACCATCTGAGACGTAGCCGTGGCCAACATTTGAAAGACATAATCTTCAAAAAATAAATGCTAAAGAATGTTCTTTCAAATGATAATAAACATTCCCCATTCAATTTGAATTTTCTGTTTTTTCTTTAAAAAATTAGGAAACCTCGAAATGGATCACGCTTTATAATAAAAATTTTAATAAATCAAAATTTTCTGTATTATTTAAAAATAACCCAACAGAAATATTTACATTAGGGTGGCTGTTATCTAGAAAAGTCGCTTTTTCATGGCAACTAGTCTAAAAATATTGAATTTGATAAAAAAAAAAAGGACTACAAAATCGAAAGTTTCGTCCCAAATGATCAAATTTTTGTGTTTTTTTCATAATGTGAGGGAGTGAAATGTAGAATCGCCTCTAAAAATGTATGTTGCTTCACATTTTCTGCGAATATCATCACCCCTCTTTGAAGCTACCATACAAGATTTAAGATTTTTATAAAATTCAATTCACTTATACCAGCCACAGATGTCGTCGCTAGAGGTGTAAAATGTAAGACGGAATTTTTTGAATTCATCTTTGTCAACATTTTTCAGAAACACGCACCCTTGGCTCCACTGTTTCCATCGATCGTGACAGTCGCCCTTAGGGGTGTAAAATGTATAAACGACTCTCGCTACTTCCATTCCTTCCATTCCATACAAACTTGAGGCCCTTACAAAATTAGCTCAAAGGGCTCACAGGGTACTAAACGTACTTATATCTACATCCCTTAAGAGGGGGATTGAGGGTTGCAAAACATCAAAAAATTGACATACTCCTCCATAGCTGCTCAGGAGTCTTTTACATTATTTACCTCTTCGATAACTTTCACATACATAGTTAACGCATATGCCCAGGGCTGATATACAAAATGATCGCAAACACCTAAAACTCTACAAAGAGACAGAGGAATCGCTTCCAGAGACGTAACCAGAATTTTTTTAATATAATTTTTATTGAGTTTTAACTTTCAAACGACACGTGTATAAATTTGATCATCTGACAATTGGTTCGTGAGTTATAGCATTTTGTATGAAGCAACTTTTGTTATTGAGGAAAAAAATGGATAAAAGTGAGTTTCGTGTTTTGATAAAGCATTGCTTTTTGATGAAAAAAAATCCAGTGGAAACCACACAATGGCTTGATAAACATTATCCGGAGTCTGCTCCATCGAGACAAATGGTAGATAAGAGGATTGTTGAATTTAAAAGCACAAACGATGCAGAACGCAGTCAAAGTCCAATTGAGGCTGTTATTCCAGAAAACATCAAAAAAATCCACAATTTGGTTATGAACGATAGCAAATTGAAGGTACACGAGCTAGCTAACATTATAAAGATATTTGATAGTAGTGTTTTTACCATTTTACACGAGCATTTGGGTATGCGAAAGCTCTGTGCAAAGTGGGTGCCGCGTGAGCTCACAGACGAAAACAAAAACAACAACGTATCGAAGCTTCATCGGAGGCTTCGGATTGCTTCCCCACCCACCATACTTACATACTTATGTGGCCATAACAACCGAATATCGATTTAGGCCGAAAATAACATGCTTCGCCAGCCATCTCTGTTCTTCGCTAGCTGGCGCCAGTTAGAAATGCCAAGCGCCGTCAGGTTCTCCAGTACTTGGTCTTTCCACCGGAGGTTTGGTCTTCCTCTTCTGCGCCGTCCTCCAGCGGGCTCCGAATATAACACCTTCTTAGCTGGAGCGTGTTCTTCCATTCGCTCGACATGACCTAGCCGGCGCAGCCGCTTTACTATGTCAATATCGGCATACAGCTCGTACAGCTCATGGTTGTACCTTATTCGGTACTCGCCACCAACGCAAATAGGTCCAAAGATCTTGCGTAGGACTTTTCTCTCGAAAACTCCCCACCCACCATATTCTTCAGATTTAGCCCCCAGCGACTTTGTCCTGTTTTCAAATCTCAAGAGAATGCTTTCTGGTGAGAAATTTAAGTCCGATGATGCAGTAATCGCTGAAACTGAGGCCTACTTTGACGAGAAAGAGAAATCATGCTACAAAAGTGGTATCGAAAAGTTGGAAAATCACCCTCGAAGGCAACTCTGTTGAATAATAAAATCGAGTTTTGTCAACATTTTGCTTTTTTCACTTTTCCTACGGACTTATTGAATGGTCTGTTAGATTTGACAAATATCTTAATATACATATTTGGCAATAATATACGAATATACAGTGGCTCACAGCTTATTTCGTACAGTGTATATATTTTTATGTAAATGGCTGTAACATCGAAACTAAAAAACTTATCGATAAGTTTTGAATGTAGATGTCTGTGTATGTGTTTAGTAAACCTAATAAGAAAACGGGGAACCCCAAAAATTGTTCTTTTTGTCATGCAAGAGAGAAAAACTATTGATCAGCTGATTTTCAGCTCACATCTTATTTCGTACACAAACTTCAATGTAAGTAAGTTTCATTCTGCCGCGCAGTTACAAAGTTTTTTTGAATTGTATGAGTTTTTGGACCTTTTTAACTATTATAACAATTTTTATTATTCTTATTTTAAATAGTTAAAGTGCTGTAAATTAAACATTTAGCGTTATGGGTCGTCGTACAACGATGGAACAGCGTAAACTGGTAATTAACCATTTTAGGAAAGGTCAGAGTGTGCGAAAAATTGCTGAAATGACAAATTTAAGTGCCTCAACTGTCCAATACATCATTCAACGCTTCATTCGCGAAAATCGGTTGGAGAACAAGGGCAGAGAAGCACCTAATAAGATTTTCAACGCTTCAGACGAGCGTTATATTGTACGAAAAATTAAGAAAAATCCAAAGTTATCCACTCCGAAGTTGGCTGCAGAGGTTCAGCGTGAAATAGGAAAATCATCCAGTACTGAAACTGTCCGACGTGTGCTGCGCAATCATGACTTGAACGGTCGAGTAGCCCGAAAGAAACCATTCATTTCAAAAATGAATATACAACGCCGACTTGACTACGCCAAAGAGCATATTATTAAGACTCCTGCGTTCTGGAATACCGTTATTTTCGCGGATGAGTCTAAGTTTAATATTTTTGGCTCGGACGGAATGTCATATGTTTGGCGTAAAGCGAATACCGAGCTAAACAAGGAGAACCTTAAGCCCACAGTGAAGCATGGTGGCGGTAGCGTGATGGTTTGGGCCTGTATGTCAGCAGCCGGAGTAGGTGAATTGGTTTTTATTGAGGGAACAATGGACAAAATGAAGTACCTCGAGATTCTGAAAAACAATTTACTTCAAAGTGCAGACAAACTGGGTTTGCGGGAAGAATTTCGGTACTACCAAGATAATGACCCAAAACATAAATCTGGGATTTGCAATCTTGGCTTATTTGGAACTGCCCACACTTGATGTCTCCACCACCACAGTCATCTGACATGAATGTGATTGAAAATCTTTGGTCTATTTTGGACAATAAAATAAGAACACACAAGATTTCTAATAAGCAAGACCTAAAAAAGGTACTAATGGAGGAATGGAAAAAAATCACACCAGACATCACTCAAAAATTGGTGGATTCAATGCCAAATAGACTCCAGGCTGTCATTAACGCTAAGGGATGTCATACTAAATATTAAAATCAACTTACTTTGTTTTTAGTTTGAACTTAAAGAGACTGTACGAAATAAGCTGTGACATGAATTTTCCTATTTTTTTCTTATTTTATTTTTTTATAGTGTCAAACACTAAAATTTTGAAAAAGTAAATTTTGGAAAATAAAAAACAAACCTTCCTTTCAAAAATGGCATTTATATTTTGTTCAAATTTTTGCTATATTAGGAATTACGACTGCAGCAATTTTTAAACTGTCACTGTACGAAATAAGCTGGGAGCCACTGTAGTTTTAAAAATATAATCTGATAAATCAACACTATGTCGTTAAATTACGGACATTTTGTAATCATTTTGCATGCTCAAAAGTACGCAATAATATATCAGGTCAGTCCATAACTTCGTGCGTTATTTTTCCAATAGCTTCACACTAGGCACTTTTTGCGTACAAAAAATGATTCGTGGGAGATAAAGGAACTATTTTTATTTTCTCTGATGTATTGTGCATTCAACAGGTGATTATAATGGCGGAAAGAAGTACGCGTTGTTAAAAAATAAAATGGAATCTACGAACGAGTATAAGAGCCATACTTTGTATTTTTTTTTTTTTTTTGTAAAAGTGGAAAAAATACCGTGAATGTAAGGAATGCGCAAAAGTGGTTTTCCAAATTCCGAAGTGCTGATTGTGACGTTGAGGATACCCCACGCTCTGGTCGCCCTGAGGTCTTTAACTCCGACGCCTTGCTGAAACTCGTGGAAGCTGAGCCGAGTTTGACAGTCGATATGATGGCTGGAAGGTTAAATTCATAAAATGGAATAGTTTACAGGCACCTGGTTCAATTGAGCAACGTTCTAAAGCTGGGGAAAATGGGTTCCGCATAAACTTTCCGTCGCAAACGTTCAGCAGAGAGTGAATGTGTGTCCTTAGCTTGAAAATGACAGTTTTTTGAACCGTTTTGTTACTGGGGATGAAACATGGGTCCCTTACAATGATCCTGTTCGGAAACGCCAGTGCTTAGACAAAGATGAAACATCAGAACCAACCCCCAGAGATGGCCTCCTGTTGGTGGAATATGGCCGGTATCATTTGTTTTGATCTGCTGGAACAAAATCAGACGATAACAGCTGATTTTTATTGCCATCAACTATCCAAACTGAATGAAGCAGTTAAACAAAAAAGCGACCGTCTTTAGTCAATAGACGCAAAGTTTTATTTCACCACGGCAACACAAGACCGCATACCGGAAGACAGACCTTAGGCAAGCTGAACGAGCTCGGATGGGAGCTAATGCCGCATCCACCATACTCTCCGGATATTGCACCTTGCGATTATCGCCTTTTCTGCGGACTTCAGTCCCATTTAAGTAATAAGAACTACACCTCAAAAGAAGCTATAAAAAGGGACATCAATGCGTATTTTGGCTCCAAGGACAAACAATTTTTTGAGCAAGGAATTAAAAATTTCCCTAAACGCTGGGAAGATATTGTAAATAATGCAGGAAAATATATTATTGATTAATAAATACTGAAAACTTTTTTTTTATTTATTTTAAAATCACCTAAGAAAAATGCACGAACTTATGGATGGACCTGATATTATTTATAACAAATGATTTTTATATGTACCTACTCTTGCAAGTAAAACCATTAATGTTCACACATACGAAATAAAGAAGCACATGTTTATCATATTAATTAAGCAAAATTAAGCAATAATCATCATGAAATATGTACACCCATTTGTATCAACACAGCACCATACGATTACACCTCAGACACACAAACAAACACAGACGTTGGTATGGTGCAAACATTATCATCATCATCGTCATCATCATCATCATCATCATCATCATCGTCGTCGTAGTCGTTGTCATCGACATCGAATAACACAACACATGTTTTGCACTTTGCCATATTGACAAACGCTTTTGAGTCTATCGATCCAATCATTCAACCATAAAACTCAAGCCAACCCCGAATCTACACAAAATACAAATCAACTATTAAACAGTTAATCAATGTACATACAAACATCCATATATACTCGTACAACCATATGAATTCTCTTGAATTTCAACTCTTCGAACAAATGATTCGTTGATAATATAGATGAGTATGAATGTGTGAATGGATAAATTTATTAAAGAATTTTTAATTAGAATAAATAATTATTTCGGACATAAAACAGATATTGTTATAAAATTATGTTTATGTTGATCATAAGCAAGTCCTTTGCAATTTAACATAAAAAAAACCAATATTTTCAGTGACCAAAAAGTTCTTGAACAACACTATGCCACAATTTGAGGGTCATTGTCACGGGGGTCAACCAAACCAGCATCAAACGATAGCATTTGCCTTCAGTAACAAAAGCCTAAATCCCTTTCTGCGCTCTACTACGTCACAATTTTTTTACAGTGGCCTAAAATTTGACTCTTTCGGTCAATGTATCATGTAATTTGAAAAAATTTATGTAAAATTACTTTTAGGATAGTCCTTGTCTTACGAGACCCATATTAAAATTTTCCAAAGATTATTTATTATTGTTTCTGAACATTAATAACCCTATAACTACCACTTATGGCATGGATCACTTTGGACCTTTTTTTTTTTTTTTTTTCTTCAAAAAATCCACTAAAAATATACAGTAGGGAGGCGGTCAAGGGTTAAAGTCTTCCATAAAAATATTCTCCAGAAAATTACACTAAGGATCACCAAAGACAAATAACTTGTATGAGTTAAAGGTAACATGTAAAACCCGAATTTAGATTTAACGTACTTTATTTTCAAGAATCTAGTGCATCGTGATATAGCTCCATGCCACAATTTGAGGGTCATTGTCACGGGGGTCAACCAAACCAGCATCAAACGATAGCATTTGCCTTCAGTAACAAAAGCCTTAATCCCTTTCTGCGCTCCACTACGTCACAGTTTTTTTTACAGTGGTTTAAAATTGCAGTTGTTGCAATCAGTTGCATCATCTTACAGGCCAATAAGTCTCTTACCCCAGTCCTTTAAAATTTTCGAGAAAATATTGCTTACAAAAATCTCGCCCTTTGTTACAAAGCGAGGCATAATCACCACATCACCAGTTTAGATTCTGCAAAATGCATGGAACAATCGAGCAAGTCTACAGAATAGCGAAGGCAATTCATGAGGCCTTCCAGAACAAAAAATACTGCGCTGCAATATTTCTAGACATTTCACAGGCCTTTGATAAGGTATGGCATAAAGGTCTACTATAGAAAATTATCCACTCGCTTCCAGCGAACACCCACAAACTTTTCAATTCTTACTTAACACTTCGCAAATTTCAAATAAAATTTAATTCATTTATCTCAGAGGAATTTGAGATAAATGCAGGAGTTCCACAGGGCAGTGTACTTGATCCATTCCTGTACTTGATTTATACTGCTGACCTTCCGTTATTTCAAAATCATTTGGTGACAACTTTCGCTGATGACACGGTAATCCTAAATACACACTTAGATCATCTGGAAGCATTTCGTAACCTGACAAAACATGTTAAACTCCTCGAAGAATGGAATAAATGTGTACAGGTAACCTTCTCTCTCAAAAACGAAACGTGTCCCCAGTCCAATTAGACAATGTACTCATTCCGCAATCAAATGAAGTAAAATACCTGGAAATATATTTGGATAGAAGACTAACATGGAAGGATCATATTGATAGTAAAAAATTACAAATCAAATTAAAAATGTTGCTAAATAAAAATTTAAAACTCAGCCTCAATAATAAAGTTTTGATTTATAAATCGATTATTTAACCGATTTGGATACCTATGGTATTGAATTATGGAGCTCGGCTTTCGCCTCGTTCATTGAAAAAATCCAGAGTCCAGAATAAAATGCTTAGGCAAATAACTTGTGCGCCTTGGTATGTAAAAAATAAAATACAGTTCGTGAAGCAATACGAGCCTTCAAAATCATTCCAAGGAACAGGCCCGGCCCGGCAGCTAACCATTGTCCCTTCAATCACTCGTCTTCAGAGGAAACGCTTGCTGATACTAGTTGTTTAAATGAATATTACCTCCTAATTAAATGTAAATTACTTGCTAATTAGCTTAACAATTAGTTTTAAGATTTGAGAAATTATTGTCAATTTCTGTAGGAAAGATTCAATAAATATCAAAAGAAACAAAAAAAAAAAAAAATTAAAAATTTTTTTAAAATCCGGATTAACGACGCACTTAATCTGAATAAAATATTAACCTGACAGACGGCAGTAATGCGGATTAACTAAACAGCTGATTGCTGTTTTATTAGGTTTGCTCACCTACATTACTATCACTATGAATTTCTGTCATCTGTCACTGTCGATATGAGAAAATCTACAAGAAGTACATGAACTGAAAACTATCAGAAACTTGTAAATTGACATTCACAGTTCGTAATTGACAGCTGGATTTATTTGTTCGCCGACGCTTGTCATGTCGAAAACTGTTGACAATTGTTTAAAGCTTTTTGTTAGCGAACAAACCTAATATTTTGTAAAATGGATCGAGAAAAATTCACAATAGACAATTTTCAGCAGTGTTGCCATCGTAAATTGTCCTAATTCTCTTTAATTTTGAGAATTATCTCGTCGAGTTGATGCGGAATAGCTGCAGTTAATGCCCGAGTTAATTCGAATTAAATCGTTAATTCGGATTAACGCTGTCGTCTGTCATCTGGCTATTATTTTCTCGAAACATTTTAACCCTCTAGTTACCACCAGTATAGAGACACATACGAGTATTGCCTCGTGAGAGTATTGAAAAACGTTAATGCATACTTTTAGGCGCCGCAAAATATATAATTTGATTATTTGTGCTTGTAATCATTATGATGTAATAATATTTTGATGAAATTTCATAATCTATCATAACAAAAGTATGCATACACCACGCCTCTGTCAACGAGCATGCAATGCTTTTACTTATAATTCGTAGAAAAATGAAAAAATTCATATTTAATTGGATAATATATGGTAATAAAATTTAACAAATTACATTTATACTTGTCTACATATATTATGTATTTGGTGAATGGATTGTACTATTATTTGCATTATTATTATTTTTATTATTATTATTATTATTATTATTGTCATTACTATTAAATATTACAATTTTATTATTGAGGTATGTAATGGTATATGAGTACTTGTACTTATATTATTACTCAATAGGATAAAGTTTACAATGAAAAGAAGTACAATGAATGTATATAAGAACTGCAAGACAACAACTGCAACAATAACAATTTATCCATATAAACTGATTAATGTACATGACATTAATTTGCTTGCCATTCATTCATTCATTCATTCATTTCTTCATTCGTTCGTACAGATGCATAACAAGTACTCTCATTTTCGCCCCGCATGTAAATTTGAGTCTTTTGACGTCTTACCTACAAGTTGTTTGTATGTACAATACTAAAGTTGCCATTGTGTGCTTATTCTTGATCATTATTACTGACTGTTTAATCCATCAGATTGTATGCAAATGAGTATGTACAAATACGAGTATATCTGTGTTATTAGGTAGATATGCGTGAGTACTCATATGTGCATACATTTATTTGATTGCACGCAATGCTTTTATGTGCACATCTGTGTCTTGTATTCGCATCTGCTCATCATCTTTCATACTCACACATGAAAGTGCGTGAGTTTATTGGCAAATTATGAAAATGTACATTATTAATCTACATAGTACTTGTAAAAAGGTGAAAATAATAAAGCAAATTATTTTCATAAACATTTTTTAAACATCTCTTTTGTCGTTCCGTTCGCATTACGACATTTTAATTGAAATATTTTGTTGCATAGTTATTGGCGATTTTCCCATATTTAATTTAAAATTAATTTGCTTCTATTTGCTTTAAAATTCAATGTAAATTTAATGACTTTTTTGTGCGCTATTCGCATTAAATATGTAAAGGGAGTTTTTTTTTTCCCAAAATTGTCTTATTTTTTCAATAGGACTTCACTCAACTTTGAAATATTAATTAATGAATTAATTAATTACATTAGCAAAAATACCTGAAAATTGAAATACAAGGCGCGACATATATGTATTAAGTCTCGACCAATAGCTCAGCAAACAAGTGCGCCATCTATGTCAAAATTTCATGGCATTTGGATGACATTTAATGTTTATTGACATTCATTTTACAAAACACGTGTTCGTTTGATGTTGAAATTTTAACATGGAGCAAAGAGAGAAAAAAAGTCACACAGCACTCATTGTTCGTCAATTTTTTGCTCGAAATCAGGTCTGTGTGTTGAATCACCCGCCGTATTCACCTGATTTGGCAACGTGCGACTTCTTTTTGTTCCCAAAACTGAAATTGAAGTTGAAAGGATGCTTTTTTGATGACATTCAGACCATACAACGGGGCTTCGACGAGGGCACTGGAGGCAATTCCGAAAAATGAACTGGAACACGCATTTGAATCACTATTAAATCGATGTGACAACAAGTGTATTGAATCAGGAGGAGAATATTTCGAATAAATATACCGAAAAATTAGCATTAGATATCGTGTTTTAATTGCGTTTTCTAGAGGCAGTCTTAATACATAATTGTCGCACCGTGTACTTTATGTAAAATGAACACAGATAACCACATAATGCCCTGACAATGATTTCAGAATGCTGAAATGTAACTCCAACTTACACTAGTTTTATGTGCCCAAAAATTTTGCGAAGCATACTCACTCCCATGTCGCACAGTGTTGCGTCCCATATATAGCGTAGACAAAAACACAATAGTAAAAATGTGGTTTGATTTTCATGAAATTTAGTACATGCCAATATTTCATCCCAATTTAGAAAAATACAAAAAATTTTTCCCATATAAAGTATAATTTGGGTTAATATTATTAGAAAGACCCATTGCGATACCACCGAGCCTCTCTTCCAATACTGTTGTCCGTGTTAAATTTGGACAGCATTAGAAGGGACCTATTTATTTTAGCCGGTTCCGAAAGGCCGAACCCTTGTGACATCACTTTCTTTTGAGAAGCATTTTTGGCAAATTGTTACTGCCGAAAAAATTGCCAATTCTTGACGGCAGGTGGGTACCATTCGAAAGAAAAATCTTTTCGATATTAAAATTTTGTTATGCTTCAGCCAGGGATGGAACCCACGACCTACACATCAGAAGGGCAACGCACTAACCACAGATCCACAGGCACCCATTAAGACATAAAACATGCGTATGCCATAAATGGACAACCTGCCACGCCCACTTTAAAAATTACAATTTTTTCTCCAAATAATATTCACCCGATACCGCAAATATTTGATCCCTGTTTGTTTATTTGTATTGTCCGTAGCACACCAATCATCCAAAATTTTTTCCAATTTTTATTGAAGACTCCACTACAAAAACCAACGTAAAAAAATAGATTACAAAACTTTGCTGCAAAATCTTCCTGATTTCGATTTTACATACTTGTATACAGTGGCGTAGCCAAGGGATCAGGGGTGTAGATCCCCCATTGGGCGATGGACTTGTTAAAAAAGAAAAATAATAATATATAAATATTAAAAAATCATTCATTAACATTTTTTTCTTATACATCTTTTTCAACTTATTCCCCTCCTTGACAAAATTCTGGATACGCCACTGCTTGTGTTTATATACTTTTATTAAAAATTGTGCAAAGTTTTTTGAAGCCAACTTTTCACACTCTTTGAAACTTTAGATTCGCTGAAACCCAGTCGCGTCGAATGGGTTTCACGGTGAACGAGGGCAAGACGAAGTACTTAGGATCAACAAACAAAGATTCCCGGCGTCTTGGACAGCACGTCACTGTTGACAACTACGCTTTTGAAGTAGTAAGGGACTTTGTCTATCTTGGAATCAGCATTAACACCAGTAATGACATCAGCCTGGAGATATTGCGAAGGATCACTCTTGCTAACAGGTGTTATTTTGGACTAAGTAAGCAATTGAGAAGTCGGGCCCGCTCTGGAGAAACGAAGACCATATGGAGCCGACCATATGGACCTATTTGCGTTGGTGGCGAGTATAGAATAAAGTATAACCATGAGCTGTATGAGCTGTATGCCGACACCAACACAGTAAAGCGCATTAAAATTCAGTGCCTGCGCTGGCTAGGTCATGTCGAGCGAATAGAACAACACGCTCCTGCTAAGAAGGTGTTATATTCGGAACCCGCTGGTGGACAACGCGGAAGAGGAAGACCTAACCTCCGGTGGAAAGATCAAGTACTGGAGAACTTGTCAGCGCTTGGATTTTCTAACTGGCGCCAACTAGCGAAGGAAAGAGCTGGACGGCGAAGTAAGTAAGTAAGATTTGTCATTGCATTGCGGAATAATTGACAATACAGCCACGATTTGCCAATTCTTGGTTCTGTAATAAAAACGCAAAAAGAGTAATTTACCTTTTCTGATTTATTTAATATGCAATGAAATCAACCTTTGTAATATGATCAAATATGATAATTTTTTAATAAAAATTAGACCAACCTACCATACAAAAATGTATCTTCGAAACAATGTTTTCACATTTTTCACTCTAATATTTTGAGCTATCCAGCTGGAACTCACTATGTATTCTTATTATTACAGATAAAGGGAAGAAAATCAACTTTTTTATTCTGATTAGAATAAAATTAGACCTACCTCCCATACAAAAGTCTGACTTCGAAAGTGCATTTTCACATATTTCACACGAAAAAAAAAAAAGTACTGCAGTTGAAGCTCGGCACAATCGATTGCTTTTACATACCAAATGATTTAATCAAAAATCGGCATTATTGCATTACTATTAGTCCAACCTTAAAAAAGTGTGTTTTCGAAAGTATGTTTTCACATTTTGCATATGAAAATGTATAGCTATCAGCTTCAAATTTGGCATGTACAAATTATTTTACCAATAAGTGAATGTGATGAAAAATAGTAATTATTATATACAAATTAGACCTGCCTCCCATACAAAAATGCATTTTCGAAAGTATGTTTTGACATTTTGCATACGAAAATACAAATCTATTCCTTTCAAACTTGGGAGTAATGAAATATTTTACTAATGAAAGGATATGATGAAAAACTGTCATTATTAGATGAATAGTAGACTTGTTCCCCATTCGAAAATGGGTTTTCGAATGCATTATTTCACATTTTGCACCCGAAAATATAACAATATAAAAATAAATAAAATATAAAAATATAAAACTAAAAAAAATTCAGCATAAAATATTTTGTTAATGTCAAGTGTTGATTTTATTTGGGGTCTTCTGGACTATTTGGTTTGCAGCGACATTAAATAATTAATGATTAATCTCCATACTACATTGATGGAGTTCGGTAGTGAAATGCTCAAAATAATAGTCATAATATACAATGGCATAATATCAGCCGAATAAAATAAAAATTTAAGATAATTTCGACAATTTGTATATGATTTATTTCTATCAAACTGCAAATACACCCTCCATAAGGATATGAGTATACCACCTTGAATAAAAATTTGCCGGAATAACCACCGTGTGGCGCTCCCATCGTTCCAATATGAGTTGTGTTTTTTTTTTTTTTTTTTTGTTAAGTTGGTACATCTGTTCTTGATATTCCCTCTAAATTTGAGCGTCATAGCTTGACATTTGCAAAAGTTACGTAGCCAAAAGTACACCTATCTCTGTGTGTGTTGATATCGGAAAAAACATGATTTGCAAGGCTTAATCCGATCCCACATTCATCAAAAGGATCTTTACTGGAGACGAGACATGGGTTTATGAGTACGACGGAAAGAGACCAGAATTGTGGTCAGAAAACTCGTGGGTTTTGCACCATGATAACGCACCATCGCATAGTGCCATCATTATTCGCAATTTTTTGTAGAAAAATGCAACAAATACCATTCAACGAATTCACCTGATTTGGCTCCCTGTGACTTCTTTCTGTTCAATCGAGTTAAAAAACCATTACGGGGAACGCGTTTCAGCAGCAGAGAGGAACTCATGGAAAAATCGCAAGAAGCACTGAGATAGATGTACTCTTGGCTACGTAACTTTTGCAAATGTCAAGCTATGACGCTAACGTTTAGAGGGAATATCAACAACAGATGTACCAACTTAACAAAAAAAAAAAAAAAAAAAAACAGAACTCAAATTGGAACGATGGGAGCGCCACACCGTGGTTATTCCGGGAACTTTTTGATCAAGGTGGTATGATGAAAAATTTAAGCTGCTTTAAATTAAAGTGCCCTTCATTTCACTGATAAAGACAAAAGTTTACATTTGCAAATGAGAAATGCACCGTAATAATAACAGTGTATGGTAATATATAAAAATAATGCAAGGTTAAAAAGAGAATATAAAAAACATAGCCTAATTTCTGGCATATTCTACATACCGACATATGTATGCGCTTAGATTATTGCATACGAGTAGATACGAGGGCTGTCTCAAAACTACCTGACCTGACATATAGATGGCGGCAGTAATTTAAAAAAAAAAATTGCTTTGGTGAAAAGTGGCAACCTTATAAAACATATGGTTTAAGTTTCAAGGCACCACCTTGTTCAGCATTTTTTTTTTCTTGAGCCATCGAAAGTTGACGACCTCAGTGAATTTGTAAACATGGAAAAAATTGGTCACCGTTATGCAACTCAATAATTTCATTTGAAAGGTCTCAGTCCAACGAATATTAAGCCGAACTAGATTCTACTCTGGGGGAGTCTGCTCCTTCGTTTACGACCATAAAATATTGGGTGGCAGAGTTTAAACAAGATCGTACGAGCTGCCAAAATGAACACTGTAGTGGTCGACCAATTGAGGTGGCCACGCCAAAAACGGTTAAGAAAATCCACAAAATGGTATTGGATGATCGCCGGCATTCCAAAACGTGCTATACATCGTATATTGACCGAAAGTTTGGAGATGAAAAAGCTGTGTGCAAGATGGGTGCCGCGTTTGCTCACCACAGAACAAAAACAACGTCGTGAAGATGTTTCTAAAGAGTGTTTGGCGATGTTTCACAGTAATAAGGCCGAGTTTTTGCGTCGATTTGTAACCATGGATGAGAAATGGGTCTGTTTTTTGCGATGCACGTGGGATAATTTTCATTGATTATCTTCAAAAAGGAAAAACAATCAACGGCGAGTATTATGCTAATTTTTTGCAGCGTTTAAGTGATGAAACTAAAGAAAAAAGGCCGCATTTGGCAAAACAGAAAGTGTTGTTTCATCAGGACAATGCATCAGTTCACACATCCGCTATTGCGATGGCCAAAATCAATGAGTTAAAGCTCGAGATGATTCAGCAGGCACCTTACTCGCCATATTTAGCTCCTTCGGATTATTTTCTATTTCAAAATTTGAAAAAAAATGGCTTGGTGGTAGAAGATGTGCAAACAATGAAGGGTGGAGTCTGCGGTAGATGGCTATTTGAATGAGATAGATAGCTATAGAATTTCGCTGGGAAAAGTGTAAAGAGCTAAAAGGAGATTATGTTGAGAAATAAAGAAAAATTTTCCCAAATTTGTTATTTTCTTTGTTAGGTCGGGTAGTTCTGGGACCAGACCTCGTATATGTATTACTGTGACAACAATTGCTACTTGCAATTGTTGTATTTTTAGTTTTGAACTTGTCCAACCTTGATGTTAGTTAAGCTTGACAGTGGTAGAATATTTTTTTAAGCCACATACAATAGTATGAGGGATAAGTGCCACTACAAAATCATATATGAAAAATGCAAATAATAGGGACATAGGAGGATAAAAAAAACAAAAAAGGTATTTCAATGCATCACAATCATATGACAGAGATTGATATCACATGCAAAAAATATGGAAAGGAATTACATGCATGAGAGTAATGCTTTAGGGATATGATGAAAGAAGGTTTCTTCTAGTATTGTTCATATTTAGCAATGTCTAATCTATATAATCTCGTACTTTTTCACAAGAATATTTCGCACAACAAAAGTTTCTTCATTTAATGCTCTCTTTGATTTGCTGATAGATCTCAAGCAAGCCTTTTAACTCTGTACAGTAGCCAGATGGCCTTTCTACAACCAAACTTGCCTTCTTCAAGGACTTTTTCAAACAAAACATAATCAAAACCAGATGTATACTTGTTTCAAATGGGCATTAAAGCAGACCATACTTTATCCCATACCAGTTTAGCTTATACAAGATAGTAGGTACATTCTGTTTTACTAAGTAAATATATGCCATACAGATAGTATATAGTGGATTAGTAAATGTTTACGAGCGAGCGTGTGTGTAACAAGCATAATCCCAATAGTAGAGGAAAAATACACATAAGTATAAATAAAATTGTCAAAATATGGAGTGGTTAGTGAGTGAGTGGTGAGAAAATTCATTTATCACCTGTCACCTGGCAACATATGTATATGGCACATATGGTATGTATATGAGTCTATACATGTCGCAAGAACATGTTCCTGTTCCTGTTCATGAATATGTGCATATAATCTACATGTAGCATAAATGTGTTTGGGTTTATTTTGTGGTAGAAAATGGGATAGCTTAAGTTTATACTATTATGCTGATATTGTGTCGCTTTAACTAAGTATAGTACATGTAGGTAATGTGATATATATTGACATATTTTAAGTGGGTTTTGCTTTACGGTTTTCTTTTTGCCCATGTATTTGTCTCTTTTTTTTTCGGTATACCTTTTGTGACTTTTTATATTGTATAAATCCTTAAATATGTAGGCAAATATACATATATGTATGTGTCATACTTGTAAATCCCTTTTTTCGGTTTTTTTTAAATATTAAATATGCTTTTACTCAGATTATTGGTTTTTGTCGACTTTTCGTTTATGTGCGAATGACTATTCATTATTTTAATCTTTTGTTTTACCTTTACTAATGTAGGCATGTATGTAGGAGCTTCATTTTTTGTTTATCCGAAGTATCATGTACGCCAATTAAGACGAGTTGTGAATTTAAATTTAGTTTAGTTGAATTTGATGAATGCTCTAAAAATTTAGTTCGGTTTCTAACACAATAAAAAACGATTTCTTTTCAACTAGCTAACTTTCCACCTCAAACTCTGTATCGGTCTCTAGTAAAACATCAATTTAGCTTTTGCCAGATACCCATGAGATTAGGTTATACATTCCGTCAAATAAGTACCCGGAAATTCTCATTTTTAATTTTCCCTCTGAAAATATTTCAAAAAAATTTTTTTTTCCCAGGTTGGCACAACTGTCAGCCACTATTCTGTGAATTTTTATTGCTTGTGTCATTTAGTTTGGTTACGGCGTCATTAGGAACAAGTCAACCTTTTGTGTGCGTTGCGATTTCTTCTCGCCCCTCTTTGAACGATTTATACCAATCGTAAACTTGAGTTTTCGACATGGTTGAATCACCAAATGTTTTTTTTTTTTCAACATTTCCAACGTTTTGGCACAAGAAATTTCGTTTGAAACACAAAATTTCACACAAAATTTTTTTATCCATAGTAAAAATCGCAACGCACACAAAAGGTTGACTTGTTCCTAATGACGCCGTAACCAAACTAAATGACACATAGCAATAAAAATTCACAGAATAGTGGCTGACAGTTGTGCCAACCTGGGAAAAATTTTTTTTTGAAATATTCTCAGAGGGAAAATTAAAAATGAGAATTTCCGATTTCCGGGTACTTATTTGACAGAATGTACTACTTTCTGTTTCCCCAAAAAAGTGAGTCACATAAAGTTGCTCATGAGTCCGTTGTGACACCAGATACTTTGTAACTTGTAGTCAATTTGACTATAATCACAGCTTTGGTACAACGGGCACCTCTTGTCGGAAAGCCTGGGGTAGGTTATGTTAGGTTAGGTTATGTGGCTGCCCTTAGGACATGCTTAGGCCAGAAATGTCCATTGTGATACCACCGTGGTTCTCTTCCAATACTGTTGTGTTGAACAGTATTAGAAGGGACCTACTTATATCAGCCGGTTCCGAACGGTAGAACCCTTGTAAAATCACTTTAACTTTTAATTTTGTCACAGAGCTCCTTTAAGAAGCATTTTTGGCAAATTGTTACTGCCGGTAAAATTGCCAATTCTTGCTGGCAGGTGGGTACTGTTCGAAAGAAAAATCTTTTCGATATCGAATTTAGTTGTGCTTCACCCGGGAATTGAACCCACGACCTACATAACACAAGACCAAAGCACGAGCCACTGAGCTATGGCACCCACAAAGCCTAGGGTAACTACTTTGTACGATGTCCGTTCACCTCTTCCTATTTTATATAATATTTATAATAATACCTACCTTGCTATACGAACTAGATACGTCCAATGGAAGTTGGCCGTAAAATAAAACGTAAAAACAATTATTTGCGACATTAGTTTATTCTAGTATATGCAGTACTCCAGCCTAACAGCACAGCAGCATATATTGTGGACCATAAATCGAAAAAGTGCCATAATTAAAAAAGACGACATGCAATCAAGGCGCGGTCGTATAGCGAATTATGGGTGTGTAAAATTATTTTTAACAAGAAATCTGATAAAAATTCCCCCAATCTTCCATAGAAAACTATGATTTCGTATGCGTATTTTTAGAGTTTTCTTACAAAAATTTGCAACCTAATGGATTAAAACGCGTCCAATATGATTCCCTTTGCGAACAAATCAGGTATAGTCGAAAATGAGTAATACTCGCTAGAATCCATTTATACCTTCCGTAAAAAAGCATATTTTCTAATATATGCTTCCACATTCGTTTAGTTGAACCATCTGACTAATCGAAATCCTGATTAATCAATTGTTCGATTATTCATAATTCTGATTAATCAAAATACGAATTAATCGATTATTCACAATTTTGATTAATCAAAATATTTTTCATTCGAATCATTTTATTCTGATTAATCCAAATTCTGATTCAACGAATAATTTCAATTCTTATATATTTAAAATCATAATTATTCGAATAATTTCTCAATAAATTAATCAAAATTTCGATTAATCGCATAAGTGATTAATCAACAATTTTGTTTAATTAAATTGTTCTACTAAACTTCACTGCTAAGACGGAACGAAATCGAACCATTTCTGAAGTGAATGATTACGGGCGATAAAAAGTAAATCACGTACGACAATAATGTGCAAAAAAGATCATAGACGAAGCGAGATGAAGCTTCGCAAACGGTGGCAAAACTAGGATTGACACCAAGAAAGGTAATGCTGCGTGTCTGGTGGGATTGGAAGGAAATTGTTCATTATGAGCTTCTACAACCCGGTCAAACGATTGATACTAACCTCTACTGTCAAACATAAATGAGATTCAAGCAAGCAATTCAATTAAAACGGCCAGAATTGATCAACAGAGAAGGTGTTGTGTTCCATCATAACAATGCCAGATCACACACATCTTTGATGAACCGGCAAAAACTGAGAGAGCCCGGCTGGGAAGTTTTGATGCATCCATCATATAGCATGGGCTTTGCACCGTTCAGATTATCATTTGTTTCGATCTCTGCAGAACGCTCTCTTAAATGGTGTAAATTTAAATTTCGTAGATCTCTCCAAAACGCACGTGGATCAGTTTTTCACTCAGAAAACCCGGAAGTTCTACGCAGTTGGAATAATGGCTTTACCACAAAAGTGGCAAAAGGTTATCGATCAAAATGGCATGTATTTGGTTTAATAAAGCTCGTTTCAAATATAGGAAAACGTATTTGATTTTTTGTCAAATGTGTAGCCGAATTTTTTTGATGTGATCTTGATTTTTTTTTTATTTTTCAGAAACCTTTACCCATTAAAGTAGCTCTTCGAGCAAATGAAATAGTATGTATCTAGTTAGATCAACCAATATTAAAATCTGATAATGAACATTCTTACAAACCAACCAAGCGAACAGAACAAAACACAAAAAATGGGCGTAACTACACTTTGTGCTGTGAGCCATTGAAATTCAACAACTTTATTGAAAATTCTATATTATCTCTTGACGAGCGCATAGAAAGCGTAGATTGTAGATGTTGTTGTTGTTGTTGTTGTGTTTTTGACAAACACTTTCTACATTATTGCTGTTTATGCTATATAGTGGATATAGTTGCATACGCGTAAGGACATTAATTAAAATTGAAATTGAGTGTAAATGAGTGGATGCGAATAATAATGAGTTAATGATACAATGTAGTATGTGTATGTGTATGGTTTATTTAGTTTTGAAATCTATTACATACACATATTCCAAACAATACTTAATTTGCATAATAACAATAAATATTTAGTTATGCACTATACAATATTCGTACGTCCTCGTGGCAAAGTTTCTTTTATTTTTTCTTTTTTAATATAAATTAGCAAAAATTAAATTTAGTTTCAAACGCTTGAGGTAAGACGAGGGAGTAAGCACTGATGATAATCATGATGATGTTGTTGGTAGTATTGTGCACGTGTATTTGGTTATGTAGATACATTTCATAATACTCACACACATAAGGTACACTCATATCAAGGCGACGACTTTAATTTAATATAAAATTATGAGAATGCAAAACAAGCAATGAGAAGTGAGAATGAAAGAGTAGAAGAACATCCATCCTTGAATTTTGCTTCTAATCAACGCAAAACAGATAGGTAGTACTCTTATGTACTTTATGCAGTATGAATGTGTGTGTGTGTGTGAGTAATGCATAATTCAACTTATTAGCACCCACGCACACACATTTACATTTATACAATAAATTAAAAGGTTACAAGCACATGTCAAAAGTTACATTATGGTCTGATGAACAAATCACCAAAGCCAACAGCATCGAGCATTTCTTGTAATATTCATGTACACCCATAAAGGTATACAAGTATGTACCATGTGAAATATAGTGTTAATGAAAGTGTATGTTTCAAAATGTATATATGATATACTAAATGTGACAGGTGGGGGGAAAAAAAAAAGAAAAACAGAAGGAAAACAAAAGTAACATTGAAACGATTAATATTATATTCAGCAACAGCATTCACATGCTGTGCCCATACAAACATTTATACATTTAATCATATATACGCCATATATACAGGGTTGGGCGATTGAAGTGTTACCAATTCAAGCGACCATATCTTTTTCGAGCGAAATTATTTTTTATTGTGGAAATAATCAAAATTTCAAAATCTATTCACTCTGGCTCGATGTGGCCACCTTTCGCCTTGACTATGGCCTTCAAAATTGTTAAAAAATGAGTTGCATGCTTTGACAATAAGTCGCATTAACTTTGACACCATAAAATAAATAAATATGTGGCACTTAAAGCCCCAAAGGGCTCATTGGCCGAGCTTCTCTTCCATTACTGTTGTGCGTCTTAAATTTGGACAGTATTAGAAGGGACCTACTTATTTTAGCCGGTTCCGAATAGCAGAACACTTGTGACATCACTTTTTCTGAGCTTTGTCACAGAGTTCTTTTAGAAGCTTTTTCATGGCAAGTTGTTACTGTCGGAAGAATTGCCAATTGCTTGCCGACAGGTGGGTACCATTCGAAAGAAAAATCTTATCGATATTAAATTTGCATTTATGCATCAGCCGGGGATTGAACCACGACCTACAGATCAGAAGGCGAACACACTAACCACTGAGCTACGGCACCATGCTCGATGAAAATGGTTGGAGAGCGTCCATTGGCGGTCACACCTACCCATTTCATTACGTCAGATGGAAAATTACTTCGGGTGGCTATTCGTAATCTCAAAATTTTCGGAAGTGCGTTTAGTTAAGTAAACACGATCATTTTGAGAGTTTATGATCTGCTCAATAGGGAAATTTTTCCCATCAGAGTACACAATATTTGGAAATTCTCCACATTAGTGCACGCGTAACAAAAGTGTTATGCTGTTGGTGTATGTGGACGATATTGACATAATCGGCATGAACACGCGAGCAGTCAGTGCAGCATTCTCAGAGTGAACGACGGCAAGACAAAGTATCTAGTGTCAACAAACAAAGAGTCCCGGCATCTTGGACAGCATATCACTGTTGACACAGACTACGCTTTTGAAGTAGTAAGGGACTTTGTCTATCTTGGAACCAGCATTAACAGCAGTAATGATGTCAGCCTGAAGATATTGCGAAGGATAACTGTTGCAAATAAGTGCTATTTTGGGCTAAGTAAGCAATTGAGATGTCGAGCCTTCTCTCGAAGAACTAAAACTACACTCTACAAGTCTCTCATCATGCCCGTCCTAAGGTATGGCGCTGAAGCCTGGAGAATTTCCACCTCGGATGAGCGATTGCTTGGAGTTATCGAGAGAAAAGTCCTATGCAAGATCTTTGGGTCTATTTGCGTTGGTGGCGAGTACCGAATAAGATACAACCATGAGCTGTACGAGCTGTATGCCGTTATTGACATAGTAAAGCGCATCAAAATCCAGCGGCTGCGCTGGCTAGGTCATGTCGAGCGAATGGAAGAACATGCTCCAACTAAGAAGGTGTTATATTCGGAACCCGCTGCGGGACGACGGTGAAAAGGAAGACCTAACCTTGGGTGGAAAGCCCAAGTACTGGAGAAGTTGACGGCGCTTGGAATTTCTAACTGACGCCAGCTAGCGAAGAAATGAGACGGCTGGCGAAGCATGTTATATTCGGCCTAAATCGATATTCGGTTGTTATGGCCACATAAGTAAGTAAGTACGTAAGTAAGTAAGTGTACGCGTAACAACTCCTTTGCGCTTTTGAGACTAACGTTTTGTTGCTTTGGTGTAAGATCATGTGCCTTTTGGAACTTGTAAGGTCTTACCATGAGCTCATTTTCGAATATGCGTCGGATGATGCTTCTCTGGGATATTTTCAGTTCTGTGGCCATTTGATTACCACTACGACGTGGACTTCGTTCAAGTCGAACCTTCACTTTCCGAACCATTTCAGGTGATGTTGCTGTTTCTTTTTTCGTCCATCAATGTAACGATTTATGGTACGATACACAAACATTTGTTTCAACCAATCACACTATTACGTTTGAATTCTATTTCGAATGACTTTTGTCCTATAAAACTTAGACGCAATTGCTTGCAGTAGTTTGTAAACAATATAAACAGCTATTATTGGTATGAATTTCACGTAGTTGGCAATATCGGTGTGACAGATATACCTACGTGTAGTTGGTAACACTTCAATCGCCTAACCCTGTACATACATAACAGATATATAACTTAGATGTGTACAAGTATATGTGTGTGCGTTATGTATGAGAAATAACAAAAGTAAAAACCATCAAACATTATCTGCCTGCGAATAAAGCTAAACATACAACTATACCAATATATTCGTATATGTTTATGCTCACATGCTGTTGCTGCTGCTTTTGGGGCTGTCAACAAAAATACAAAAATTAAAAGAAAAGCAAAAAAAAAATCGCACTTAGTTATGGCATGGCAAATAAGAGTTTAGATAAAATATGTGTATATTATGAGTATGTACAAACATATACAATATATGTGCCTAAATGAAATTGCAGAATGTCACTGCTGTCATTAGCAGAGAACATGATGCTTGCTCTCAAAAATAAAGTTTAAGGCTCATCTGATGATTTGTGTTTGGTTGATGATTTGTAGTGATAAGAAGGCCTAAAAAATAGCCTTAACGTCAGCCTAAGCCGACCGATTGTCATGACTTTGTATGGCAGCTGCATTAAGTAGTGGGCGTGGCACGCCGATTTCTTTTAAACTTATTTCTATCTGTATTACTAATATCTGTTTGTAATGTAATGTAATGTTTGAATGAGGTGCGAAAGTACTTCGACCTAATAGATCTATGGTACAACCCTCTTCTGGTATAGGCTATGCCTATAGAATATTATCCAGTCCCACTACTCTTAAAAACTCTAGAATATTGACTGGAGCTAACGTTGCTATTTCTCTGCCCGGTATCAAATAGGATCCCAAGTTTCACAGACTCAGTTTCTACGTCGCAGAATCTGCACAATGAACTCGATTCAATACGTAACTTGCTCAAGTGTCGCTTGAGCTTACAGTGGCCGGTCAGAAAACCCGTTAGTTTTCCTAACCTATTCTTGGACAAGCCAATGCAAAATTCAAATCTTTTGCAGTTATAGCTGCCCAAAAGTATTTTGGAGTGCCTTTTGACTCTTAACTCTCTTTGCCATATTCCTGTATACCACAAAAAGGTTCTGGCCCAATCATTGTCATAGCGGATCCTTTTCTGGCGAGTTCGTCAGCTAGTTCATCACCCTGAACTCCTATGTGTCCAGGGACCCAGCAGAGACTGATTTTATTGTGCTTTCTAGTTTTTGTAGACAGCCCCATACTAACTTAGAGTCCACCTCATATGAGCTATATGGTCGAAAGGTAGCTTGGCTAACCGATAGTATGGCTATTTCTTGTTTCTTTCTACATAGATTGTATTTTCTACCTTTCGTACTTTCGATCTATATTAAACTGCTTAAATAATACTTGGGTAGGTAATTACCAGCATAGTAAAGCGCATTAAAATTCAGCGGCTGCGCTGGCTAGGTCGTGTCGAGCGAATGTAAGAACACGCTCCGGCTAAGAAGGTATTATATTCGGAACCCGTCAGCTAGCAAAGAAAAGGGTTGGATGGCGAAGCATGCTAGGTTCGGCCTAATTCGATTTTCGGTTGTAATGGCAGCATAAGTAAATAAGTAATTAAGTAATTACCCATGGGTTCAGAGCATTTGGTTCTGCGTCCTTATATCCCCGCCACTTTCGGTCTTTGACCCGTCTGCGCCTTGTATTACATCATTGTGTGTTTCTTAAGAGAGTACGCAGCACCTATGTTGCTTCATTCGTTTTTTCAACTTAGATTTACCGCAAAGCGTTTCTCAAAGTTAAATTTCTTACTTTTTGGTCCTGTGGAAAATCAAGTAGAGGGTTTTTGCTGAGGATCCGTAGGTTCAGTAGTCCACTGTTTGAAATAAGATTGTTCCAGGCGGAATACTTTGTAAGTTATGCCGGTTTAAACATTTTTATAATGACATGACTGTAAGGAAGCTACAAGAAACAGTAGGTGTGGCTCCCTTAATTATTGTGAGATTATTACGCAGTGTAATGTCAAACTGTGAGCAATGTGGGTGCCGTAGCTTAGTGGTGTTCTGACCATTGCGGCCGTTATTCGAATCCGTGAAAATCCTCACACTAATTTACTGGACTACGATACTCAAGGACTCCGTATGACAACTGACATAAAGATAAACCTAGAGAGTTGGATCTTAGTGACTCAACTATTTTAGTTATCGCCATTGGGCTTTGCGTACTTGGTAAGAAAGCTGAATACACAAAGAAACTTCATGATTGGGTGGCACATGAATTGAAACAGTGAAAAATTTAATGGACCGAATTTGCATTTGCGATTCATTGCTAAAATGGTACGAAATCGCACCATTTCTGAAGTGAATGATTACGTGCGAGGAAAAGTGGATCAATTACGACAATAATGTGCGAAAAAACTATGGACGACGGGATTGGAAGGGAATTGTTCATTATGAGCTTTTACAACCCGGCCAAACGATTGATCCTAATCTCTGCTGTCAACAAGTAATGAGATTGAAGCAAATAATTCAATTAAAATAGCCAGAATTGATCAACAGAAAAGGTGTTGTGTTCCATCATGACAACGCCAGATCACACACACCTTTGATGACCCGGCAGAAACTGAGAGAGGCCGGTTGGGAAGTTTTGATACATCCACCATATAGCCTGGACCTTGGACGTTTTTTTCGATCTCTGCAGAACTCTCTTAATGGTGGTAAATTTAAATTCCGTAGAGGCCTGCAAAATGCACTTGGATCAGTTTTTCTCTCAGAAAACCCAGAAGTTCTACATAGATGGAATAGTGGTTTTACCCCAAAAATGACAAAAGGTTATAGATCAAAATGACAAATATTTGTTTTAATAAAGCTCATTTCAAATATAAGAAAAAAGTGTTGTACGTTATTTCTATTTTTTACTGATGAATTTTCATATTTAAATACCAAGTACGAATACTTTAATTAAAATTCTCTCCAAGGTATAGTACATCAATCACATCACCTATGTGTCTACCTATTGTCGAAATATTTCAATCCTTATTATATATTTTCTATTTTAATTTGTATGTATTACTTACTTCCATACTGTTTATTGACAAAACGTTGCATAATTATTTTTAATTAAAAGCGATCTATTTGATTTCCCTATTCGCAACATCATCATATGAGTACTCATACAATACAATCTATTCCATCAACTCGTTCATTCACTCACTCAAGCAACAAAACCATCTTTCAGTATGTGCGTAATGGAGGGAAAAATCATATACTACATGTAAATACATATCGTATGCATATCCTTTCATTTATGCCATGCTCTCAATTCAATATGTATGCATGCACACAAGGTACTCTTCTTCGTTTAGGAATGTTTATCTATTTCATTGATTAAAATGTTCCATTTTGCTATAGTATCCGTAGTCATGGTGCGTCTACATGTGTACAGCAACACAATACCTACTATTTTTACATGAATGACATTTGACGTTTACCATTTATTTGAATATTATCCTCGATTTTTGTATTGATTCGTTCTCATTTGATACGCTTTATTTGTCACAAATAAAGGTAAACAACAGGAAAAAATGAAATGGAAAACTACTATTGACAATTGACTATTGAGAATTAAGCTAAATTCAAACAATGATGCCAAAGGAGAGAAATTGTGAGATGAGTCTGGAATTTGACTAGATTTTAGTTTAAATTTTTTTTTTAAATCAGTCATTGGGACAATCAATAGTGGATTCTTTTATACAGATGTTTTCAAGGCTACTAATGTGATTGCGAAGAAACTTTATCGTTGATTGAAAGCAGTTTAGGTCCTCTCTGAGGTCCAATTATCTTCTGAGATTGAATCAACTTAATTGGAAAAATTTACCAGTACCACAACTCACGTGGTCTTTCAATTCATCCGCTGTAACCCACCTTGTTGCTATTCAGAGAGAAATGGAATATATTTAGATGGTTTTTGACAGCTCTCGTTGAGGTAAGTGATTGATATGATCATACAGTGTACGAGTGAATTTGTTCGAAGTAATCGTTGATCATACTTTGGGATAGAAAATACATATCCACTCACCTCTTTATTATACGAAAATGCCTCAACAATATTTGAACTCTTTCCATATTACTGCTGCTACGATAACAACAACAACATCATCAGTAATCGTTTGGCAGTGTCTCAGAGCCTTCCGCAAAACTCGCAAGGCACCAACATTTGCTGAAAGTTATACTGGGCTTTTCTTGTACATCAATAATACCGAATCTTCGGTGACACCATGCAGCTCAATATATTTATTTTCTAAAATTTCTTCACATATAGTGCCCATTTTCAAATTTTTCGTTGATAAAAATAATCAAATATGCCGAGCTTTAGTCGTCTAATTTTAAATTACAGTCAAAGACATAATTTTGTATGAGACATAGGCGTGGGTTTTATACGATTCCATCCATTTCCAGCTTGATAACTTTATATTTTCGTACAAAAAATGTGAAAACATTCAAGCGAGCGCCAAAATTTTTATGGGAAGTAGGCGTGGTTTCAATTCAATTCAACTCATTCTTGAATATGTCTCTTAATTATAATTAAATATAATTGTATATACCAAGATTCAGCTCAATATCTTTATATTTTCAATTGCAATGTGTGAAAGTCATAAATAAAAAAATAAATATGTGGCACTTAAAGCCCCGAAGGATTCATTGGCCGAGTTTCTCTTTCATTACTGTTGTGCGTGTTCAATGTTGGACAGTATTAGAAGGAACCTACTTATTTTAGCCGGTCCTGAACGGCAGAACTCTCTTTCGGAGCTTTCACGGCAAAAAAATTGTATGAGAGGTAGGGTTCGATTCGATCCATTTCCGGTTGTGACTTAAATATAAATGATCGTATATGCCGCATATGCCGAATTTAAGCTTGATAACTTTATATTTTCGTATTTAAAGAATCAAAACATTCATACGAAAGCGAAAATTTGTATGGGACGTATGCGTAGGTTACGTCCGATTATGCCTATTTTCTAATATATCGATTTTATGGTAATATTAACTTCACATACCAACGTTTAGTTCAAGAACTTTACATTTTCGCCAGCAAAGTGTGAAATCACTCTTCCACAACATACTTTTGTATGGGAAGTAGCCGTGGTTTATGTCCTATTACGCCCATTTTCTAATATGTATCTCTATTTTGGGATCAGACTGTGTGAAAACAAATATTTATGATCATACTTTTGTGTGGGCGGTGGGCTTGGTTTTCGTCCGATTATGCCTGTTTCCAAATATATTAATTTTGTGGTAAAACGGAGTTATCATACCTAAATTTGGTACGAAAGGTTTATAATTTTGACCTCAAGGCGTGAATGCGTTCAATCGACAGCAAATTATTGTACGGAAATTAGGCGTAGGGTGCCGTAGCTCAGTGGTTAGTGTGTTCGCCTCCTGATCTGTAGGTCGTGGGTTCAATCCCCGGTTGAAGCACTACTTTGATACCGAAAAGATTTTTCTTTCGAACGCTACCCACCTGTCGGCAAGCAATTGACAATTCTTCCGGCAGTAATAATTTGCCACGGAAAAGCTTCTAAAAGAACTCTGTGGCAAAGCTCAGGAAAACAGGTTGCCGTGAAAATGATTCTAAAAGAACTCTGACGTCACAAAGATTTTGCCCTTCAAAATGGCTAATATAAGTAGGTTCCTTCTAATGCTGTCCAAATTTAATAACCACAACAGGCCTAAGTGTGTCCTCTCAGAGAGAGAGAGAGAGAGAGCAGCCACATAACCTTACCTAACCTAAGAGCCCTGTGACAAAGCTGACAACATCCAGTGATGTTGCAGAATTTTTGCCATTCGAAATCGAATAATATAATAAAAAAATACCTTCTTATGGTCCCAGTTTTAGTCCTCTCACAATAGAAAAAACTAAAATATTAATACAAGAGTGCTTCTTCGACCATGATTCTTCCGAGTTTTTAGTGTCAAATACTAATGAATATTTCCAATACCGTACTTTTACTAATGATATTGATATTTCAGCAAAGTTTGAATTTTAGCCTCTATTATTCAAAATATTAATTAGATAAATATAGATTTAATTATACTCAAATATATGAAGCAATATCATATTCTGTCGATAATAAATATTCTGATCAAATGTGTTTACCTTCAACATAAAAATTAACTAAATTACCAGAAGCATAATGAGTAAGCTTCCCATGAAATAATAGTCAAAATACGTCATCAAATTATAATCTAATAATATTAAATAATTGTGAATGATATTGGGGGTATCTTATTTACATAGTCCTCATTAAGAACACTCTACACTAATACTAAACAAATAAATAAAATAGTTACGGCTTAAGGTCATATGTTGTACCCATGCTTTTGCTTTCAGATATTTATTTTGTATCACAGAAACAAGATAACAACGAAAGACGATTCCCAAAACAATTACAAGAGAAGCAAAAATCAATTTAATTATCAAAAGGCGTTACACTCAAACGACTATGACAACGAGTATGAGTATTTTGTATACATTAGGCTTTGTTGTAAACAAATATTTATAATACTTAAGTACAAAAAACGTCAGTGGTATTACAGTAGGGAAACTCTTTAATATATGAAAATATTTAGACATTTTTTGGTATGCTGCTCACTCAATGAAATCTATACAAACATTGAAAGTGCATAAATTTAGAATGGATGGAAAATATTCCTCCATTAGGTATGTTCTTTAATTTAAACATCCCATTAAAGGAGAATTTAGAAAAATTGTAGAACAAACATTGCTGATTATATGTATATATTCTTATCCTTAATATCACCTATTTACCTTAACTTACTCAAAAAATCAACAAAGCAATGCAAATAATATTATATTAACATTTTGTTTGCTTTCGAGCACAAGATTTTTAGCACATTTATGGCACGATATGTATTGTATTTTGACAACAACAGAGAATTTTATTGTATGATGCGGAGGTGATTTGTATCCTGTTGATTGAATTAAACAGTTCATCTGTAAGAGTAAGAGAATATTTGGAAAATCAATAAAAATATATTTTTGTTAATCTTTCGCAATACATATCGCATAACTTTCTTGGAACTTGTGCTTTATATAATTATAGAAGCTTCTTTGTGTTTGTATTATTTGTGTTGGTTATTTTCCACCCATTTTTTTTTTTGTTTTTTTTTTTGTTATTTTCTCATCCGTAAACGATATATACGAGTTGATGGTTACCAACGAAGCTGAAATACTGATTACATTTTATTTATTACACAAAAAAAAAAAATTTGAGTAAACGTTGCAAAATATTGCTTATATACGTTCGAATTGTTTGTAAGCATTTTGAAAGCATGCTAACAAAACGCTTACAAAACGCTTACTAATCGAATAGGCGTTACTTGTGATGTTACGTGAAAAGAAAACTCCGTGACATTTGAAAATTGCAAAAAAATTCGCAAAGCATGCTACCAATTTCCTTAAAAATCTAATAATTTTTCACGCAAGATATTTTTTTTATATTACTTGAATCATGCCACGCTCTGATTTTATTAAAAACATAGTAGTTGTATGTATTAAAAATCATAAAGTAAAAAATAGTCAATATTTTGAAAATTTCGCTTTATTGCAGGCTATTTGTGAGTGTTACTTCCACAATGAATAAGCAAACGCTTGTGAAACTCTTACAATAAGGCATATTTTTCCAAGGATTACCATTTGTTTTTTTCGGTGTGCTTACGTAGAGATTTTTACAAATATTTTTGGATTATTGGGTATTCACTAGATAATACTCGTACAAATTCAATACGAAATATGAACCAAATTAATAAAACAAACAAAATAGAAGCATAGAATCAATAGGCAAAACATAGTCACTGTAATAGAAAAATTACGAAATCGAAAACAAGAATAATCCAAATACCAATAATAAATATGAAACAAACAAATAAATGATTTCAAAAGACGCATCAATATATTTTTCCTATCCAATAGCTAGAAATTGATAGCAACTATACTTGCTCATTTAAAATTTTATCTCAATTTCGATCCGCAACACATTTGGAATTATTATATATGCAAGTTGCCTAAAACCATAAACCAACTCAGTCAAGCACCATAATAGATGAGGTTAAACGGAATGAATGTTAAATGAATGAAAGATTAGCGCACTTTTAGGGTAAATAATAACTGTTTACCATATTTTTGTGTATGGCTTGAGTGGGTGAATGCTGTAGAACATTGGGTATTTGTGTTGGCCATCATGTACAAGGTTACCGAAGCAAACTCTGACTCAAACCGCGACTAAAGCAACTCAACAGCATTTTTGCATATGAGAAGAAAATTTGGTTTTACTTGCAGTGCTTAAATGTTGTTAGAAATCGTTGAAAATTTTGAGTGAAAATCTTGAAAGGCTTGAGTGGGTGATTGCTGTAGATCATTGAGTATGCTGTTGGCCATCATGAATGGGGTTACCGAAGCAAAATCTCGCTCAAATCTCGACTCGAGCAACTCGACAGCATTTTTTCATTTTTCGTAACGCTTAAATGTTGTCGAAAATGTGGCTGAAAATCTTGAGTGAAATTCTTGAAGGGCTTGAGTGGGTATTTCTATTGCCCATCATATATGATTTTACCTAAGCAAACTCTGAATCTAACCTCGACTCGAGTAGCTCATCAATATTGTTGATCGTTGAAATTCCTTCAAATCAGTCTTGGGAAAGAGCTTTGAGTCAAAACTCGGAAAAAAGGCTCTACCTGGTGGATTTAGTCTCAAATATCCCAAAATCCATGCCCTTCATGGTGCCTAACATAATAAGCTACAGTTCTCTGAAAAATTGTTTGGAGCTACTATTGAGAATTTTGTGGTAGTTTTTCGAAACCTAGGAAAAATTTTCTTCTGACTTCAGGTTTTGAGGATTTCATGGTTTCAGAACTTGCAAGTGTTTTGAATTCCTTTTTTTTTTTTTTTGTAGAATTTACGTTTAAGGGAATATTTGGGTTCGATAAATTTTCTAAACCTTTAAAATCTTGGGGATTTAGAAACATTTTTCTTACAAAATTTTTAGCTTACTATAAGTCGTAAGCCACTGTAAGCCTTTACGAATTTTTTAAAACCTAGGTAATATTTCTTTTTTAATTTTTATTTGAAGTTTTTTGTAGTTAGAAAACGCCTAAATCAGGCACTTCAAAGCGCCTAAGAATTTATGATTGAGGATTTTGTAGCTTAAGAAAACTGTAAGCTTTTTTTTTTTTGGTTTGCTTTGTTTTTCAAATCCCGAAATCTTTTTTGTGGGACTTTCGGTTTGGGAAATGTATTGTTCGAGAACTAGGCACATTTTGTGTTTGGGGTTTTTCCTCTTTTTTTTTTTGTTTATGCTTGAAAATCTTCTGGTTTCTGAATTTTTCAAAATTTTTATGAATTTTTGGATTTGAACCATTTTGAAAACATTGTGCGGATTCCGAATTTTTTGTGGGAAAATTTCCTGGCTCCAACAAAAGAAAGAGCCACCTCCTTCCTAAGTGCTAATACTGAATAATTGAGATTAAATTCAAGTAATCAACATTTTTTAAATATCACCAAACGTATTTCCTACAATATCGGCAGCATACTTTAAAATATTTGATATCAGTTTATAGCCTTTTCTAATCTTTCAAAGGCTAGGGAATACATTTTGGGACCATGAAATTGAGGATTTTGTGATTTGAAAACATTGTAATTAATGCTCGAAAAGTTTTTGGTTGATGGAGTTTTCTAAACTTTAATTATTATGCAGATGTAGATATTTTTGGGCGAATTTTTTCTGACTCTCTTAAGCAAAAGCATCTTTTCTAAGTGCTTATGCTAAATAATTGATATTAAGTCCATTTACTTAATATTTTTAGAAAATGTAATAAAAACGAATTCCTCCAAAATTTGTAGCATACTTTAAGGTGGCATTTTAGAGCAATTTAGAACCCTTTCTATTCAATGTCACACGTGTAAGTAAACGAATATGGCCAGCAAATGTTTAATATAGTAATATTTTATTAGAAAAAAAAATATAATAACAACAACAAAAATATAGTAATAATAATTTCCTTATAAAATCTCAATAAAAGTAAGCTTTTACCATTATACTTATAATAACTAGGTATCTATACATATTTATATATATATATATATATGTCTATAAACATGTATATGTAATCACATGTATAGTGCGTATGTGTGTGAAAAGGAGATTGGTAAATAAACCTTCTATGAAATTATACATCTTAGCAAGCATAATTTATGAAATAAGTTGTCTGCAACATGTTATTTGCCAAAGCATTACTTAAAATGTTCTATATAGCATGTATATAGTTGTATATAAAGTTTTATATACATAATAATCATGTACAATACATATGTACTATAAGTATTTTATATATGCTTAGATAATATATGTACATATATTATTCATGTATGTTAAGATAAGGAAAAGGTCCTTGGGTTGGGTCATTCCAGTGAATGTTTTTAAATTTTGCACAGGAAAATATAAAACTATTAAGCCGTAACTTGGTACATATGATTATAATTATAAATGAATGTATCAGTTTGAGAACAGGCGTAATAGGATGAAAATCACGCCTACCTCCTATACAAGAGTATGCTTTTGAATGTATTTTTACTCACAATAAGCACGAAAGTATAAAGTTATCAAGCTGAAACTTCGTAAATATGAATATATTTGTTAGTAGTTGGACTAGTGGGTGTTGTAGCTCAGTGGTTAGCACCTGAAGCATAACAAATTTCATATCGAAAAGATTTGTCTATTAAACGGTACCCACCTCTCGGCAAGCAATTGGCAATTCTTCCGATAGTAACAATTTGCCATGAAAAAGCTTCTGAAAGAACTCTGTGACAAAGCTCAGAAAAAGTGATGTCACAAGTGATGTCCTGCCGTTCGGAACCGGCTCAAAATAAGTAGGTCCCTTCTAATACTGTCCGAAATTTAACACGCACAACAGTAATGGAGAAGAAGCTAGGCCAAAGAGACCATCGGGGCTTATAAGTGTCACATATTTATTTTTTATTTTTTTATTTTATAGTTGGACTGCTTCAAGAAATCCTATGGATGATCTTTTTATAAGATAAAATTTTACTATTTCAGTAGGTCTTTCCGGTTTTTCTCTCATTTTTTCGCAACAATAACTCTTTTTGAATAAACATTTTTTTTAAGTTCATCTTCTTCTACTTCGTTAAGCTGGCTGCAATTTCAATTTCACCTTTGTTGCCTGAAGACCACAGACCAAAAAACCAGCCTTCAATAAATCGCCTCCTTCAAACATTTGCCAAGTACCCTAGCTGACAGGTTGTTAATATTAAGCCAACCCACGAATCGAACTTTCTTTCGAATGGTACCCACATGACAGCAAGCAATTGGCAATTCTTCCGACAGTAACAATTTGCCATGAAAAAGCTTCTGAAAGAACTCTGTGACAAATCTCAGAAACAGTGCTGTCACAAGAGTTCTGCCTTTCGGAACAGGCTAACATAAGTAAGCCCCTTCTAATACTGTCCAAAATTTAGCACGCACAACAGTAGTGGAAGAGAAACTGTTGTTTGTTTGTACTTAAGAATATAGACATAGCTTGCTTCAGCTTCTAAGATCTCTAGCTGATAGCAATATCAAATATTTTGAAGCCATATTTTTTATAATTCAGTAAATAAATATTTTCTGTATTTTTTCAATATGAATTCTAAGGCCTCAAGTTGACAGATTTCTTATGACATACCAAACTATGAACCAACTATTTTGAAGTTCGATTTTTAGTTTTCGTGCTAGCACATAACTCTTCTACTCTACTACAAAAGTTTCCTAAGATTTTCTGCCTTCCAATGATATCACAGAAGTTCTGCTTCAGTAAAATTGTATACCCCAATAGTAAAACAACTGTCAACTTGTAATAATTTCCCACTATAATCGCAAGAACAAGTAAATTTGCCAAGTAGTTGCGGTTGTCATCACTAACTCTTTTTGTTGTTGTTACAATATTAGTTCTACTCTTGGTTACAAATTCCCTAAAGTGATTATATTCAAATGATATCATATAAAAATGCATGCAAAAAAAAAAAAGAAAAGAAAAGACAAGAAACTATAAAAGTATATGTATTATGTATGTAGATAGAAGAATTTGAGTACTACTACTACTACTTATGTTCACATTCACATATTATTTATGCTCATCTCCATATACTATGTACACATAGTGTGTGTATGAAATAATAAGGAAATGAGTCCTCAACTGGATGAGCAAATATACCAAATATGCGAATATTGTCTAGTGATGACGCATAACTATATCGCCAGATATCTATGTAAACAGATATTTTATTTTATTAGTTTTGTTGTTGTTGTTTTTTTTTTTTTTTTTGTTTCGTCTACAATTGATTTTTCATATTTATTTTGTTGCATTTTTATTTATCTAGTGAAAAAAAAAAATATATATATATATATTCTATCTACATATACATCAACACTAGGAATATAATAAACAGTTCAATGAATGTTGCTGATAATACAAATTGAACACGTAGGTGTTTGGGTTTCTAAGTGCTATAATATGCTTATAATACATATGAGTAAGCGCCAATATTTGAAAATGTACATGGTAGTAGATAAAAGTCTCTTTACATATATTACTCATGCAGTGGAGGGTTCTTTGACCTCAATTTATAGTTAATTTCATAAATATTACTTAATATGTTTGAAATTAAATAAATATTATTTAAACTTACCTCTATTACAAATCGAATATATTTTTTGTATTATTGCCTGCAAGAGAAAAGGAGAACATAAATTATTATAGCATATTTTTAGGTGCAGACAAATAAATCTGTAAAATTTAATACAATAGGATATATTGGGTGTTCGAAAGAGTTCGGCAACAATTTGTCGGTCAGATGACTCTGGATATACTATAGCTTGTTTGAAAGGTAATATTTTAAGCTTCATTTTATTAAAAGACATTATTTAAATCGCATTATTCTGTGAAAAGTTATCTATGTGTAAAAATGACAGAATATTCGGAACAGAAAAACAGCAGCAAAGTGGTTTGCTCGGTTTCGATCTGATAATTTTGATGCTAAAGATGCACCTCCCTCTGGTCGACCAATCACTGAAAAAAGTCGATGAAATCATAGAAAAAATTGAGTAAGACCGGCACGTGGAGCAGCGTGGACATTACTAAGGAACTAGACATTCATCAGCAAATAGTTATCAATCGTTTGAAGAGAGCTGGATACACAAAGAAGCTCGGTGTTTGGGTGTCTCGTGAAGTAAAAGGAAAAATTCAATGGACCGGATTTCCATTTGCGATTCACTGCTAAAACGGAACGAAATCGAACCATGAATGAATGATTACGGGCGATGAAAAGTGAATCACGTACAACAATAATGTGTGAAAAAGGTCATGGGCACTATGACCTTTTTCACACCATGGATTGACACCAAGAAAGGTAATGCTGTGTGTCTGGTGAGATTGGAAAGGAATCGTTCATTATGACCTTCTACAACCTAGTCAAACGATTGATTCTGATCGCTACTGACAACAATTAACGAGATTCAAGCAAACAATTCAATTAGAACGGCCAGAATTATTAAAAACAAAAAAAAAAAAGGGCATTGTGTTCCGTCGTGTTAACGCCAGACCACATACATCTTTGATGACCCGGCAGAAACTGAGAGAGCCCGTCTGGGAAATTTTAATGCATCCACTATAAAACCCGGACCTTGCACCTGCAGATTATCATTTGTTTCGATCTCTTCAGAATGCTCTCTTAATGGTGTAAATTTAAATTTCGTAGAGGCCTGCGAAATACACTTTGCTCAGTTTTTTGCTCAGAAAACCCAGAAGTTCTACACAGATATAATAATGGCTTTAGCACAAAAATGGGAAAGGATTATCGATCCATATGACACATATTTGGTTTAATAAACTTCTTTTAAATATAAGAAAACACTGTTTCATTTTTGGACAAATTTGTAACCGAACACCCAATATATTAGCTTGTAGAAAATTTTGAGAAAATCCCAAAATCCCAATTTCATAAAAACACTCTTAAGTGGAGATACAGGGGTATGTTAAAAAAAAATATTGCGTGGTTAGGGGGCTTAGAGTGTATCCTCTCAGAGAGAGGGCAGCCACATAAACTAACCTAAACTATGGGGCAGTCATGCAGTTTACCATACTAGGAGCACTCACAAAGCGTTAGGGGGCGAAATTTATTATGAAATCGTCGATTTTGGATAATGGGATACGTACGTTGAGAAAAGATGTTGCCAAAAAATATAAGCTTGAATCAGTCATATATTACTCCACTAGGGGCACTCTCTAGGAACGGTGGGAAAGAAATTTGTAAATGCGTCTATTTTGTAGGGCAGCCCCTCTAATACGTTATGTGATGGCGGAAATGCATTAAGAACCATATTACCAAGAAAGAATAAATGGGGTCGATCCTACATTTTATCTATGTAGGAGCGATCCTGAATATATTAATGAATTTTTTTAACATAGGGATGAAAACTAACCCCGTATTTAAATTCAGAAACTCCAAGCTAATAAAGACATTTTTATCTTGCCTGATGGACAATTAATGGGGGTCGGGGGCGTATGTATTTTTGAATCATTTAGTTTTGAAACAGTTTTATTAATTTTTTCCCACAATTGCATACTTTTAGGCAGCAAATTTTATAAGAAGTGAATCGTCGCAAAAGTTTAGCTATTTCAATTGAAATATTCTAGCGGTACAATAAAAGTTATATTGTGTGATTGTATGATTTTTTGCGCAATTACTTATTTTTCTGAACGATTGCATTTAAAGTGCAACATAAAATTGAAAGTAAGCAAAAAATAATATGTCTAAATTTCTGTACATTGAATTATATTCCAATAGTGGAAAATGTCGGTGACTCTTTATGCAGATTTCAGTAAAGATGATTTCTAAAATGGAAAAACGATCGATTACATACTTTTAGGGGCCAAAAATATTTTAAAGTAGGCAAAAAATGTGCTACCTATAGAAACAAATAAAGAAAAATTATTTCTAATAATCGAAAGTGGATACAGGAAAGTACCATACTTCTATAAATGTCCGATACTCTTTTCTCTACTAACATTTGCCAATTTTTAAATAACTTATTTTCGCAAACAACTAAAAATCTGTTAAATCCGATGCTATATTTGGCTTTTAAGATCTTAAAAAAAAAAATTAATGAAACTTTCCTTGATATATTCAAAATACAAAACAGAAACTACAAGCTCGATTCTACTGAACTATTATTTTACAAATATTTTTAGTCAAAAGACTTAGAATGGACAATTAAATGAAATATTTCTCTACTTTGAACAACTCTTGCAAGCACTTAATTATTCTTTTTTTTTTTTGAGCAAATTTGCCTTGAGATTAGTTGACGAACTAAAATTTTGAGAAAATTTTCTGTGAGAGACGGATCATTATAAAACCGAAATTTCAGTTCCTGTAAGACAGTATAAACATTAACACAGATGTCTCTATAAAATAAATCCTAACTACTATTAAATATAACGAATATAACTATAACAATATCTAGTATATTTAAACTTATAAGTATGCTTACAGAAGTAGAAGGTACTCTTATGTTCATACCATAATTTTAATCTCGAACAAACAACCACGCTAATAACAGGCGTAAAATAATGGTTAGCAACTTTGCGTTTTTGTTACGATTTATTGGATACACCTAAAACTATGTGTTATTAAGAGAATTATCATTTGTACAACAAGCACACAAAAACTTTACGTTTTGCGTTGGTGTGCGTGCTGGCAATGTGATTTTAAGCATTTCATACAAAACCAACCAATCGAAAACAAAACAAAAAAACACAATGTGTGCAAATAAATATTTCTTACTTCCTACTTCACTGCCGTTCTAATCACAAATGTAAATCTATGCCATTCTCTCACTCATACTACCACTTACAACTCATAAATAATACAAGTTGATTAAAGTTCAAACCATATCCTCTTACACTTACTAGCATCACTACATTAAGATTTCTGGTATTTGGTTAAAGTTCTTCAAGATATGGAAATTAACTATAGCAAAGGGCTGGGGGAAAATATGTGTAAATTTCGAATAAGCAATATTAGCATACTCTTAGGCATTCGGTAGCAAATAAATCTTATTTTTGTGCGGTTAAAACAATTTGCAATTGAAAGTATTAAACCAAACGTTTATGTAAAGGACAGAAGAGAAAAAGCCAAGCTATTGAAAAGAAGAAAGAAAGCAACAACAACAACAACAACAACAACAAAAGGATTCATTTGTGAAGGACTAATTGAAAAAGCCGTCTTTTGTTTTTTAATTTGAATTTTGTTGAATTTCGTTAATGTTTCTCAGATTTTAATATACAAATCTCTGCAATACGTAAAAGGTTTTTTTTTATTTTGGAATTAGCAAACATATATCAAAAACAAAAGTCACTGGCAAAAAATGATTTAACGAAATATAAGATATAAAAGGCAAATAATTTGAATATAGTAAAATGCTAATAGCATGGTTGTTTCACAACTTTGAAGTACCTTCATATGAATCTACGATACAAAGGATATTTTAATTAAGAAATATAAAATTTCTTAAGGACGATTGCTTTTGAAAGGTGTTATTATCCAAATCGGAGTAAAACTGTTAAGATAATTTATTTTTCAAACACACTACTCTTTAATGCAGCCTAAAAGTATGCTATACTGAAAAAAAAACGTTTACTTCTTTTACCGTAAATTTTTAATATTTTATCTTAATACATTTCCAGAAGAGAATTGAATGAAATACTAACATAAGTAGCTTTAAATTTATTTTTTGTTAATTTAAATTTTAAATATTATGTAACTTTCAAAGAAGTTTAAATTTGATGCTCCTAAAACTGAAAAAGGCGTATTTTATTTCCAATTGTATTCATCGATTTTGACACATAAATGTGCTGAAAGAGTACTGAATTAAATACGCCCTTTCCTACAAAGATTTTTAAAAACTCGCATGATCATGCGTTTTTCTCATTAATTTAGTTATCCGGTATATAAATAGGACTATAATATAGAAATAAAATATTATTATTTCTACAATCAGCAGCTCATTATGTAAACGTGTTAAATATGACAATATAAATAATAAACAGAAAGCCTAAATGCCTTAAAATATGCTATAAAAATTTTGCTCAACAATAAAACGCTAATAATTATAAACAAGGAGTGCATCATAGAAAATGAAGTCCGTTATTTTGCATCTTCTTCGATAAAAATACAAGTTCAGTTAAATTTAATGGGCTGGGCATCATTGAAAAAAGGAAATGTTTGTAATTTCCTAAAAATACGCCCTATAAGGCGACCCTATGCTTATAACTACATAACTGAAGAGGAATCGCTCCCAAAGCAGTGAAGTCTATGACTATCCCCACTTATTTTTTCCTGCACAACATTTTCTCTAAACATTATTACCCCCTACCTCAACCATTTAATGGGACTCACATACAAAATATACGAAACCTCAACGGAAAGTCAAAAAATAGTCGCATAATTGAACAGAAATCGAACCTAAAACGGTGAACTGTATCACTTACTCCCATTCATTTCGCCTCGTCAACATTTCCTCTGAATCCTATCCCTAACTCCACCCTTTTAGAGGGCTCTCATATAAAATATATGGTTTCGTTCAAAGTTGAAAAATAAACGGGCTCAATTTAGCATTTTCTTTTGTTCCAAATGGTCCAAATTTTATATTTGTTTAAGCCAGGTGGTTTTACGTCCGTTCGATACGGGTTTTCGAATAAGGGTTAGGTTAGGTTATGTGACCACTCCCCAAGAGTGGCATCAACATTCGCGAAGGCCTCTTTAAAGGTATCTGCCGTCTCTGGTCTGCGCAGGACATTAGTTTGATGTGTCCTTAATGCGACGGGGCCAGGGTTCCTGGCCAGAATATCCCTATATATATAGGAAACTCATCTCCACTAGATGCCATTACCTTCTTCAGTGCTTCATCTTCATGGTTCCTATCAATGACGGCAAGGATAAGGTAAGCCTTTGCCACATCACTAAAGGAACGAACTTGAGTGATGTAAGTGGCCGAAGCCTAAGCCTTCGCCTTTTTTGCCTTGGACAGCTGCTTTTCTTACGAGCGTTGCCGTTTGGACGTCCTGAAGAGTCCTGAATAACGGGCATTTTCGCGACAATGTTCCTCACCCAATCTAGAGATTTTTTTCTGCCATTGATAATTCTGATGCGAAGCTTTTCAGTAATACTGGAAACGGCTCGTCTTTTCCGAGGAGTACGGAGGAACCCGTTAATTGCTTTAACGGGAGCTCCCAAATTAGAGGAAGCAGCTGAAGTAGATGGAGCTAAATTCAAAGGGGGTGTGGCTGCTGAAACTGGAGTCGCAGCCTTTGAGAACGCATTAGCGGCAACGGGTCTTGATATGGTGGTTATGAACCCTTTGCTGTCTTGTGCTGATTTTTTCAATTCCAGTGGTTTTTGGGCAGAACTGGAGTGGTCCTGCGTACAGGCGCTTTTGCTCCCCGCTTCCCGAAGAAATCTCGATTTTGGGACGAGACCCAATAGTATCCGATTTGGATGTGGACCTACCTTTAAAGGGAGTCATTTTTGGTTTTTCAGAATTGTTGTCCGAGACAATTGTTGGGGTCTTAATCTTAATCTTAATCTTAAGAGGTCTAATTCTTAAGAGGGACTCGGAGGTCACCCGGAGCAGAGCCCTATATTCCAGAAAGTCCACAGTTACTCCCCTATGGCGAAGAGGTATCAGAGGGACTCCGTTAAGTACAGCCAGTATAGCTCCCCACTGCAAACTATCCAGTGGACACGGGAATGCAAAACACCCTGGATTGGGGGAAATATTTTATCGAATCCTAGGTCTAGATCCGTAGTGTTCTCTTAATTAGCAGGGTCACCTCATAGCTTTTGAATAAACTACCTTCTTTTCTTAAGGCAGAAACATGCTCGTCGTACGGTGGGAAAAATGTTTAAAAGAGCTCGGCAATAGGACTTAGAACATGTTATAGTGCAAAAGTTCTGCCATTTGGAATCGCAGGTTCTTTCAATATACCCAAATTTAGTACGACCAACCAAATTAGAAGAACAGCTCAGCCAAGGCTCTGTGAAGTGGCCAATATCAATTAATTATAAAATTATTCATATTTAGACTCAAATTTTTGGATATTTATTTCTGTTTTTGATGCACCAATTTCTATAATACGCTCCTAACATATTAATTCTAGTATAATATAGCGTACATCATATTTTGCATGTCAAAATATAATTTCACGCTATATTCTCATATACGACAACAGTTAGTTCAAATCCCATATGCTAGCAAAATTAAGGAATTGTAAGTGAGGCATAAGAAAATCATAGAGTTACACTTAAGGTATGAGTATACAATATAAGGAAAAATAAAATTATAATAATAATTACAAAGCAAAAGAAGAGCAAAACAAAAATGCAATACAAACAACTCTCAAACAACTCGAATAACAATAACGAAAATTGTTCATTAAATAATAAACTCACGTTTTGCATGCTTGACATGCTTACAAATAAATTCAGAGAATGTACTTTATGGTATAGTACACCTATACATTCAAATATATCGCATACAAAACGCCCACATAGAAAACTATATTACCATATTCTATACAGACAGTCAGCAATCCAACCAACTAAGTAAGCACCCATTAATGTCCTGCAAAATTGAAGAAGAAAAAGAAAAATCTATGGAAGACAACCACCATACGATATACTCGTAATACCAGTATACGGTAGGCGACACAAGACGATGTATACATAGCTACACGTATTCATACGCCGCTATAATTGTCAGTCAACTAGGCACCCAGCTAGTATGCAGATACCGATATGTTTTGTTCAATTTTGTTAAAGAAATAAACATACGATAAAGTTGAGAAGCAAAGAAAAAAAAACAACAGAATCATTGCATAACCTGCAGGCGCAGAATCTTAATAATATGTATAACCTGTTTTACTTCTACTCGTATTAAGCACATATTTATTGAGTTGATGCAAAAGTTCAAACTTCTCAGCACCTTAAGAAGCCTTGATGAATGCAATTAAAGCAATGACTGGCAAGACGATCTTTCAGGTCTTCTAGGAAAAACATTTTTTCACATCCCAACTGCTTTACAATTATTTGAAGTTAGAAATGGATAGACCTAACACAATCCAAATCAAATCCAAAATACCCATAGTCAGAAAGTTTTATTTTCAATCCTCAGTGTTGGAAATCAACACAGAAAAATAAAGTTCCCCCAAAACGTCCACCTGTAAACGAAAAACGAAGGCAACTACAAAAATCTCAAGTACTTTCTACAAACAAAAATCGATTTTAGTCAAATATAGTAAACTTCGATAACCAGATCCATGCTTTTCAATTATCTGTCAGGGATTGCCTACATATCGATTCTCTCAGACAGCCAATGCAATCCGCGTTGATCTGGGAATGCTTCGAGTTGCTCTAACCCTCTACAACTCTAGAAGAACTCTGTGACTTTAATCTAGGGCCCTAGATATGAGGGTCATAAGGGCAATGTAAGGGTAGAATCCATGGTCAAGGGCGCAGCCACCTCTTATAGGAAGGGCTAAGGCAAATCCTGATCGATTATCGAGTAACCCGAAAGCATATGAAGTGGTCGAGAAGGTTTATTGATCCTGGGCATATTCAAGTAGATGTTTTTCTGAACTTAATTATGTCCTCAAAAAAATAATCGGCAATGATGGTAGCTCAAGTGGAGCAGAATACGTTCTATGAAATGTAAATAGATAACTGGATCACAGGACCACTGCAGTTAAGAGATTTATTAATCGTTTAAAACTGTGCTAGTTGGCATGAGGCTACGTAAAAGATATTTTGGACCGCTGTGTTCATATATTATACGTTAGCACAGCTCCACAAGAAAGTACGAAGTCCGACAGACCCAAAAGTCACTTAGCTACAACTGGGTGCCATAGCTCAGTGGCTAGTACGTTGGCCATGCAAAAGCTTCTAAAGAAGCTCTGTGACGAAGATCAGGAAAAAGTGATGCCACCGTGTTTTTGCGTTGGGAACCGGCTAAAATAAGTAGGTTCCTTCTAACAGTGTCCAGAATTTAACACGCACTACAGTACTGGAAGAGAAGCTCGGCCAAGGAGCCCGTAAAATTATAGACTTTTCTGCTATTTTTGCAGGTTTTTCGAGGTTAGAAAAAACATTAAGATGATGGCGGGAAACCAACCGTGGTTTCGGAGTCAGCCACTAAAAGTTCAAAAACTTGACATTTTCTTCCAAACCCAGAGGCATCCTGTTCGTAAACAACTGGCAAACTTTCCGGCAGTACAAAAATTTGCGATTAAAGGATTTTTTTTTAAAGTTGCTGAACTTTTTAATCAACAATATTAAGTCAGCGTCATTTATTTGGCTTATGCGTTTCTGTTTCTACTTTTTCTTTTTTCTTTCTTTTTTTTTTCTCCCCGACATCAAGTTATGAATTATTAAATCAAAAGAAACAAGAAGCTGCAGTAATACTTTGGCAGCAACAGCAGTAGCAATAGAAATACTTAGAGCTTTGAAAAGGGGTTAATGTGGCAAATGGCAGTAAACTGGGATCCTGCCAGTTCATTAGGCACAAAAAGGCAATGCAAATAAAAAGTAGGCGCTACAAATCTACACACATGCATAAAAAAGTATCATACTGCATGCTACAGAGCTAAAAGTAAATATATGAAGAAATACGATATGCATAAGTTGAAAAGTTCATCGTACTCATAGGCAGCCAAATGATACGATCATATATGTATGTACAATATATGGGATATGTGATGAAGAGAATTTGTTGAAAACTTTTGTAAATAGTCATGTAATGTTGCTAATGTTACAAGCTTTAACATGTAAATAAATACCACTGCGCATATAAGAGGGCTGTTCGATATATACATAGCGTTTGGTAGCACTAACCTCTCAGCTACGGCAGCTACATACATTGAAAGAAGTCTTTTACCTCAAATAAACATTTTCCTCCTACCACAACCAAGTACATATGAAACAGCTCATGTTCATAAATTCATCCAAAGTGCCAGTAAATATTTTACCCCAAAAAAAAAAAAAACAAGAGGCAAACATAACATCAACTTATTTCCTTAATTTATGCATTAATTTACTTAAACAACCTCATTTAAATGTTATCAAACTAGACACAGGAAGATTTTTTTTTTTTTTTTCAAACATAAATTATACCTTTGAGAATTTTATTAAATCACAAAATTGATGGTTTTTGTGTGAAATTCTAGCGGCAAAAAGACGATTACTAAATATTTTCTAAATAAATTCAAATGTATTTAAAAGACTGTTAATGCTCACAATTAGAGTTGGTAGTTGTTGACATCAAAGCAAAAGTCCCAATGGAGCCATTAAAAAAACTCATAACTACATATATGGACTGAATATTTTCAGAGAATTAATATTATATTAAATTGCATGCGCGGGAATTTCTGAAAAAATAAAACCAGATTTCAAAAAATTTCAATGCAAAAAAAAAAATGGAGAGTTCAGCCTAAATCTATAGGAATGACTGTCTCTGAAACCACAATAAAAGTCGCAATGAGACCAGAGACCATTACAAGTAAATTGTGTTGATTTTTAGCTCTAATTAGAGCAGCATTTTGGAGAACTTGCATTATTTATATCAATTGAAATAATGACTAAACGAAGAAACTACTGTTGAGAAGGCTCGACCACGATTTTCAGGGGAAAATTGGCGAAATGTATAACTTTGTGAGATTCCGTAAAGAAGGGGCGAGCAAAAAAAAAAATGTAGTGGATGGATAGAGGTAAATTCTGCTGATTTAGAGTTAAGGGGTGAGTCGGGATAGGGCCTGTGGTGCCGACTCGAGGTAAAAGTTCAAACAAATAGAAGAAGAACTGATGATTAACTGCACTGCTAATGCCGGTTGATGTCGGCCAATTTTCCAAAACATACAAAATTTACATTTTTATTAATTTTGCTTCTATTGCTTCCAGGAAATCCTAAAGAAGTGAATATCTAACCATCCTACACTAATTTCTTCACCCCCAACATTTCCCCATACAAACTTACCCACTATCTCCTCCACTTATGGGGGCTGCATTACAAAATTAACCTAAAACACATGAAAACCGTCAAATACCTCCTTGGCTGCCGAGGAATCCGACTTCCTGGATGGTGAAAAGTAAGTTCTATGTTCTATGGTATCTCCTCCGTTTAGTGAGGCACCTATTTTTATAAAATTCGCTCACATCATTCTCTAAACACCCGCACAGAGAGCCCTTCAATTCTGAATGGCAAAACTTTTGTTACATTTACTCGTAGAGCTCTTCCGGAAACTTTTTCAAGGGCTTTCAGATCGACAGGCCAGAATTAACAATACCTTGCTAAAAAAAAATGTGCATCGTTTGAAAGAACAAACAGCCTTATACTTCTGATAAAAATCATATGCACTTGGTCTATTTGCCGAGATATGAAACCAGGCCAATGAACTAAGCATTTTACTACGGTCCGACCAAATAAATTTGATCGTAGTTGAAAGTCCTTCTTTGAAGCAGTGATCATTAAGTATTTATATGTTAGCAAATTTGAAGACGAAGCTCAAGCCAGTTTCCCAGAGCATTCAGCTCTCAGATATTTTAGTCGGGTTTTTGCAACTGCCGTACAGGAGCATAGTAGATGCTTAAGTGTAGGAACTGTGTTTCAAAGGTTTCCGCCAATCATTCCTTCGCATTTTAACAGAAGCTTAGCCAAGGTTCTTCAGAGGTGTTTGTGGATTTATATGCAGCTAACTTCTGCTTTGTGATACATTCATTCATGTGATCAGTGCGTTGATTCGGGACAGTTCGTCTGAAGACTTAACGAGTTCTTAATGAGTTGTACAAAATTAATTTTTTTTATAATTTCGAGTTTGTTGTGTTTCAATTCGACGTAAATCGAGTGGTTCGAATTTCATTTCGTTTAACTTGGGAAAAGCGACTTAGCCAAGACTCCTTCGGTACTTTACGGTAGAATTATTATCATAGTATTTTCCCAAAGCATCATTTTGAAAAAACTTAATCAGCCTGCATTTATAATCGGCCTTAATCAGCCTGGCAGCATAAATATTTATGCTACGAGCAATGAACTTATGCGATGAAAGAGACTCTTATCTCCTTCTTAATATCACTTCAAATAGAAAATGACGTGAGACGAGAAATCGAATAAAGTTAAGGTAAAATTTAATAAGATTTTCAACATCAAGTCAAAGGAAGTCACCATTCTAGTAATCGTACTCATTTATAAAATCTTTTGCGGAAGTTAATTAATTCGTTTTTATCATTTCATTAAACCATAATGTCAGAGCCAAGAGATGCTATTTTGGAAGACAGTGATACAAAGAGAGAGAAAGCGAGTAAGAGAGGCAGCAAATGGAAGACAACAGCACAAGACTAGCAAACTATTAAGAATAATGTATTTATAAGAGTGTGCTGCCACATCGACTCTATATCAGCCTTCTTGGCATCATCATCATCATTATCGTCATCATCATCATCATCATCATCATCATCACCATCATCATACTCGTTGTCATTGTCGTCATGAGAGCAACATTTTCTACGCCTCGCATCAGCGCTAGTGAATAAGTAATTTGATACTACTTATTCATTTACTAACAACAAAAAGAGCAACTTGTATTCATTGTCTTTGTAGTAAACGTACTACAAAATTAATTTAAAATATTTTCTACAATATATTCTTGAAATTTAATTGAAAAAGATATACAAGGCAATGGAAACAATAAAAAACTAATTTTTATTTACAAAAAACGCATTTAATTAACTCACTTTATGCAACTAGTTAATGCATAGGTAGTTCCACTTTTCCCCAGCCCTTTTTTAATAAAAGCATATGTATGTAACTACAAGCAATTAGGTCTTGACAACTTTTAAACGTAAATTTGACAATAACATTCATACTTTGTCATGTAAAGTTTATCAATTTGTTATGCGTCAATCACAATTAATTATGTCAATTAACCTAAAACGGTAACTTTAAAATTACTTTTGTTTTAGTAGCACATTTCCTGGAGAAATGATAGCGCAGTGCGATTGAAAATTGAGCAATGAATATTTGTTTACTTTAAGAATGAATTAAAGTAGAGGAGATTCTAGTGTCGTAAACGGGCTTGGGTACAAAAGATCTCGTTTGGTCGCAGTGCCCGTAACACTTGTGGTTGGCACCCAGAGGTATCAGCTTTAGGGCTCATATCCTCAAACAGACTTTGGTCTGGTTTCGCGTGGTCGACTTGATGAATAAGGATTATGTCCTTGTTCCAACGTCACGCTCTCTTTTGATTGATTGATTTATAGACTTTATCTCTTGCGGATGTGGTTTTTGAAAACAATTAGGTAGGTGATAAAATTGGAAACTAATAACGAATGGAATCCCGAGGTAAGCGGAAAAAGTCGGAGAAAAACTCTTCTGGAAATGAGCTCTTGAAAAATAAATCAAATCCTCAAGGAGATAGTTCAGCGAACTGGAAATTTCAATACAGCAACGAAATTAACGCAGCCGTTTTGTTTGGAACCCACATAAATCTAAAGGAACCAGCCTATATATATATGGCCATTGATATAAGCCAGCAATCAGTTAATCTGAGTCCCCGTTAAATTGATATATTGTAAAAAGGTGCACATTTCAAATGTGAGTCAGTTACAGTCGGAAGCCAGAGATGAGAGCTTGAGTAGTGGGTGCTTGCGATACAGCATGAGTTCAGCAGTGAGGTTATATCAATTAACCACCAGTGGAGTGGAGAAATCAAAAGTCAATCGACCAGCAGTATAGTCAAAGAATGGAAGTGTACCAACGAGCAGTAGAGTCCAAGAGTGAAAGTCAAGACACCACTAATTGAGTTCAAGAGTGGACGTCAGCTGAATAGCAGTGGAGTCGAAGAGTGGAAGTCAATCGACCAGTAGTACAGTTCAAAAGTGGAAGTGTACCGATCAGCAATAGAATTGAATCTGTCTAATACTGTCAAAAATTTAGCACGTACAACACTATTGGAAGAGAGTGCGGCTATAATAGCCATAATACTTACTTACTTATGTGGCCATAACAACCGAATATCGATTTAGGCCGAAAATAACATGCTTCGCCAGCCATCTCTGTTCTTCGCTAGCTGGCGCCAGTTAGAAATTCCAAGCGCCGTCAGGTTTTCCAGTACTTGGTCTTTCCACCGGAGGTTTGGTCTTCCTCTTCTCCGTCGTCCTCCAGCGGGTTCCGAATATAACACCTTCTTAGCTGGAGCGTGTTCCTCCATTCGATCGACATGACCTAGCCAGCGCAGCCGCTGGATTTTGATGCGCTCTACTATGTCAATATCGGCATACAGCTCGTACAGCTCGTACCTTATTCGGTACTCGCCAACAACGCAAATAGGTCCAAAGATCTTACGTAGGACTTTTCTCTCGAAAACTGTAAGCATTCGCTCATCCGAGGTGAAAATTGTCCAGGCTTAAGCGCCATATGTTAGGACAGGCATGATGAGAGACTTGTAGAGTGTAGTTTTCGTTCTTCGAGAGAGGGCTCGACTTCTCCTAATAATAGCCATAATAGCCTAACCCATTAGGGTCGAAGAGAAAAAGTCAACCGACCAGCAGTGAAGCCGAAGAATTGAAGTCAACCGACCTCTAAAATAGTCGAAGAGTAGATGTGTCCCAACTAGTTGAAGTGTGCCGGCTAGCAGTGTAGTCGAAGGGTGAAATTGTGACAACCATCAGTAGAGCCCAAGAGTAAGTAAAGTAGTAATGAAGAAAGGTAAAAATATTCACACATAGTAAAAACTTTTGAGAAATTTTTACCCAAGACATTTTTCACAACACAGTCCTAGACAACGACTTTTCAAATTTCATCATAAACAGCTGAATGTGCTCTTGTCTTAACTTATCTCAAATTTTTGCTTGAATTTCGTCTGGGTTCTGCTTTGTTTCGAAGTATTGCTGGAACTCTGTCTTCTTGGATCATGGGTTTTACGATTTCGTGGAGCTATTGAGTTGAGACGGAATTTATTGTCAGTTTTATATCTCAAAATTTGACTTGCGTGAAAGTCCTTGTAAATAATTTGCTTAAAAATTACATCTTTTGAAATGTCGTCGCTTTTTCGGTTGATCGGCTTCATAGTTTTCTTGTGGTCTAGGCTTCGACCTTTATACCTGGCATACAAAGAGTCACAAGAGTGACGTACTTACATTTATAACATCCAAAAGAACAGATAGATCATTTTAATTGAAAAAAAAAAAACTCAATATTTTTGTGAAAAGAGTTGATAATTTTATTTTAACCCAAAGTGCAAAGTCTTCGGTTAGTAATGAAACACAATATATGCCAAATAGCCGCCACTAGCCAGTCAGTCAACATCGATCGGTAACGCTTCTTGACACTTCTTGTTGAAATATCCTGTATTATTGATCAGAATAACCATCCGAGTCGAATTAACCAGGTCCAAGTATCGACCTCACAATTGTTCTCACAATAAAAAAAAAATTAAAATAAATATGTGGCACTTAAAGCCCCGAAGGACTCATTGGCCGAGCTTCTCTTCAATTACTGTTGTGCGTGTTAAATTTTGGACAGAATTAGAAGGGACCTACTTATTTTTGCTGGTTCCGAACGGCAGAACCCTTGCGACATCACTTTTTCTGAGCTTTGTCACAGAGTTCTTTTAGAAGCTTTTTCATGGCAAGTTGTTACTGTCGGAAGAATTGCCAATTGCTTGCCGACAGGTGGGTACCGTTCGAAAGAAAAATCTTATCGATATTAAATTTGTTATGCATCAGCCGGGGATTGAACCACGACCTACAGATCAGAAGGCGAACACACTAACCACTGAGCCACGGCACCTCACCTCACATTAACTGACATAATTATTAAGCAAGTTCGCTGAAAATTGCTATGAAAGTTTATCTTCATAAATCAGACGATAACCACGTCATGAAATGATCGTGCTGAAACTCGGTATTTGCTAATAAATAGGCGAGTTTGAGAATGGGCGGAATCGGATAAACACCAATCCTTGCTCTCATACGGAAAATATGTTTTCGAAAGTATTTTTGTAATTTTTCAACACATTATATACAATTATTTTTATAAAATCGGGAGTAACATTAATAATAAGAATTATCGAATGAAAATCACACCAATCTCCAGCACAAAAGTATGAATTTTCGAAATTGTGTCTCCGTAATTGTCATCTAAATATTGCAGTATTTTTTGGATGCAATATATTTTGTTTCTTGTATTTCTCTCTTGACTCTTTGTAAATAAAAACTTCAAGTTTTTCATATTAAATGAATTGAAATGAATTTTTAGAAAATCTCTACTTCAACTGAATAGAAACTTTCTTAGGTGCTAATTCTCAGAAATAATCTCTTCAAAACAGTAAAATTTACATGATCTTCCAATACACTTCAAATTACAAATATCCTTGATGCGGTGTAAAGCTTTTAAAGAAGCTCACAACTTTTAGTTGCAAAACCAACAAAACGAGAAACTTGCCAACAGATCTCTTTTCTTGTTTGATTTTGCATAAGTAATTATACGCAAAATAAATGGAATAAAGATTAGCCAACAGACATCAAGTTAAGACCTTGGCATCAATATTTATATAAATATAAATAATATATTTTCATCATCATCATCATCATTATCATCATCAGTGGGCAACTTGAAATAATTTTCAACTTGCCAGAAACAAAAGCATGTGGAAGCTTTACCTTTTCCATCACAAAAAAAAAAACGAAAACAGCAACTAAATATGACAATTTAAATCGAATTTTACAAAGTAAAAATTTCTGGCATTTTCTTTCTCCTTTCTTTTGCTGTCGCATCAACAAAATCTGCATGAGAATTGTGAAATGGAATTTAGTAAAATATTACATGTCATTGTATACATACATATTTCGTTGTCGGTTGACCTTTTCCATAACCATTATGAGGCGTGTGTGGCATGTTTAATAAACTCGCACAAGATACAAGAAGTCTGACTGAAATGAAACTACATAATTTTGAGGTTGCTCTTGTGCCAAAAATTGCGGGGAGGAAAAGCATTAATTTGTTTATTTTTAAGTACAAAGGTGGTGAGAACGGTGGTATTCTGGGATTTACGAATGTGTCCATACATTGCGATTGTATGGTCAAATACACCAAAATTAGGGGATTACAAATTATGACAATTTATGATAATGCATGTTTGTTAAGTTTCAGGTGACAACATAAGTATGTGCATACTTATTTCAGCAATTAGTTAATATTACGAAAATTCTTAAATTAAATTGGTTATGTACCAATATGGGTTATTTCAACAATTACAAAGTTCCCCAAATGAAATCAACGCTAGGATTGAAGTCTCCGAAACCAAATAAAATATCGTTTCGTGTGAGGTGACGAACAAAGTTGAAACTGGATGCAAGTTTGCTTTTGGAAGGAAGCTTCCACAATTAGATGCAGGAAATTTTGTCTCAAAAAACTGCGAACTATTCAGACAAGACTCTTCTTCCGAATATATTCGGAGCCCTTTCCCGGTGTATATGCTAAAAATACCTAATTGATTTCATGCAAGAAGATGGAAAGACCTTTTTTCAATGACGCAGCCCACGTGGTTACTTGACCGCCCAACCAAGCAGGAGGAGCGTCCATATAACGCACAGAATTTGTGACCGATCAGCCTGAATTTTTCGTCAAATATTATTTTGCGTACAAGAAATACTGTTTTTTGCTATTGACAGGGCTTTTGAAAAATCTGGTTGCCGTAGCTCGGTTGATTTATGCGATGGTCCTCGCTACATAAGTTATAGGTCTTGAGTTCGACTCTCAGCGGAGGCTACTTTAATAGAAAAATGTTTTTCTTAAAAAAATCGATACAATTGGCAATACTTCAGACAGTGATGATTTACGATGAAGAGGGTTCTAGAAGAGCTCTATGATAATGCTCAGGAATTTCAAAAATTTGCAATCCTTGCGACAGTAATACTTTACCATGAAAAATCATCCTAAAGAACTCTCTGGTGAATCTCAAAAAATGATTTCAAAATGATCGTGTAGCCGTTTGGAACCGGCCAATACCTGTAAGTGGGTGTCTACTAATATTATACAAATTTAAGATGCAAAACAGTACTGCAGGAACACGTAGGAGCAGAAAACTAGTGTATCTAATTAAAAAATGGAATATTTTCATAAACTATCAATCGGTGCCGTGGCTCAGTGGTTAGTGTGTTCGCCTTCTGATCTGTAGGTCGTGGTTCAATCCCTGGCTGATGCATAACAAATTTAAAATCGATAAGATTTTTCTTTCGAATGGTACCCATCTGTCGGCAAGCAATTGGCAATTCTTCCGACAGTAACAACTTGCCATGAAAAAGCTTCTAAAAGAACTCTGTGACAAAGCTCAGAAAAAGTGATGTCGCAAGGGTTCTGCCGTTCGGAACTGGCTAAAATAAGTAGGTCCCTTCTAATACTGTCCAAAATTTAAGACGCACAACAGTAATGGAAGAGAAGCTCGGCCAATGAGCCCTTCGGGGCTTTAAGTGCCACATATTTATTTTTTTATTTTTATCAATTCTTGAAAAATCAACTGTCAAATTAGAGCCAACCTCCTACTTTTTTCAGGATGGGAAGAACTGTCTACGAAAAAACAAAAATTATGTGAAAACCAACAGTTGGCTTGATAAATATTATGGAGGTTCTGGTCCATAGAAAGGAATGCTTGAAAAATGAATCTTTAGACGTTATTGCAGAAGTACGAACCCTGTCAGACCACCCAGGAGGTAAAAACAAGATGGACAAATGTTCGAAAGAATGTGTGATATCGCGTTTGACGATAAAAATTTGAACTATGTGAGTTAGTAGAAACTAATTCAATATGAAGATCCTTTTCGCAAATTGGATGTACTTTGCTAGCACTGGCCCAAAAACACAAACGTAAAAACATGTTTTGACACAATTCAAAGGGTTCCTTCCACCGGATTATGACGGAGATGAAACATGGGTCCAGTATTACACAGCTGAATCTAAACAGGCAAAATAATGAGTGAAAACCTTGGCCTTGGAGTCAATTTTTAGGGATATGCATGGAATTGTGTTCATGAGTCATCTTAAAAAAGCGGTCGTTTAAATCAAGTAATTATTGAAATTAAATAAAAATACCAGAAATTATTGGGTTGCGACGGAAAAAATTATTAAAATTAAGTATGAATGGGTGTTGCAGTTACCGTATACACAAAGTTTTGGCTCCAATCGAATTTTATTTGTTTCCAAATTTGAAAAAATTGCAACTAGGAAAAATATTTAAGTCAATTTAAACTTGATCTATCTTTGAATGTCGGCTATTTACACGTGAAAAGAATTTCATTGCAATTTCTTTATACTTAAAGTGTCTATTTTTTCTCTCTCGCCCATTTTGCATTAACTTTATTAAATAAATTACATTCACATCGATTCAGTCAAGCAAAACTAATAAATATACAATAAAAAGTATGTACATTTGAAATTCATAGCATGAAATTATCCTAAAACGCTTATTGCTAAAACCGCTACCCAGCCAAATCACTGTCCCCTAGTGTAATCAGTAATGAGTAATGAATAAGTATTATAGGTATTTTGTGCTGAGTGAAATGTGGTAATAAAACTGATGACTAAGTAATACAAATCAAGTCAATGTAAAGAGCAAGACGGAGGAAATGAGAGGGAGAGTGCGCGCGATATACAATTACAGATATGATGGATGTATTAGCGTTACCGAGTGTAATGTAAAAAAAAAAATTTTTTTAATATATAAACACAACAACAACAATAACAACAATAGAAATATTTCATTCGAAAATTGCATAAAATGCAATTTGGCACAAATGAATAACCAGAAAATGAATACATTTAATACCAAAAATTTGAAAATTTCAATTAAAATAATTTCATCGTTTTGGCCGCCTATTTTTCAGTTTGAACAGCCACTACAAAACCTTCCAATTTTGTAGCACCTAAAGCGGTGTAATATATTTAACTTGAGTGCCACTTATTTTTTCTCCTCAACATTTCCCCGAACATAAAATAATTAAATATGTGGTATTTGTAAGCCCCGAAGGGCCCTTTGGCCGAGCTTCTGTTGTGCTTGTTAAATTGTGGACAGTATTAAAGGGGACCTACATAACTTAGCCGGTTCCGAAAGGCAGAACTCTTGTGACATCACTTTTTCATAGCTTTGTCACAAAATTTTTCCATGGCAGCTTGTTTACCGACAGGTGGGTACTGTTTAGGTGCTACGGCACCCAAATACTTCCAACATACTTACCCTCTACTTCAAATCTTTAAAGAGTCTCCCATACAAAATTACCTAAAAACACATGAAAATCGACAAATATCCAATGGAATCGCTACTAGAGCATACTTGCAACCCATTTCCACCCCTTAAGAGGAAATTACTGAAAAATCTTTCGAAGTCCCCTAGTACCATCAGAAATCGCGTCGAGAGCACTTAAATGTAGGACCGACCTTCATTAATTTTAACTCCTCAATATTTCCTCTTAACATACTTACCCCTATTTAGACCACTCAAAGGGTCTCCCGTATAATATGTTCGAAAAACAACTGAAAATCGCTCAAAATGATCAAAATGTTTTTTATGTGTTTCGCTGAGTTAACTCCACACAGTCAAGAGGACTCCCATACCAAATGAACACTAAAACAGCAGCACTGAACAGGAATCGCCACTAGAGCAGTGAAATGTATGACCCCCATTTTTTTTCTTTTCCTTCTCAGCATTTCTTCCTAACTTACTTACCCCTTCTCGCCAACCTTTAAGAGGACACCCATACAAAATAAACGAAAAACTTCTAAAAATTAACTGAAACCCCCAGGAATCGTGCCCAGAACGATCAAATGTATGACTGACCCCATTAATTTTTGCTCCAAATAACAATTTTCCTACGCATTCTTAGCCTCTATCTCCACTTCGTACCCCCTATTTTAATCCCTCAAAGGGTCTCCCGTATAAAATGTCCGAAAAAGAACTGAATATCGCTCAAAATATTAAGAGTTTCGCTGTTAGTTGGTTCCACACAGTTTAATCCATCTTAATGTACAACGAATTGTAATCAGCATCTGGTCACACTGATACAATAATATTACTTACATATAGCCGTAAATATAAAAACGATAATATGTACATATAAAATGTAATAAGATCATCACAAAAAGGTAAAACGTGACTTTAACGATAACAACAACAACAACAACAACAAGTACGATGCCAAAACAAAATGAAAAAAAAAAAAAAAATACAAATAATGGCATATCACAATGTTTACACACATGTACATAGTATGTGTACATAGGTACGTACTTACCATACAATACATATGTATATGTAATGGGTATGTGAAAGAAGAAAGACATTCACAACAAACAAGACTGTCTGTCATCAGCAAATTGAAGTTTGATAAACAAAAAAGCAAAAGTATGAAAGTAAAAAGGAAACAACAAAAAACCAATGAAAATGAAACAGCAATAAAGAAATATAATAGTATACCGTTATATGAGGCAAATTTTCATTGATATCAACCAAGTGGAAAAGTGACTAAAATGAATTTAAGAATTGTCAATTGGATCCATTGGTTATGAAAATGAAAATGAAGAAATTAAAAACTTCTTACTATTATATAATTATCTATTACCACTCCACTTAATTGAAGCAGTTGCTTAATATCTCTCATAGCAAACTTTGCTTACTTGTCTTCATCATCGTCATATTGCTGAAATTTTTCTACCGGCAACAATATCAAATTAATACATGAAATGAATATGATAAATACATTTATCAGCTCTCTTACTCTTAATCTCATTTTAACGCTCGCCTTTTCAATGTTTCTCTCAATCTCTCACTCTCTCTCACTCTCACTCATTCATACTTTGCCCTTTATTTACTCCGATTAAAATCACCTACAGTATTATGACCAACACATTCGTGATTATTCTTGACATAACGGAAATGTATGTATGTGCTCGTTCAGCAGTAGCGCAGAGCTCAAGTGTAAGAATTAACTGATAGTTATACCCTGTTGGAAAAGGAATAAAGTTGCTAAAGTTGCAATGGAATCGGTTATGGGACCAAATCTACCTATACCTACCTAAACAGCCGTTATTTTAAATACAATTCCCTATTCTGCCCCTTCTTAGATATGACACGTTTTGATTTATGGGCTTTATACGGCCCAAATACTGTCCTAATACACCGGTAAATACTGCATAAATGTCAAAAATAATTGATTCGTTATATGGCGAAATATATTATATTTATTTTATATTATATTTTAATTTGAGTAGTGAAAGATTGAAGACTGAACCTGGAACATCAACAACATTGAGAACCTCCCCTACCTCTGGCCTTGCTAACTCATGCCAATTAAAAAGAATGTTCGATATGCTTTACACTAGAATAGACAGTTTACAATCTGTTTACTTAAAAGAAACATATTGTGACGTCAGCGTCCAGAAATAATATTTTTTCCGGACAAATTTTTAAATACTGTTGCTTTCCATAATCTTCCTTTGAATACGCCACTCTTCGAATGAAAATATTGACTTAATTTTCTACAAATGTACGTAAATAACCATAGTTTGCTTCATACGATAAACAAAGTCAGAAGACCAGACTTCAAAAAAATATATACGCTTTATTCTCTAGAAAAGTGCCAAAAGCCATCGTTCGCTCAAAACCGCAGTCATGACAACTAAAATAGAACACTGTCCCTTCTAGTTATCTAAAAAATTATATTTATATGGGTACAATTATAAGGTGTTAGTAACTGAATTCAGAACGGGTCGAACATTGAGCTAAGCAACTGTGAATGTTTGGACTAACTTTAGAGCTGCAGAAATTAACAAAATATGTAGTTTGGACTATGTTTACATTGATCTCAAGGAGTTTCTAAAAGTCAACGTAAACAAAAAGGGCAGATGATTTCAGCTTCGAGAATTTTGACTTCCAGCAAAATAACGACGCAATCCATACTTTGTAAGGGATAGAGCACTTTTTTGGAGGAAAAATGTATATTTAAAAATTATTTGGCATCAGAATTATGCACAGGGAAAGAGCAATTGAAGAAAAAAAAAACGAACGAAAACGAATTCTATAGGCAAGAATATAAATTGGCAATTGTGAGTTTATGAAAAATCTTTAGTGTCACAATTACATGCAGGGAAAGGCAATTGAAGAAAGCGAAAAAGAAAAAAACAAAAATTGACAATGAAAAAGGCAAAGGAGCTTATATCCGAAAACGAATTCCGCAATAAGCATAAATAAGCAATTGAGAAGTCGAGAGCTCTCTCAAAAACCGAAAACCATACTCTATAAATCGCTAATAATGCTGGTTTTTATATATGGCGCAGAAGATTGGACAATGACCATCATGACGAAAATGCGCATTGAGTTTTCGAGAGAAAAAGTTTTTCAAATTCTTTTTTATCTATTTACAATAGTGGATGTCAACGAAGAGAAAGATCTAAGTTCCGACGGAAGAACCTGAAATTACCTGAAAACCTGAGAGTGCTTGAAATTTCCAATTGGCGCCAGCGAGCCAGAAATAGAAATGACTGACGAATTGCTCTGTCAGCTGCCAAAGTCGAATTTCGATTGTGAAGACCACAGGAGAAGAAGAAGATATTACTTTCGTCTATGGAAATATTTTTCTTTGAAAACTGCATCATTTTGATGGAGTTGTGTATAAAATCATGGAACGCACCGTTGCAAATGATCGAAAAATCCTTTTTAAACTTTAAGAAAAGCATGAGAGCATTTTCAAACATGCTTTTCTTTAACATTTGCGAGACAATGGATATTTATGTGACGTGAAAGTATTCGAACGAATTATCAAATTACTTTTCCGATTATATTTGGCATTCAAGTTTTTATTTTCTATTTTTGAGAACAATTTTATTTTTTTTGAAAGTTTTTCATTTTTAACTTTTTAGTATAATTTAATTTTTTTTTGTAAATTCTTTTAAGTTAAGGGGGGTGTAAGGGATAATTTGAAATAAAAAACAGTTTTTTTGCTGATTTTTTACGGAGATACAGCTTAAGCAAATTTATTTAAACTTTTTTTAAATTACAAAGCATCATCTAAAGAATATTTAGTTGAATTTCCGTAATTAAATATTGAAAAATAAGCCGGTGACAGAGCATTTCCCAAAACGTCTTTTGAAAAATACGTTGTTCGGTGAACACGATAACTCGGCGTAGAATTATCTGAAATCAAAAATGTTGTTAAATTTACTTAGAGTATGAGTTAATTCTCCTCCCCTCCGTCGTTGTTGAGTTGTCATTTTCGTTTTTCAACAGTTCGTGGCTTTAGATTTTGCAGGATCGTGATCACGGACTTCGAAAAATTGGTTTTCAGAAAAACACGTTTGAAGTTTTTTTTTTTTCTCAAAAAGTTAGAAAAAAATTTTTTTTTTTTTGCAATCTCGTTGTCTTGGAAAATGGAAAAAAAAATCGATTTTCCGAATCTGCTTATCACTTACCCCACCCCAAAGAGAAAAGTACTTTTTTAAAAAACTTTTATTTTTTTTTTTGAAAAATTTTCATAGAAGTACTTTAAAATGTTTTAGGACAAATAAAAAGTAAAAGTTGCTCCATTTTTTAAAACAATTTTAATTCGATTTTCAATAATTTTGAACGAAATTTCTTAAAATGGAATTAAGTTTAACACATAAATGTCTAGAAGAAGCATAAGTTTTTTTATTAATAAACATATTATTATTTTGGTTAAAAGTATACAACGGGAGCCCAGTTTAACACCATTTTAAAAAAATTTTCCAACAAAAATGTAAAAATAAAATTAGATGTTGTTCAGAAAGTTCTTTCTTTTTAGCATTTTCGTGTGATTTTTGTTATATCATATACACTCTTTCTGCATGAAGCTACTATGAACGTGTTACTACTTTTTCCTACGGGGTTTCATATTAACTATAGTATATGTATACTCATACAATTGTTTTTTTTTTTTTTTTTTGGTCAATTGTGTGTGTGGAGTTGGTAGAAGATAAATGAAATAAAAATAGCAAAAAAAAAAAAAAAAAAATTGAACGCAAATAGATTAAATTGTGCATATGTTGGAAATCAATTAATTAATTACCTTTTTATTTGTTTGTAACTAGGTAAATGTTGGATTATTTTAGTTATAATTTTTTTTTTTTGTGATTATTCAACTTTTTGCTTAATATTTTCAATTTTCAATTTTTCCTACACTTTAAATGATTTAATTGATTAATTTATTTTGAAATTTTATGTGGTTTTTTATTTCGAAATAAAAATTCATACATATCTTTTCGATATTTTTAAACTTTTTTGTATTTCACTTGAAAATTCAATTATAACACTTTCTTTCTTTTTTTTTTTTCCTGCTAATAGTTAATTTATTTATAATATTTTTTCATTTTCATAGTTTCATTATATGTTTCTTCATATTTGCACCACATCACAACAAATCTACACATACACAAACAATGAAAAACATGTGGATTAAAAATTTTTAGCGCAAAAACCCAAGAATACATGAATTTGCGCCACTAAATCAAATCAACTTCTCATATATTCCCGTTACGTTTTCTTCTACTTCTTCGTATTTTTCTCTAATTTGACTCTTTAGCTATAACTAGTACTACTGCCGCTGCAATGGCTGTTGTTTGGTGTATGCTTAAATGCTGCTACTACTGCCGCCACACTGTGCTGTGGGTTGTGGGCTGCTGTATTTTGCTTCCATTGTTATTATTATTATTATTATGTTATGTATGTACTATATACTCATAGACCAACAACAACAACTACAAATAATAGCATTATTCAGCTTTTCTTTGTTGTGTTGCTAAACGTTCGTCGGTTTTGTATTGTGGCTTCAGCCATTCGTCTATTACAACATCAACATTAACATTAGCCATATCCATATGTATGATACATAACCAGTAGACAAAATTGGGACGATCTCGTTGCTAATTATTATTATTTTTTTTTTTTACCATACTTTCAATCGTTAAGGTATGTAGTCACTTTCCTAATCCGTCATTGAGCAGATCGTACTAGTTATCTTGTATGGGAACTACATTAAATAGTGGGCGTGGCTCCAGCGTTTCTAGTCATATTATTGCCCACTATTATATAAATCTATGTGCAAAATTTGGTGTTCATAGATGGAAAATGAAGCAACTTATGACAGTTGAAAGTTTTACAAAAACTTGTAGCTTTGTATGAGAGCTACATTAAATAGTAGGCGTGTCTTCTTTATTTATCGTAACAATATTGCCCACTATACTGTATGAATCCACGTACAAAATATGGTTCTCCTAGATCGAAGAAGAGGTAAATTATAGCGCTATTAAGTATGTGAGCTACATAAAAAAGTGGGTGTGGTTCGCCTAATTCTTGCGGAATTATTATTTTTTTAATATATAACTTTACGTGTCAAATATGTTGATTCTAGGCATAATATCAAGGGTTTAAATTATTTTGAAATTCCGCAAATTTCCCTGAGATCTATATTAAATACTGGGCGTGTCTAATCTATTTTTTATGAGAATATTACTTCCTATAATATCATTCGACTGGATAAATATAATTGTTCTCGGCATAAGATTAAGTACATAATGGCGACTTCAATATTTTTTCAATTCAAAGACTTTGCTATTATATAGCTAATATGACTAGTGGGCGTGACTCGCCCATTTCTTATGAATTTATTATAAATTACAGTGATAATCTCCGAGCCAAATATAGACGAACGAGGAAACGGATGAGCGAATATTCTTATAGCCTAGACAGACGGCAGCCTAATTCCGGATTACCGAGTTAATTCGAATTAACTGCAGCTAATCCGCATAAACTCTATGAGTTAATTCTCAAATTAAAAGAGGATTAGGGCAATTTGCTATGGCAACACTGCTGAAAATTGTCTATTGTGAATTTTTCTCCATCCATTTTACAAAATATTAGGTGTGTTCGCTTCAAAAAACTTTCAACAATTGATAACAGCTTTCAACATGAAAAGTCAGCTGTCAATTACGAACTGTGAATGTCAATTTACAAGTTTTTCTTCTTCCACTTGTGTACAGGGTAGAAAAATATGATTTACTGCAGGATTTTTCAAAAATCATATTTTGGAAATTGCTGAAAATTTTACATTACTTTCTCCAGACTATATGTAGAGCCAAATATAAGAAAATATTCCATTTAAGACAAATTCTTGCTGTTGGAAAAATAGTAATTCGATTGCCGAGAGATGTTTCTGAAAAAATACTATTGAATTTTCCTCATCGTGGTATATTGCCTCTGCTGGATCTTCTTGTTTTTTTTTTTCAGAGCACTGTAGCGCTAGAAATTTAGCATCGGATGCGCCTCATGGATTAAAGAAGCAGAATTATTCTTCATGATGTTTTCTTGCACTATTGTGTTATATTGACAAATTTATTATTGAATGAATCTTACGGGTTTGACAAGTTATCGAATCGTTGATCTTTAGAAAAAGATAAGACAATGACGAAAACTAAAGATGCAAAGTAGTATACAGGAAATTAACTACTACAAGTATGATATTTGAGTGTGCGATGTACTCAGTGGTTACTGCGTTGGCCTTCTAATCCGTTGGTCGTGGTTTCAATCCTCGGCTGAAGTAACTCTAATTTCAAACATATTTTTTTACGAACGGTGCCCACCTGTCGGCAAGTAATTAGCAATTCTTTCGGCAGTAACAATTTGCCATGGCAAAATGCTTCATAAAGAGCTTTATAACAAAGCTCAGAAAAAGTAATGTCACAATAGTTGTGTTGTTCAGAACCTGGTAATATACCATAAGTAGGTCCCCTCGAATACTGTCCAAATTTAAAAACATTATTGCAAGAAAAGCTCAATGGTATCATAGTGAACCTTTCTGGTCCCACATGTTTATGGAAATATAGAGGAGCTACGTCATGTTTTTAATTTGATTAGTACCATATTCCAGAGAACTGAAGTCACGAGTTTTCTAAATAATTTCAACATTTATTTGCAACATAAACGAAAACAATCTCCACCAGCAATATGCAATGTTTGGAAGCTTTAAAATGGCAACTTTGTCGAAGTGGAGCTCACCAATAATATGGAAATCACCAATCTTTCAACCAAAAATGTCGAAATAGTAATTTTTACAAAATTGAATTTCGATGTTAGTGCACAAAATTTTTGCAATTATGTCAAAAATCATATGCCATACATTCTTTTCGAATGTCAAACATTTTTTGGATATTATTGTGCATTTCTTTCGACATTATTGTAAATTTATTCGAAATTAAGTAATCTTTTTTGGATATTATTGTGCATTTCTTTCGACATTATTGTAAATTTATTCGAAATTAAGTAATCTTTTGAAGTTTAAAGAAATATATAGTGAAATTATTGATGATTATGTGGAAAAATGAAAATTATGGATATGAAATTGAAATGATTGATATTCATTAACATAATTTTGTTAGATTTATGGTATTATTTTTGTAATCAAAAATTTAATTATTGTAAAAAGTCTAAGGGAAAAGTTTTCATTAGTTAACAAAATTGAGAAACTCTCATAATCTCGATTTTGAGGTGCATTTTGAAAGGTGAAGCTCCAAACCTCTTTTTTTACCAGTCTTCTCTTCTTCTCAATCGATTTAACGAAATTCAATATTGTACTTAAATTATTTTTTGCAGTGTTAAGTTTCTTCAAAGCGATAAACATCCTTCATCGTTGAGAAGTTTATTCATTTCTCTCTTAATATCATTACAAATTTTCCCACTGGGTTGACGGATAGCAAATGAGCGCCAGCATCAACACCATTATCACCTTCACTACTGCCATCAAATATATACATACACTCTCGCTCGAAATATGTACTTACTAAATTCAAATTGTCAATCCCAAACAAGAGCGTAATTACATTGTGCAAAAGAGGGCAGGTACTCCTAGTATCTACATACGTGCATGCGGAGAGCAAAAAACACATACGCAATTGAGTATGCACACGTGTAAGCATATGCGTGTGCATTCATTTTGATATGAATGCACAAAAATGGTGTACTCATATGCTCAAAATGGGGGATCAATAGATAAAATTTTCAATTTTGAATTTCAGAATTTACGGAAATCAAGTGAAAAAGAAATTAAATAAATATATTTTTCGAAATCGAAACAAGTACAGCACAAAGCAAATTTTGAATTATCGTCCATCAAAAATAAATAATTGCATCGAGTGTTCTTATAGCCTAGACAGACGGCAGCCTAATTCCGGATTACCGGCGCACTTAATCCGAATAAAATAATAACCTGACAGACGGCAGTATTGCGGATTAACTAAACGGCTGATTGCTGTTTTATTAGGTCTGCTCACTTACATTACTATCACTATCAATTTCTGTCATCTGTCACTCTCGATATGAGAAAATCTACAAGAAGTACGTGAACTGAAAACTATCAGAAACTTGTAAATTGACATTCACCGTTCGTAATTGACAGCTGCATTTATTTGTTCGCCAACACTTTTCATGTTGAAAACTGTTAACAATTGTTGAAAGTTTTTTGTTAACGAACACACCTAATATTTTGTAAAATGAATGGAGAAAAATTCACAATAGACAATTTTCAGCAGTGTTGCCATCGCAAATTGCCTTAATCCTCTTTTATTTTGAGAATTAACTCATAGAGTTTGTGCGGATTAGCTGCAGTTAATGCCCGAGTTAATTCGAATTAACTCGGTAATCCGGAATTAGGCTGCCGTCTGTCTAGGCTATTATAGGTATTTATAGGGTATTGGAGGAATCCAAGTTATACATTACAATTTTACGTTTTTTAGAATTATATATTTACAGAATGGAATTTTCGTCTTTGACAACCCCTAGTGAAATTTATTGTAGAATATATTTGCAAAATGTTTTAACCCTTTAAAACCCCATCTTTTGGGACTTTTATGACATTTCTTAAAAAATGTGCTAAAATGACCCATTATATATGAGAGATAGAGGGTTAAAATGCTTGATTCAATTCTATTTTTATAAAATTTTACTTAATTTTTTCTCCCAACTAATATTATTTGCGTAATTATTAGAGCAACATATGAACGCTTCATGTGGAGAATAATATAAAATATATGCATGAGTGTATTTACTGCTCAATATTGATCAAATTACATAATAATATTTGCACAATCCCCTATGAATAATTTAACATGACGCTATTGCATTTAAAATATATGCAATTATCACAGCTACACGTATGCACTCGCTTGTAGGTGTATCGTATTAAAGTATGAGGTGCTCTCATATTCACTCACGCGTCTCTTATTTTACCGTGGTACACGTATAAACAACAATTACATTGTATATAGATGGATGAACGAAAAAAAAAAAAAACAAAACAGAAAAAACGCATTAAAAAATGACAGTAATCCAACGAATTAGGATAAAAATAAAAATGGAGCAGATTTTATACAACATTCGAGTATATGTATGCGTATGTCAAAATAATGTTGCCATATAATTTTTATAGCAACATTTATGTGTGGATTATAAACATTTGATATTTCATTAATTAAATTGTACGACAAGACTAAGAAATTTTCAATGTTCCAAAATTCTAGCAATTATTTCTGAGATAAAGTTGCCATATTTTTGTTTATTTGAAATAAACATGAAATTCTACCATGAGAGTAAATCTTGTCTTAAAGCGCCTGCTGACGAATTTTATGAAGAATATTTTTTTCTTGATGTTAGTTCTATGATATTTTGTCCAAAATTATCCAATTTTTTTTTTTTTATATAAATCATGAAAAATTCATTTTATGTTGGAATTCTTAATGCTATAATTTAGTAGACTACATTTTAAGTTTCCAGGAGATCGTACGAAAGATAATACGACGTCAATGATTCTTTTTCCGTTGGGGTGGAAATGGAAGAACAGGCTCCAGCCAAAAAGATATTATATTCGGAAGACGATTGAGGACGATGCAAAAGAGGAAGAACCTAACTAACCTAACCTAACTAACAAAAAGATAACTGACGAAGCTAATCTAAATTCGGTCAAAAACCGCCTTTATGGATGAAAAACAGATTTTTTATTATTGAATCATTACTGCAAAAAATTTATGTTTTTCAGAAATGCTCCGAAACTAGACGAAATTAAGAAACTTCAAAATTAAATGTTTTTCATACATATTAGTTCGAGAATAATTGTAATCGAATGAAAATCAAGCCTCTCTTCTATATGAAACCATGTTTTCGAATACACATTCTCTAGGTTTACTCACAGAAATACAGAGCTAGCAGAGTTAAAATTTGTAAAAATAACACAATTTTATCCGAGCGAAGTTTTAGTCAGAAAACGAAAGTAATCGGATGAAAATCACACCTATCTGTCATACAAAAATGTGTGTGTGTTTTTTTCTCAAGAATGGACGGATCTACGTAGCGGAAGCACTCGATCACCAACTCATCAGAATACGGAAATGCTTTGTACGAGAACAAATCAAAGCAGTTTCGTATTCTGGCTGCTACAAAAACAACAACAAAAATGTGTTTTAGAATAGATCTTTTCGAAATTATGCCATATAAATGTACAGTCATCGAGCTAAAACTCGGCAAAGATCTTCCATAAAAAAGTATGTTTTCGAATGTATAATTTCTAATTTTTCACGCATAAATGTTAAACTATAAATCAAAAACTTTGTCTATCTTGGAACCAGCATCAACAACTGTAATGACGTCAGCCTGGAGATCATGCGTAGGATAATTCTTGCTAATAGGTGTCACTTTGGGCTGAGTAAGCAATTGAGAAGTCGAGCCCTCTCTCGAAGAACGTAAACTACACTCTACAAGTCTCTCATCATGCCTGTCCTAACATATGGCGCTGAAGCCTGGACAATTTCCACCTCGGATGAGCGAATGCTTGGAGTTTTCGAGAGAAAAGTCCTACGCAAGATCTTTGGACCTATTTGCGTTGGTGGCGAGTACCGAATAAGGTATAACCATGAGCTCTACGAGCTGTATGCCGATATTGACATAGTAAAACGCATCAAAATCCACCGGTGGTGGATATTCGGAACCCGCTGGAGGACGACGCAGAAGAGGAAGACCTAACCTCCGGTGGAAAGACCGGAGAAGTACTGGAGAACCTGACGGCGCTTGGAATTTCTAACTGGCGCCAGCTAGCAAAGAACAGAGATGGCTGGCGAAGCATGTTATTTTTGGCCTAAATCGGTTGTTATGGCCACATAAGTAAGTAAGTATAGATCTAAAACTTGTCACATAGTATCGTGCTTAGTAATAGATTCAGAAGTGTGAAAATGAATGTGATCGGGTAAGAATCACGTTTACCTCCCATACAAAAGTAGGTTTCAAAGATATATTTTCTAACTCATAGCACATAAAAATCAAACTATCGAGCTACAACTTGGCACATAAGATGGTTATAAGTTATGTACTTTTGACCCAAAAACTGAGCGAAATCGGAAAAAAGTTTACATTCCCTTTCATATAAAAATTTATTTTCGAATGTATAGTTTCTATCTTTTGGCACCAAAAAATATCGAAATGCTTTAAATTTTAATGTCACATAATATGGTATTTTTTTTTCAGCACAGCAATTATATTTCCTATAAATGCACCCCCCGTATGCATTTAAAGGCTTTAAAAATGCCATTGGCAAAATTTATTGTCCAAGCGTATTTTCATAAAAATCTATATAAAATCACCACAGAAGGTAAATAAATAATGAAAAATCTGAAAAATCATAATAATAATGAATTATTACTTAAGAAAAAAAAAAAAAAAAAACAAAAAATAAATAATACAAAATAATAAACACCGCCAACAAACAGCTGAATTATGTATGATTGCCTCTGTACACGTACAATTTGAATTTCTCAATGAATCATTTGGGTGAATAATTCCAAAAATATGAAGTAAAATATTGATAAAAATAAAAAAGGGCAAATGAAAATTTTTTGCCAAAAACAGATTTTGCGCTGAGTGATGAATGAAATATAAAATACTGCATATACACAAGTATGTTCGTGTGTGTGTGTGTGTTGAAATACACTTATGAGAAAAATACCGGACCAAATGGAATTTTTTTTATCATGTATATAGAAACTGTTGTATATGTACATGTATCGCCTTATCAAAAATATATAAAGTTTTGAATATAGTGACATAGTGAAGCTATATTACTGGAGAAGAGGAGAAGCAATACGTACTAAAAGAGCCCGTTTCTTAATTTAGATGATGGCAACTCTACAAAACCATCCTCTAAAAAAATGTTTATAAAAGATTTTAGCACATCTGCACACTTCTTTACCAGAAAATTCTGCATACTTCTTTACCAGAATTGCAATACTTAAGAGCTCTCTTCTAAAGCTGGACGCTTACTTACTCCATTCTAGCTGTTCAGCACACCACAAAACCAACCTAAACTACTATGGAGTCCTAGAGTTCAACAATCTAGCTGAAGCAGCGACTGCAAGTAAGAGAGCACTACTGAAATTTGTGCTTAAAATTGAAATTTTCAAAGAGCGTAATCCATGAGGTTCTATGTATAACTCCCTTTTGGAGATTAGTTAGTATAGCCTAACCCATTTAATCCACAGTGCACCTGCAAGCTAAGAATAAAGAGAAGGGGAAATAAAATCAAACGATTTCTTGACACACTCTATCACGTAGAGAAGCCAATAAAATCTGGCCAAAGCGACTCTAAGACCAACACAAAAAGCTGAAGGATGAGGTAGCAATCCTCCATATGTTCACAAATTTTTTTTTTTAAACAGACTTCGGTAACTAAAGATATCATAACATATCCCCTCAATAAAAACTGAAGTTTAACATCCGACGTGGGTGCCGTAGCTCAGTGGTTAGTGCGTTGAAGCATAAATCTAGTATCGAGAAGATTTTCTATTCGAACGGTGCCCACCTGTCGGCGAGCAATTGACAATTCTACCGGATGTAACAATTTGCCATGGCAACGCTTCTAAAAGAGCTCTGTGAAAATGCCGTTCGAAACCGGCTAAAACAAGTAGGTCGCTTCTACTACTGTCCAAAATTTAACACGCACAACAGTACTGGAAGAGCCCTTCGGGGCTTATAAGTGCCACATAGTTAATAATTTTTATAACATCCGATTGACCATAGTAGTCACATTAGGTTGCTGAATCCGAATCCGAAATAATTGAATACGTTGTCTTTTGAGGTTAGAAAGAAAACTTTGAGGGATGGCGGAAATCCGGAATCCACGAATTCGGATTCAGCGACCCAAAGTCTATTGAATGTGACTACTCTGGTCCGTCGAGTGCCCCCTTTTTTTTTTGTAGGTCTGAGCTATGATACCTTTAGCTACTTTCCTTTCGAATTTTTTCATGACTGGGTGGCATAAGATTTCCATGTGACTATTGTCCACTTTTCAATAAGTGACTAGACTGGACTACAGAGTGAACTAGTGTGGAAGACTAAGGAACCTCAAAGTGAACCTATGGTACTGCGTATCCCATTCTGGTTGGCTCAACTCCACTAAGCCACGGGAAGTCAAGTAAAGTAAGATTTTGTAGTGTGTTAAAACACTCTGTTGGCGGCATAGAGTACAAGATCCAAGACCAGAAATGTCTGGTGGTAGCTTCATTACTCGAGAAAATAGTAATTGCTGCAGTCTTTAGATCTTTTCTACTAAAAGCGTAGAGTAGAAGTTCCATGGCAGCTTCGAGAAGATAATAATTCCTGCAGCCTTTAGACCATTGCCAACAATAGCTTTAGTATACGTAACAACTGCAAAGGATTCACTTTGAAAAGCTCATAATCAGGGTCCGAAAGGGATCGACTAATCGAGAAAAATGTTCAGTCAAAGGAACCTAATTACGGGTGTAAACTTTGTAGTGTTTCAAAGCACTCAGATACCGGCTTAGAGTTGAAGCTCCAAGAAGATAATGATCTAGTGAAGCTCGAAACTCAAAAAACTGCATCCAGAATGCTATATTTAAGGTGATGGCATCCAAATAACCGAGAACCTCCAAGCTCATGCAATGTGTATGGAGTATGGAATTTCTTCTCCTTCTTAGTGTCATATGAGTAATCTAGTATTTTTACATGCCTGAAGAATATTTTTAATTATTTGCATTATAAATATGAGAATGCCATGTTCATGCCATTTTTTTCTACCTACCTCTAATTAACTTTAAACATTTCCATAATGTCACTTATAAAAGCTTATACCAGAGAAGCAGAAAATAAAAGGCAACAGGATGCAAGAATGTCCCGTCTAATCGATACTAATGTCATCTAAGTAATTAAGAAGCTCTCTTCAGTCGACTGAGAGTAATTTGTATTAGTAGGTACATATTTCCATTAGCTGTTTACATACGAGCAAATTTTCCACATAAAAGTGAGCCTATTATAGGTAGAACGGAGGGGCGAAAAACCACATAGTAGATTGTATTTACATAGTATCATGTGGGGAATGTGCATACAAAGGATACTTATCATGCTCACCTTATACGGAATACATACAAATAAACATGCAAGCGACTAAGAATAATTTCAATTATGTATGTATTCTCATTGTAAAATACCCAACCACCCAATCGCTATACATATGTATACTTGTACTAACCACATGTGAAAGGTTGTTCTTTGAAAATAACACAAGTCGAATTTAAATGAAATAGGAGTTAATTGTATTTTTTAAGTAAAACAGGCACAAAACTATCGAAAAGCAGAAATTTTTAAATCGACTTAGACCACTTTTGCAAATAACTACTCATCTGTTTTCATACTACACACCTAGCTACCCCATATATGAAATTAAATTCATGCCATATAACCATAAAGGGAGAAAGAAGTTTGTTGTTGCTCTTGTTGATACAGAATGCAGGGAAAAAAAGGTGCTTCTATGCCCTTTAATTAAGATATTAGCATACAAGTACATACTCATGCATATGTATGTATGTATGTGTGTATGTATGTAAACACATCACCCACATATTTGCATAGATATGCTTCTATGAATTTGTCCCACAACATAAAAAGTCAACAGGATACAATGGGTGGGAAAAAAGCCACAAAAACCTACATACATTCACATGAGTCTATGTAGTAGGGCAAATGCGATAAAATTCCAAAACTGAAAAAAAAAAAACGCAAAGAAAAAGAAAATAATAAAAAACAAACAAACAAAGTTGTATGCCAACAAAAGGCAAAATGACGAGGAAAAATCAACCAAATTCAAGTATCCATGGTGTATGCTATTTTATCGAATACAACATACCAACCAACATATGTACATGTGTCTAGGTTCTTGTATACACTCATATTCCTATATCGGTGCGACACATTTGTTGTTACTGTTATTATTGCTATTGCCGCTATAACTGTTATTTTTGTTATTATCTTTTATTTTTCTATAAAACAGGAGCCCTAGTAGCAACAGCAGCAGTAGCACCCCCAGTAAATATGTTGCATATACATATAGCACACCCATTCACTAAAATCTTATTCAATGCTGCATAAAAATACATCGCAAGAGTGGTGCGAGTTAAATATATCTATTATACGCTACGTCTGAAAGTAACGGTATACTAACTTTGGTCAAATCTTGGTTAAGTGTTGAAGCAATTTTACCTATGACCTATGAGTGATAGAGAAATAATTAAATAAGGGCGTAATCGATCAAGTAAGACGCCCACTATGGAGTTGCCTCGGTGCAGAATTTTGCTTTGGGATTTTGGAGGGCCGAGCAAGCACGCCTCTGAAACTACAACTGAATAACATTCCTGGTCTACGAAGTTTCAACCAAATAGGGCATGACTATCCTGATTACAGACTACTTATCAAGCCATCACACCCTCAGATGTCACCTTCAAAAAAATGGCCTGCGAAAAATGAACGCCTTAACTTCCATAAGGATTGCAGATAATATTTCACTTTAATAGGGTTTCTTTAGCATAGAACACCTTTTAGGTTAAAGTGCTTTGACCAATATTCGCCTCCTGCATTAAGCACAAAATTGAGACTGCAAGTCATGTCGGCAAATTTGATTATTCTGTGTAGATTTTATTATTATTATTATTATTATCTGGAGATCAACCGAATAGTCCACCTACCGGGGTCCACTATGTTGGGGATTCGGTTGCAGAATTCTTTTATTTTCTATCTAATAATAACATTCACTCGTTATTTTATGAATGACTTTGTGAGTTAACATATGATCCACATTACGAGCTCGTCGATAAATTGTCGACCCAATGTGGACAGTGAATATTGTAGATCAGTGGTTAGTGCGTTGGCTCGTTGAGCCGTAGTTCGTGGGTTCAATATCGAAAAGATTCTTCTTTCAAACGGTGCCTACCTCTCGGCAAACAATTGACAATTCTTCCGGCAGTAAAAATTTATCACAAAAGCGCTTCTAAGAGCTTAGAAAAAATGATGTAACAGGGTTTCGGTAATTCGGAGCTGATTAGGAGCTGGCCTATTTGTGTCATCTTAGAGAGGGAGAGAGTGGCCACAAAACCCTAACCTAACCTATGGATTCGATTGCAGAATTCTGCCACCTCAATTCTGTTATTAACCTCAGCGCGATATTTCAAGCATCTCCTTATGATTTATGCTCTACATAACGAGTTCGTCGAACCAATGTGCGTGTCTGGCACACTGTGTGCATCACTGCATATATCAGCATCCTCTGGAACAGGAAGACCCCAATTGGCTGAGGTTGTACCTGAAATTGGCATGCTCTGTTATTAGTGTGGTTAACTAACTGGGAGTTTTTCGTCCTAGACTGAGAAAACTTTTTGCTGCCCTTTTGGTAATCGCAGACAAACTGCCTTTGCTTGCCTATAAGGGGGCAAGCAATACATTTCGAGATATGAACATTTCTTATCCAACTTTCGGCCTTCGGTGTTGTTATCGAGAGCATCTACACATTCTGGCCCATAAAATTTAAGTTCAATGCTTAAATTAGTAGTGGAAATTAGGCGAGCCACACCCAGTACCCTTTATAGCGCTCATATAATCACTGATGTAAATAGCTCAGATAATAGCCATATTCTACATAAAAATGACTTTCAGAAAATCATTTTTGGTAGGCAAGTCTATATTTGATTGTTTAAAATTTCGCGACAAAAAAATTTCGTGGGCATATCACACTCACTATCTACATATATCTATCATATAAAGTCACTGATATGAATGGTTTAAGTAATCACTATATTCTACTTGAAAATGCCTTTCGAATTGAATAATTTCAATTTTTGAATATTCAAAATCATTATTATTCAAATAATTGCATATTTGATTTATCAAAATTTTGATTAATCAAAATTTTTGAACAAACGGTTAATAGCATAGCACTAGTGTTCATTATAAACAAAAAATACATTGTGGCTCTTACAAGCCCCCAATGGCTCTTTGGCAAAGCTTCTTTTCCAGTACTGTTGTGCGTGCTAAATTTTACACAATATTAGAAGCGGCAGAGCTCTTGTGACATCACTTTTTCTAAGTTTTGTCACAGAGAGTTCTTTTAGAAACTTTTCCATGGCAAATTGCTACTGCCGGAAGAATTGCCAATTGCTTGCCGACAGGTGGGCACCGTTCGAATGAGAAATCTTATCCACCACAAGACCACAGATCCGAAGGCCAACGCACTAACTGAGCACTGAGCTACGGCACCAATTATGCTAATCTATAATTTATTATTTAAAAAAATTGTGAAAAACGGACGAGTCACGCCCACTATTTCATTTAGCTTCCATATAATGACGTAGCTATATGTAACTTCAACGTATTCTAAATATTTATGGAAGAACTATAAAATGTATTTGTTTAAAATGTACATATGTCTTTACATGCCTTCAACAAAGTCCACTTTTCGAATGCAGGGCATAATCAAATCAGTCCAGATCGACTAAAACATCCTACTCGTTTTTATATGCATTCAATTCATATGTAAAAATATTTCAGAATGTTTGCTTTGCATGTATAATTTTTTTACCCCAACTGGTATTTTATGGATGCGCGCCTAAAAATATGCAAATATACGCATCTTCACTTCTTTTGTACTGGCGTAGAGTAAGGATGGTACGATTACATGTAGCCAGAGTTTAGCATAGAATAACAAAATTGAAAGCGAAAAGAATAATAACAAAAATTTTAAAGAAGAAAATAGAAATTCTGAAAATCACATCAGAGTTTACTATGCGGGCAATAGACGGTCGGCAGTAGAAGCAGTAGCAGTAATGGCATAGAAAGTTAAAAACTTGCAGTGCATTATAGTGAGAAATACACAATCTACAGGAAAAATCACATCAAATCATACCGCACTCACTTCACACACACACACAAGTTAGACGTCTAAAAGTGTGCTTCGAAAAAATGCCACTTTAGAAATATCTTTCGCTTTGGGCTGATAATCTTCACAAATTGGACATTTTTAATCAAAATTATTAACAGGAATTATGTAAAGACACTTTGTTCACAATTTCATCAACACCATATGAAGCCAATAGGAAACAAAAACGAAAAACAGGAATAAAAATAGAACTATCCGAGACGCGACGGTGTCGTACAACGTAAAATTGCGTTAAACACTTGCAACTTCTATGGAGATTTTATTAATTTTTTATTTAATTTTTTTTTTTTTTATTAATCTTATTGTTTTCCCTTGCTTCTAGAATAATTTTTTCAAATAAATAATAATAAACATTGATGATTTCCGTTTCGCTTCACTTTGAATTGCTGCGTTACGTACGAACGATTTTGTTAAACTGAACGTTCGTTGTGTATTGTAGGCACCAATAAGCCGTTAGCAATTATGTGTAGAGGTAGGTAGTAGTTAGGTGCTCAGAATTGTGCACTTTCTTAAGAGAGAACACTGCAAGAGAAGCAATAAGAGCAAGAGAGAACGCGCACTTACACAAGAATTTCCTTAGTAATACATAGAAGCTTAAATCAGCATACACGTGCTTGAAAGCTTTTTGCCGTTATAATTTCATATACATACATACTTTGTTATCGTCTGTGTGTATAAATTGACATGTATGAATGAATAAGCAGAGTTGCCAAATTTTTTCAGAGGCGAAAAAAAGTAAAAGTAAAAAGTTTTTGTAATAAATTGCGTTGCGTTTGAGAGTACGATGGTGCCATGGAATGCATAAAAAATATTACCAGCCCGAATTAACTTTTACTACTCAACATTTTTCTTGAACATAAATCGCTTATCACAAAAGAACTTCGTGAGATCTGAAAAGATCTGACGAATTGGCTAGATGTTATTGGTAGTACAACTTCAAATGTGTATATTAATAACAATATGAATTTATACATGATTGAAAATGATGTTCATCGCTAGCCACTACTTTTTCCCATCTTTCTGCTAATTTTTGGGTACCATCTTTTATGTGATGCCTATGTGATCAACCCTATTTTTGACCTCTTCGAAAGAATTGAAATGCTGCTCAGCTAAGCTATGTGCCATTGACCTGAACAAATAGTAGTCGGAAGGAGAAATGTCTGGACTATACGGTGCATGAGGTAGAACTTTCCATTTCAACGTGGTCGAGCGTTGTTATGCTGCATACATTGTCGTGTCGTGTCGTGCTCGTATTCCGTCCGGTTTTCTTTCAGTGCTCAGCTGAAACGCATCAATTGAATTTGGTAGCTATTCCCAGTGATTGTTTCATTAGGTTGCATCAGCTCATAAAAAACCACACCCAGTTGATCCCACCATATTATTACAGCATTACCTTCGAACCATGAATAGTAAACTTTGGAGTTGATGTTGATGGCTGACCGGGTGTAACCCATGATTTTATGCGATTGGGATTATCGTAATGGACCCACTTTTCAGCGCCAGTTACAATACGATGCAAAAAACTTTTAGTTTCTTGCCGTTGGAGCAGATGTTCGCACCTGCAATTCCTGGTATCCAATGTCCTTGCTTTTAAAACATTCCTAAGGCTTTCAGGCGTTTAGAAATGGCTTGTTGCGTGAGTCCCAACAATTCTGCAAGTTCTTCTTGCGTTTGACAAGAGTCTTCACTCAGTAAATTCTTCAATTATTTATCTTCAAACTTTTTTGGCTAAACAGATCGAGGTTTGTGATCAACACTAAAATCACCACCTTTGAAGCATCGAATCCACTCTCTGCATGATTTGGCTGTTGGAGCAGATTCACCATAATCTTCCACAAACAATTGATGCACTTCAGCTGCACTTTATTTAACAAAAATTCTGACATTTTTTATGGAAAAGAAAATAGTGATGTTTTTTAAAACATTCAATATATAAGATGTAGTAAAAAGTAATCCATTATTTTTCCAATAGATGGCTTTAGTAATCTGTATCTTGCGTTGTATAAGTGCGATCGGGTTACGCTAGATGGTGTTAAAAAGATAAGATTTCGTACTAAGTAAACTTTTCAGGCAGTTTTGTGATTGGTTGATTCAGTATTGTTTGAGCACGCGTCAAAGAGGGGCACCAGTAAAGAGAAAATACGCCATATTTTACAGTTTTTCTTCCATAAAGGCGAAAACTCAATCACGTGCATTTTTAGTTTCGTCGATTTCGTTTCGGTAATTTTGATGTCAAAGATGCACTACGCTCTGGAAGGCCAATTGTCGAAAATATCGATAAAATAATGGAAATCGTCGAGTCTGACCGTCATGTAAGCAATGTTTCTATTGCCCAGGAGCTAAACGTTGCACAAAAAAACTGTTTGGAACCATTTGAATAAGGCTGGATACAAAATGAAGCTCGATGTATGGGTGCCACAGCAATTAACGCAAAAAAAAACCTCATGGACCGAATTTCCATCTGCGAATCGCTACTGCGAATCGCAACAAAATCGATCCATTTCTGAAGCGGATGGTTACTGGTGATAAAAAGTGGGTCACTTACGACAACGTCAAGCGAAAACGGTCGTGGTCGAATCGCGGTGAGCCAGCGCAAACGGTGGCCAAGCCAAGATTGACGGTCAGGAAGGTTTTGCTATGTGTTTAGTGGGATTGGCAGGGAATCATCTACTATGAGCTGCTTCCATACGGTCAAACAATCGCCCAGAAGCGGCCAGCTTTGGCCAATAGGAGAGCCAGGCCACACACATCGATAGTGACTCCCCAGAAGCTCCGGGAGTTTGGATGGGAGGTTCTTATGCATCCACCTTATAGCCCGAACCTTTAAACCATATTCAATCACTGTACGATGTTCCAATTTGTTCCATTTTTAAAAAACGCACTGCCACGCCAACTTTAAATGGATTGTTTAGCAAAGAGAGAATTAACAGATCAAAATGTTGGCCATTTTCAGATGGGCGTCGAAATCATAGTTATGCCATTGACGAATGAGCGCCTGGCATTTCTTTTCTGTAGACTTACACGTTCATATTAAGACAAATTTTCCGACATTGTGAATTTTTCATGGTTACATGGCAACCCTATTCAACTTACCTACTCACATGTACAGCTACGAACGTCGCGCGCTATAATCATATAAATATTTCAACGTGATGGTCTTACATATAAGACAAGATGGAAGAAATTGAGTGTGTAAGAAGAAGAAGCTTATACAAAAAGGAGTAAAAAAGCACAAAAGAAAGAGTAATACAATATGTAATAATATGAAGATGAAATAGAAGAATAGACATAACAATATGTAGTGTCAGCAGAGCAAGCAAACATAACAAAAACTTAAATCGGTTGATGTGCTCATAAAAAGGAAAAAATATAAGAAGAAGAAGAAGAATCAACAGCAAAAGAACAACAACGATCCGAAGCAATATAAATACGATACAGTAGGGGATACCTTCATTTATGTTGTAGTTGTTACATTTGTATGCTCACATTGACCTTAGTTTGGAAAGCTTTTCATGGTCGCTGTTGCACAATTACATTGTATTGTTTGTAGGTGTGTGTGTGTGTGTGTGTGTGTGTGTGTGTGTGTGTGTGTGTGTGTGTGTGTGTGTGTGTGTGTGTGTGAATATGGAGCATGTGTTTTCGAAAAACCTCTTTTTACACGCACACCATTGAGATTCACAAACATATACGTACAATTTTCTCAAGCTCACTTGTCTGTCTTTCCTGCTGCCAATTGGCCGCCACTATGACTGTCTGCCTACTTCCGCTTCATTATTTCCTCTTCTTCTTCTTCTTCTTCTTCTTCTGCATTTTGCTACCGTTTGCTAGTCAATATTTCCTTGACTGATGTATCTGTGTAACTTTGGTGTGTGTGTGTGTGTGTGTGTGTGTGTGTGTGTGCTTGATTTTAATTTAATTTATGAACTTAAGCCATTTGGAAAACGTTAATTGCAGCTTTCAAACAAAGAAGGGCAACAGCAACAACAACAACAAATAACAATAGCAACAACCCCAAGAACATAAACAACAACAACAATCGAATAAAAACAAAGAAAACAACTAAAAGGTGGAAGCAGCTAACAAAAAAAAAGAGGGTAACAATAAGAAGAAGAAGAAGAAGAAGAAGCAGCACTTAAAAATACATCCATTGAAAACAATGAATGTACAAAGAGAAATGTGTTTGTATGAATGTCTATTCGTATGATTCTTCTTAGATGCGAATATATCGTATGCGTATACGTCTAAGCAGCTTTCGTAAAATGATTACGAAAGTTTCCAAGCAGTATATGTATATTGTATGACACATACTTGTCTATACATATGTAGACGGGTACATATTGCGAACCTGTTTTTTTATTTATTTTGTTGTAATTTTTTTTTTTTTTTTTTTTTAACCGAAGTGTATACTATTCACCCACTTCTCCCTGCAATTGACGAACCTTATCTCGATTGTTCTTATTGTTTCACATAAGTAGGTGTTTAATTACTTTAGATAATGGTGAAACAGCAACAACATTTCCCTGCAAAAAATGCGACTATGCGACTAATCGCACTTTTGATCTCTTTATATCGAATGAACTGTTCCCTTTTGTTCGTGCATATCCTATGAAGAGACCAATTATACCCTTTTATACCCGAGCGAGTATAAACGAAGATTAGTCGCACGATTAACAATTTTCAATTAATGAATTTAAATTCCCATGTACATTTTCGCTTCAATTATTTGACAAGTTGTCGCATGGTTAGACATTTTCATCCAATGCATTATAATTCTCAAGTACATTTTCATTTCAGTTATTTCAATTCAATTTACTCATTTTTGCTCTTTGCCACTATTCGCATCAAAATAATTTATTTGCATTAGGTTAGGTTAGGTTAGGTTACGTGGCTGCCCTCTCTCTCTCTCTGAGAGGACACTCTTAGGCCAGAAAGGCCCATTGTGATACCACCGAGCTTCTCTTTCAATACTATTGTGCGTGTTAAATTTTGGACAGCATTAGAAGAGACCTACTTATATTAGCCGGTTACGAACGGCAGAACCCTTATGACATCACTTTAACTTAGTTTTTGTCACAGAGCTCTTTTAAGAAGCTTTTTGGCAATACGTTACTGCTGGAAAAATTGCCAATTCTTGCCAGCAGATGGGTACCGTTCGAAAGAAAAATCTTTTCGATATTAAACTTTGTTATGCTTCAGTCGGGGATTGAACCCACGACGTACAGCCACTGAGCTACCGCACTCACTTTCATTAATTGCTTTGTAATTCTCATGTAAAAAAAAATGTATTTTAATTTTCCATGTTTGGAACCTGGGTACAGAGTAGAGATCACACATTTATTTTGATTCATTGCAAATAAAATTTACGTATTTTCTGCTACTTCTCTCGAATTCGAACCTGGGTACCCAATATCGTGTGTTTATTGCTGGCTTAAGAAGGGAATAGGGAATAGGGAATAATATCTCAAGAATGTTGTGTCTAAATTTCAAGTCAATCGGAGCAAAATTGACAAAGTTATGACTATTTTAATACCTACCTGACTCGAGCGCGCTATTGTTACCAGGCAGCTGGTTCGTTTTCTATAGAATTCATTGTAGACAAGAGCAATAATATGCTTTAGACATCATGGATGATTGCAACATCCTTTATGGACCTGGCATCGATGATTCAGTGTGACGTAAGCCGATAAAACTCGCTTATGAACGTTTCAACCTAAATTTTTTTAGTGATCAAAACTTTAAAGCGTTTTTTCCACAACTCACGTTTTCAAAATCGGTGTCCCTCATAACTTCAGAACGATTGCACTAATCTTTTTTATATTTGTTTTTTCAAATTTGTTAATATTTTTCATTTTACAATAACAAAGTGTTCCCAAAAAATGAAAATTTGAAATTTCGAAAATCTCCCCCCAGCGTTACCTGGACAAAGCGATTATCTAACGATATAATTTTGATTTTTTTGATTTCAAATGTTCCAGCACCGATCTATGAGGGGCACCGCAAATCAACTTTCTCCGAGACGCTCCAGAATAATTGCTGCCATTGCTTGTCATTTTTTACTATTTCTCCATGAAAATTTTACACAATATTCTTTAAATGCCATTGGTTTTAATAAATATATTTTAACTGTTTCATAAAAAAAAAAATCACAAAAATGTGCCTTTTTTTTTACACGAATTAACTCTATTCCCCCTAAAAAGGGAATCACTTGAAAGTGTAGAAAATCTCTAAATATATTAATGAATTTAAAAATTGATCCCGAAAAGATTAATGCCGGACTACTCTCGTTAGAGATAAGTCGCACAATTTTTTGCAGGGTTAATTGGCCTAATTGGATATGTGTACATTTCGTACACATACCATCATTCGTACATACACAATAAGCTTCTCAGCTTACAAATAAATTGTGTACATTGTGAGTACTAATAAGCTTGAACATAGTACAGGGTGATTTTTTAGCAACTTTCTTTTTGGCAACACTGTTTTTGGCAGCTTAGCTGTTTTCATGTAACATGTTACTGTCAAACATCTTCAGTTTGGTCTACAATTTAACCATGAATCGAAATCATGCTCGGTTCATTCATTCATTAATTAATTTTATGGTCAGTTTGGGCGACCTTCTTATAGCCTAGACAGACGGCAGCCTAATTCCGGATTACCGGGTTAATTCGAATTAACTCTGGCATTAACTGCAGCTAATCCGCATAAACTCTATGAGTTAATTCTCAAAATAAAAGAGGATTAGGGCAATTTGCGATGGCAACACTGCTGAAAATTGTCTATTGTGAATTTTTCTCCATTCATTTTACAAAAAATTAGGTGTGTTCGTTAACAAAAAACTTTCAACAATTGTTAACAGTTTGCAACATGAAAAGTGTTGGCGAACAAATAAATCCAGCTGTCAATTACGAACTGTGAATGTCAATTTACAAGTTTCTGATAGTTTTCAGTTCACGTACTTCTTGTAGATTTTCTCATATCGAGAGTGACAGATGACAGAAATTGATAGTGATAGTAATGTAAGTGAGCAGACCTAATAAAACAGCAATCAGCCGTTTAGTTAATCCGCAATACTGCCGTCTATCAGGTTAATATTTTATTCGGATTAAGTGCGCCGGTAATCCGGTAATTAGTCTGCCGTCTGTCTAGGCTATTAGGCGGCTATTCGGAATCTTGTGACTAAATTTCGCACCAAATTTACATTATTGGACATTAAACCACCAACACGCATACGTAGAGTGCGGACAGACGAAAATATCGCAACTATATCCGCCAGTGTTGTTGATGACCGTGAATTATCGATTTATTCGTGAGATGCCGGCTGATATGTTAGAGAGAGAGAGTATGCCAAAATTGGACACAGCGCTTATGTGCTAATTTTTAAAATCAAATCCAAAGGCTCTTAAAAAATCACCCTGTATGTGGAGAAAATGCGATTAAAAATTATCAAAAATCGAAAGAAAGAAAAAGGAGGCTTAAAATTAAATTTAATTTAATTAAATTAATACTGCAAAAAGCGATTCTCCTAAGTAGACACAAGCTGACACTGTAATGTGGCAATGACATTGTCGTCTACATTGCTTCCGTACAAAACAGTTATAGAGGCATTACATAGCCATAGCTCAAATTGTGAAGATTGAATATTTTCATTATAATATCAAGGTGCATAATAGACAACAGGGGTCGCGATACAGGACGGAAATATCCTCAATGCTTACATCCTAATCCTGATGAGTCCGTATTGTGCGAATTAAAACCATTTTAATGATATATAATAGTAATGTTCCAAGTTATTCTAAAAAAAAATGCTCCATGGCAAAGCTCGGCAAGAGCGATATTATTAGACTTTTGTTGCTTCAGCTAATATAGGTAGTTCCCTTCTAATGTAGTCTATATTGCTAAGGGATTACCTCTACACAACAATGTCTAGGTTCGGTATTCCTGCTCAGCTCATTCGTCTTTGCAGAATACCACTGTATAACTTCGTTGTGGAGAGAAAATGTGCCGTTTAATACCGTACGGGGTTTCAGACAAGGTGACTCGTTACCGTCCGATTTCTTCAATCTTGTTTTGAAGAAAATAATACGAGCTGCTGATCTACGACATAATGGCACTATCTTCAACCAAAGTGTCATGCTGTTGGCGTATGCCGATGACATTGACATAATCGGCATGAACACGCGAGCAGTCACAGAGTTGGAAAGAGAGGCGCGTCGAATGGGTCTTACGATGAACGGGGCCAAGACGAAGTAGCTGGTGTCAACAAAAAAAGGAAAGTTGATAACTACGCTTTTGAAGTAGTGAAGGACTTTGTCTGTCTTGGAACTAGCATCCACACCAGTAATGACGTCAGCCTGTAGATATTGCGAAGGGAATTGCAAACAGGAGCCACTATAGGCTAAGTAAACAATTGAGAAGTCGATCTCTTGAGAAACGAAAACCACACTCTACAAGCCTCTCATCGTGCCTGTCCTTACTTGGACAAATGTCCGAAGCTTGGACAATTTCCACCTCAGATGAGAGAACGCTCGGAGTTTTCGAGAGAAAAGTACTACGTAAGATCTTAGATCCATTTGCGTTGGTGGCGAGTATCGAATAAGGTACAACCATGAGCTGTACAAGCTGTATGCCGATATTGACATAGTAAAGTGCATCAAAATCCAGCGGCTGCGCTGCCTAGGTCACGTCGGAACCCGCTGGAGGACGACGCAGAAGAGGAAGACCTAACCTCCGGTGGAAAAACCAACTACTGGAGAACCTAAGGGCGCTTGGAATTTCTAACTGGCGCCAGCTATCGAAGAACAGAGATGACTGGTGAAGCATGTTATATTCGGCCTAAATCGATATTCGGTTGTTATCGCCACATAACGAACGAACAAAAATACATAATTGGTTTAGTTTTTTCCAAATAATTTGTTTAAAATGTTTTTGTTTTTGCCTTGCTTTGTATTTACCTACAGTTTTTCGGAAACATTTTTATTGTAGTCGAGAATTCGAGTCAGCCGTTAGCTGTTGTTAGCTCATTTGAAATACGAATCTAGATCATCCTTGTTTCATCGAATTCGTAATATGTTTTAGCACTTGTGATAAAATTGGTTTCGTTGGCACATACAGTCAGGGACTAAAGTTTAAATACACCCCACAAATCTTAATTTTAACTCGTATAAAGCATTGCTGCGAAAATCTAAGTAAGCAGTTCTTTTGCAGTCTATCAGTAAGCAAACACAATAACAAAAAATTTGTATTTGTCGCATAGATAACTGTAAATTCATCAAAAACTCAAAAAATACGCTGGACAAAAGTTTAAATACAATACAAGAAAACACGTGTTTTTGCAATTTCTTTGGAAAAGTACCGTTATATTTTTTTTGCTTTCTTCACTTACGCATATTTATTCAGTATTATTAGTGATTTCATCGTTGTCGGTAGACTTGAAAGCAAAATAATGGGCAAAGGAAAACAAATAGAGTCTGGTGTTAAAGATTTAATAATTAAACACTTTCAAGAAAGCAAATCCTACCGTGATATAGGAAAAATTTTGAATTTGTCCTGTGCAAGTATGCAAAACGTAATAAGAAAATATAAAACTTACAAAACAGTGGAAAATAGGCCCAGAACTGGTCGACCAAAAAAACTTTCTCGCCGAGATGTAAACCTTATCCTAAGAGAAGTGGACAAAAATCCAAAAATAAGTGCGCCAAAGTTAGCCGGTAGTATTGCTGCGGTGTCAGGCAAACATGTTCACCCAAAAACCGTACAAAGAGCTTTACGGTATAACGGCTATCGAAGCAGAGTTCTACGTAAAAAACCGCTTATTTCTAAAAAAAATAGACAACTTCGTCTGGATTTTGCAAACAAGTACAAGGATATGGATGAGGACTTTTGGCGAAGAGTCTTATTCACAGATGAATCTAAATTTAATATTTTTGGCAGCGATGGTCGCGCAAAAATTTGGCGCAAGCCCGGCACAGCACTTCAAACCAAAAATTTAATACCAACCGTTAAACATGGGGGCGGTAATGTGATGGTTTGGGGAGCAATTGCAGCAGCTGGCGTGGGACACTTGGCTTTTATCGATGGAATAATGGACAAACACATGTATAAAAGTATATTGGAACAAAATTTGCAGCCTTCTGTGGATAGCTTGGGTCTGGGAAGAAGTTGGATATTTCAACAAGACAACGACCCTAAGCATACCGCGCATTTGGTGAAGGACTGGTTGCTGTATTATGCTCCACGTCAGCTCTGTAGTCCTCCCCAATCACCGGACTTAAACCCAATTGAACACGCTTGGGAATTATTGGACGGAAAAATCAATCGCGCAGCTTTAAAGAACAAAGAATCCCTTAAAGAAGCTCTGAAAAAGGCCTGGCCAGAAATCAGTACATCCGAAACAGAAAATTTGGTTCTGTCTATGCCACGTCGTCTGCAGGCAGTCATTGAAGCTCAAGGCGGACCTACCAAATATTAATTTAAGTTTAACGTTTTTTAATTAAGCTAAAATCAGCTAAAGAAAGAAATTTTTGTATTGTATTTAAACTTTTGTCCCATGTATTTTTTTAGTTTTTGATGAATTTTAAGTTATCTATGAAAAAAAGTGAATTGTTTTGGTTTTCGATATTGGTCATTATTCAACTAAAAATAAACTGCATACTTACATTTGTGTTAAAATGCTTTATTTTTATTTAAAGCGATGTTTTATGGGTGTATTTAAACTTTAGTCCCTGACTGTATGTTATATGTAGATTAAAAATTTGCTATACTATGTATGTATAAAAGGTATAAATGTGGCCCTAGTATAGAACCTCGTATAGGACCTTGTGGTTCTGAGTGGTTAGCTCATTGCTTAGAATAGCAGCCCTCTGATGACGAGATCATGCAAAATAACCAGCAATCTACCGTGATGAACCAGGTCAAACGCTTTCGTTAGGTCTATTCAAGTGGCTGCAACAACATATTTTTTTATTTAACACGTCGTAAATTGATTCCATAGTGGCCGTAATTGCTGACACATTCTACTAATCTTAAGACTGAGCTGGTTCGTCAATTATCTATTTCAATCCATCAACTGCGGTGAAATGTAGCAGTAGTTCAAGTACTAACGTTGGTAATTTTCTAAGTGATCTGGTAATAAGAATAAGGCAACCAATTAACGGGCCCATTTCTTCAGATAATTCCATCAAAAATAGTTCGATCCAATAAAGTGATTGAACAATCGTACTTAACCGATTGGTACTGACTGATACTGACTGACTTGGGGAACTAAATACAAAGTCGTACATCATTTGGTTGTACTGCTCTCCATTGATAGTAACATTAGCTCCATTCTTTGTTTTCATAAACTGTGATGCCAATAATGCCTGCGGTAAGCAAACCACAGTGGAGTCTCAAGAATCTTGTGAAAATTGTTCTCAGCTTTTATGCCAAAAATCAGTCTCATTATTAAGTATGATTTTGCGGTAAATATCCGGTTGATTTGCAGCCGAACGTACGATGTCAACAAGGGTCGGAGTTGTGGAGAACGCCTTCGAACGGATAAAATTGAAGAAAATAACGAAGTAACAGGGGAAAGCTTTAATAGACAAACAAACGATGTTTCAAATTCTTTAAGCCACTTGAATAAGGAATAACATTCAAAGATCATATTTCGCTAATCTGATTAAGATAAGACTAATTTGCTTCATGGTCAGAAAAATTTTGCTTTGAAATAGCATTTAGAATACTTTTCATTACTATTTTCAATTGGACAATATATGCATTATTCGTTCCGAATATACTGCATTTGCCAGTTGTAATGACTTTTCAATGTCTCTCATGAGAACGTACCTATACATATTTTTGAACTTCATCTGTCAAACTCATTTACATGCATTGGCTCTTCGCCTACGCATTTTCCATCGTATATGCATTATTTTTACTACTCTATTTAATAAGCTCTAGCATAAGCTTTCATATGCACTTTGTTAAATTAATCATTTATGAATAGATTCTATACTGAATTATTTTCACCTACACACACATACACATTCTATTGCGCCATCCCACTGAAGTTTGTTAACATAAAATGTGCTTTCGTCACAAGGTTAAAGAGAGAGAGAGATAGATAGAAGAGACGTAAGAGAGATGATACGTATGTAAATATTTCCATTGAGCAGGAGAGATAACTCAAAATGGAGAGGGAAGAGGGAGAGAGAGAGAGTAAAAACTTAACGAAGCAACATTGATAACTTTTGTTTTTGTTTCTTTCAGAAAACACATGGGGTAGGTTAGTGTTTACATACAATACTTGGTTTACATTTCTTATTGACTACAACCGAAAACAATAACAATAACATCAAGGCGTTCATACAACTCTATGGACAGCCCTAAGGTAAGCTTATGAAGAGAAGTCGATACAAATAAGCATATAAATGCGCATAGGTGAGAGCATGATTGCATTATGCATTTTTTGTTGCACAGATTATTTTCTCAGAATAGACTTAATGAAATGTCATAAATGAGGAAGAGCGATAATGGTTTAGCATCAACTGATAGCAAATGAATGATAGCATATGACAGTTGACATGACATTTGAATTAAAATGGAGTTATATTATATTTTTGTTGTTTCATTTTCGAATAGGATTTAAAAACAATATTACCTAAATGATAATCTGAACGTCCAAGGCCGATAATATACGACGGATGCGTCAAAAACTTCCACATAAATCCCATAAATATAAACGTCATAATGGCACTATCTTCAACAAAACTGTCATGCTGTTAGCGTATGCCGATGATATTGACATAAGGTCTGATTGTTTACTTTTCCAGTAAGAATTATCCAGCAACGAAATTTTAAAGAGTAAGAAAAAATTCGCTCTCAAACAGAAAAATATCCATAAAAGTAAACAAACAGCAATTTGTAAAAATTTGCAAGTTAACAGAATCAGCTGATTGTTGAAATTCAATTTCAATATCAAAAGGAAGCAATTCCAAGCAACTTGCTGATTACTGGTTCAAACTGGTTCAATTAACTAATTAAACCTAATTCTAAAACCAAATTCATTGGTGATTTGTTATCTTCTTATAATTTTATAAATTTATGCACACTACAAGAATATTTTCTTGTTCTCATATACTATTTCCTTGCCTGCTAATTCTTACAAGTAAAAATTTATCCAGTAAAAACTTGTAAGTTCTCTCACGGCGAACTGTCATTTTACGCTCTCATTTTCTCTATCGTTGCAAGTTTTTTGGTGTTAACAAACACCATTTGACAAAAATGATGATAATTTGTACGAATACACACCTATAAACGAGGGCAAGACGAAGTACCTAGTATCAACAAACACAGAGTCCCGGCGTATTTCACAGCACGGTACTCTTTTGAAGTAGTGACGGACTTTATCTATATTGGACGCAGCATTAACACCAGTAATGACGTCAGATATTGCGAAGTATCACTCTTGCTAACAGGTGCTACTTTGTGCTAAGTAAGCATTTGAGAAGTCGGGCCCTCTCTCTGTCATTACATATGTCGGCAAAGCTTGGACAACTTCCACTTATGATGAGAGAATGCTCGGAGTTTTCGAGAGAACTTGTCAGCGCTTGGAATTTCTAACTGGCGCCAAAATAAGTAAGTATTGCACTGTCGTGAAGCAGAATTGCTCCCTTTCCGTTTACTAATACCTGGCATATACGTCGGAGATTCTGACACATTTCGTCGATTGGCTGATTTGTTGTTTGCGGGTTTTTGCCACTAATGCTTTCAATTCGTCGCCACCAAGTTCAACAGGACTTGGCTTCCAGATCAAAATCAGTAGCTCGAAATTTCAGCGCCAGGTTCGTACTATTGATTCTCCGAAACTTCCTTGTCCCCAAACTTGTTTAATGTTTCAAGCCGTCTCTGCTATATTGCGACCGAGTTTTAACTCATAGAAGAAAATCTTGAGCTCTATTTTTTCCTCAACCCAAATTGATGGTTAAGATTAGTGTTCAATCATTAATCTTTCGCTGTAGTATTTTGTAGAAAAGAACTTAAGATGAGTTTAGAAGAATTAGAAAAAAGAAAACAAACAAAAGGGGCGTTATTATTTGACATTGCCGGCGATTTTTCCGTTTTGAGTGTCCATTTTTACTTGCAACAGTTTCCACAGTCGAGGTACTCAACCAGATAGTAATATTGCGTTGAATAAGTCAGAAAGGTTATTCTTTCTTCTGTAAGCACTCTTTTGAGTCTTTTAACTGTAATTAGGTTGGGGGCCTTTTTTAATGTTTCATTTATCAATAGATGTTTATGTGGCTGCCCTCTCTCCGAGAGGACACAATTAGGCCAGAAAGGCCCATTGTGATACCACCGATCTTCTCTTCCAATACTGTTGTGTGTGTTAAATTTGGATAGCATAAGAAGGGACCGACTTATATTAGCCGGTCACAAGGATTCGAGCGGCAGGATCCTTGTGACATCACTTTAACTTAGTTTTGTAACAGAGCTCTTTTAAGAAGCATTATTGGCAAATTGTTATTGCCGGAAATAGATGCTTTCATTTTAAATTCCGAAAGTTTACGTATGGTTGGATCCATCTCATAGGTATAACTCTAGACAGTTCGACACTTTCTATTACATCGGGTGAGGTAATAGCTCTGTTTAAATGTCGATCAAATCTGTGCTCTTTAAATGTCTCCTTTGGTCATTGCGTGTCTCTATAGATTACTTGTAGCTTTTCAGGGAAGTTTTTAAGTAGCTGCATCTGCATCAAGGCAAGATAGCTGCTCTTTCAAGCTAACTTTGGGTTCATTTCCGATTGTCCATTTGTATGCCGGATAGAGGCGGTGTAAGGTCCTTTAGATTTACAGTTTCTTTCCAGAGAGAGTATTCTGTAGCTACAATTGTATCGAAATTACTGAGATAATTATAGAGCTAGGTATTAGTTCATTGCTAAGGATCTCTCTTTCTTCACGCTTAGTTTTTTCTTATCTTCAAGCTGCCTCGTTTGCTGTCCGTCTTCTCAGTCTTTGCTAAAAAATAGTTTAAAAACTGATACTACTTGAAAATGTATACATAAATATAAATTTCATATGACATAAAAATATTCAGTAAGTTAGTTGAATATCTAAAATTTAATCGATTAGTTTGAGCTGGTCCTACAGGGTATGTAGGACTAACATACGTTGCGCCTGCAGCATATGCAATGAAAATACGTATGCAAGTGTAAATGTTAAACCGGATGTGCTGATGCTACTGCCACTGCTAACGCCGCAGCCGTCACCACCTTACTCAACAATCGTACAAGTACATTTAGCGGTCGAACTTTCTAGTATATGTTTCGAATTTTTGCCTCATTGCACAAACGGGCCGTTGTTTTTGCATTGTTTATATTCGCCATTCAAATGGCTTCAATTGATTTTTGTTTTTATTTACATATGTAGGGGAAGGTCACCGGTTATGAGCCATGTTTTCTTAAATCGACATAAAATTGCGTGTGTTTAATATTAATTTAATATTTTTCAATAGAGTTAAGGTTCATCTACCTTAACTCTTTTAGCTTACTTTTTTCCAAAGACACTCTATCGATTCATTGAAAAACAAGAAAACTGTTGAGGAATTTCCAAAGTCCTTATTTTTTACTAAAAGTAAATATGCCAGTTGTGAGCCACACGAGAAAAATCAGTTTAAAATTGAAAAACTTTATGTGAGATCAACATAAATATAAAATTTATAAATGCTTTTTAATTCTTTTACTGAAGAATGTCAGTTGATTCGTTGTTGTTGTTCACATCGACCAGCTCCAGGAAGACGGCAGCCTCTTGGGGTGCGATATCGTAGACGTTGGTACTTTATCACTAAAATATAAAACATACACATATAATGCAATGAAAACACTACAATTCCATTCAAGAGACAATGATTCACCATAAACATGGTAAATGTCATTTTTATAATCTGGCTCACAACTAGTACTCGAGGGGCCTCATAACCGGGTAGCAATTTGTAAATGACATAGCATTTTTTTTTTCATAATGTTTATATTCCCTCATATCTTTTTATTATATGGAGCTACGAGTCTTAATCTATAAATTTAGCAATAATACTTACGTTTTTCCAAGCATTTACTAATAAATCTACCACTTTGAAAAACTCAATATTACTTACCTTGGCGTTTTTTTTTTTTTAAGTAAAGCAACGCATCAAAACACATCAAAAGTGACATCATGAAAAGTATTGCTTTTGACAGTACTAACATTAGGGTTATAATTTTAACTTAATAGAAAAAATCGACTGGGTCACAACCGGAGACATTCCCCTACAATTACATAAAAATGCATATATGTATTTATCTAGTTTACATATAGGCTTGCTTAAATAATCACTTATCGGAGAGAAGGGTGAAGAAACCTGCACTTATCACTTTTGTACCTATAATTAATATGAAGCATATAATTATTATAGAAAATATTAATTATTTCAACCTTTAACACCATACACTCCAGTCGGCTATGTTTATTATACAGTGAATAAGTATATGATTAATTGCAAACGTATGAGAATAACGCCATTGTGGTATCCTATTTCCAATTTGTGAAATTTTTGCAGAGAAAAATTCTTTTTATTTTCAATTATTACGTGTTAGGCATGTAGCCTAATTGGATTTGTAATATTTAGCTATATTTGTACATATAAACGTGTTTCTCTTTCGACAATTATTATGAAGGACGGGATAAAATGCTGAAAAATCATTATTGGATATAAATAGAAATAGAATTCTGCTGCTCCAAGGTATCTTTATGCGATATAATTGTAATCTAATTTAAAAACTTTGTAAATATTTAATTATAGTCGTAGTATCAACGCAACTGTGAGAAGTGATTTATCTTCCTTATGGAAAAAGCCAAGGAAAATATATAACGCAAATACTATTATAGAATTTCGAGTATTTGATACCTTTTTTATACAGCAATATTACATTTTGCTCCATTGCGGCTTGTAATTGCATGCCAAATCTTGAACAAATATATTCATCCATAAATTACTTTATTAACAAATTAATTCGTTATAAATAACATCATTTATCTTCTATGTTTATTCATTACATTAAGCGCTACGAATCTTCTTGCGTTCTCGATACAGACATTCCATTTGTACTAAGAAAGAACATTATAATTATATCATATAATTAGAAATAGAATCACATGAACAACTTACTATATGGATCGAAACGTATTACTTCAATTTTATCCGCCAAACGTTCGCGAAATGTGTTAAACTGATGACCACTGACAACGCTTTCGACAACCACCATAATGCGCCTATTGAAGAAAATTGTTTTGTTGTTGGATTTCTTGCTGTTGCAAATTGCAAATTTTTACTTACTTGCTTTTTGCCTTTTTAAAAAGTATATTTGTTAAACGCATTTTAATATACGGTTATTTTTAATAGAATGAAGAGAAAATTGTGCATAAATTTTGTAAAATTCGGCAAAAACAGCTGTTCCGTTAATATAGAACAAAAAAAAAAACCAACAATGGTGCCAATCACCAGTTACTTGTGAATACATTTTGAGTCTCACTGCAATATGGCGTACAATAGTGCACATCAAACTGTAAAACTATGGGCACTGCAAATTGCTTTTCAATAGAAAATTGCAAGCAATAACTGAACGACATCGAATTGAAATAAAAATGCATTATTTACGTGGATTTTTTTGGCTCTTTTATATGGGTTTTTTTTTATTGTATTATTCTTAAGAACTGTATATTTCGTTTCGTACAAACACAAAAAAAAAAATACTTATCATTACATACACATAAAAAACACGACAATAACATGAACAATTACAATACAATGACATTATAAATTCAATACATTGACCACTACAAATATTGCAAAATAATTGTTATTTTTGCAAATTGAGTGGCTGTATAAAATTTGAAGACAAGACAAAGTGCTTGTTAAAAATGCTTCAACAAAATGTAAATCTAAAATTTACAATTGTCAAGCATGGGAAAAAAACCGTAACAAAAATATGTACTATATGAAAGAATTATTAACAATGCATAATGTTTAAGTATTGCAAGAGATTATTAACCTCGTTCAGTGTCGTAAAATAGAAATAAGTCTCTTCTGCACAATGTCGGTACTATTTAAATGGTTTCTCCATCATAAGTAAACCGCGCTCCCATAGCCCTGTTACCACCTGAATTTTATGATCATCGTCTTCCAAAGGTAATTGTGATACGCCCACATATGCCGGATATGATTTAATTAACACTTCCACACTCGCCGCTTCTCGTGGATCGATCTCAATAAAATTGGGCTCATATTCGCAATATTCCCTTGAATTGTCCAGGTAGTAGTAGATGCGTATTTTCTGCTCCTCAGCGACAAGACGCATAATATTCGCGCGCAATAGTCGCACATTTGTTCGCAGCTCAATGTCGTAGTCGCAAACGCACTCTCCCTGTTCATTGGTGCGATTACGTGAACCGAATACAGTGCGCAAACGTTCCGATGGCAATATTTCAGGTGGTAGAGCTTCGCGTTGATACTTCTTCGCCAGCTGATCAACAGCGTCATCCATTACTTCGTGCATGGGTATGTCACGGACACATTTTGACACCAACTGTCGCACTTTTTGCAACAATTCCACGCGCTCCTTCGTGTCATTCTCACTGAAAGCGACACCAGCATGATGCCAAGTGTGTAACGGCAATCCACGACGAAGATCAACATTCTCGGCAATGGCACGCTGCAGCATTAGCGGTACCATTTGTTCAAGGAGGTCTGCAAATGACTGTTTCTGATATACGCTGAGTGTTATGTGCAGGGAATGATAACCCGGTTCGGTGCAGGCTTGATGTATTGTGCCGCGTGGAAAATAGAGTACATCGCCAGGTTGTAAAACCTATCGAATTCGGGAAAAAAATGTCAATGATAAATCTCAATGCTAAGCTCAATAATTACCTGCTCCAATATAGGTGTTCCGATTTCATCTTGTGAAAAATTCTGTGATGAATAACGTGGTAACATGTCCTTCTGATGGCGTGGACTGTACAATTTCCAGCGCTTACGACCTTCGATTTGTAAAACAAACGCCTCAATGTCATCATAGTGTGGCGCAAATCCCTGACTATTTGGCGGTGTCAGATATACATTGGCCCCAACCAAACAGTGAAAGTATTCTTGTAACGTTGTGTTGAGAGTAAACAGCGCAGGCATAAACGTATGGGGATTCAACAAGCGAATACTGCAACCTTGACCATAATGATCCCAAACAACTGGTGGCATGGCGCGCCCTTCTGGATTTAGAGTTTCACGTACTCCTGAAAAATATGTATTGAGAAAATGATTGTGAAGAAAAAAGTAGACAGCTATAAAATTACCATTTTTATAGGAGGTTACATCGATGTTTTTCGTAAACTCGACATGGTGTTTGATCAACATTTCGTCAATTGCTTGAAATGAAATTAGATGTGAAAAAAAATTCGCCTGATGTCGCTTTACCAGACAAGCAGTTTTCTCCCAATATTTCGCAAAGAAGTCCTCCACAAGCACTGGTTGCAGTAGCCAACGCAATATCTTTTCTCCCTCAGCCACACTATTCATTTTGACGATACTTCCAGGCGGTGATAGTGCCTCCAATTTTATCATGTCCGAGCTTGGTGTTTGCTTTACAAAAACATTCGTTTTCGTGGAAATGTTTGTGGATGTATCAGTTGAAGCAGTTTGATTACCACCTAGCGAGCGCCTCATGTACTCTATGGGTTTTTCCGTAGCTGGCAACGAATTTCTTGTGTTTTCCGAATTTCTCGATCTTTTCTCTTCGCCGCAACCATTTTGGTTTTCTTCACCTGCTTTTATAATGTTTTCGTCGCTTTTACGCTTTTGTCGTACATTACGCGACACATTTTTTTCTTCACCTGACGCTTCACGAAAAAACTGCTGCTGATTAACTTCACCTACATCTTCACCTTTATCGTCGCCTCTTCCTAATTGTACTTCATCATCCGTTTCTGAATATGATTCTGAGTAAGAATCGGTCTCCTCCTCCTCTTCGTCCTCAAAATCATCATCCTCATCTTCATCCTCTTCTTCTCCTTCATATGAACTACCCTCACTCAATGTATATTCGTCATCTTCATCGGACATACTTGCTAGTTGTCTTGCTAAATAGCGTTCCAGTTTCTGCTTCATTTTTTCATCAGCTTCGCTCAGTTTTTTCGGATTTGTCAAATATTTATCGACAAGCATATCAACATCATCAGCCCTAATTCTACAGCTGCCCCCTGAACAAACGTAACGTGGTGCAGTTTTACGACCAGTTGCACTTTTCGATTTCGACGCTGTTGTCGACGATTTACGAGTAGTGCTCTTAGGTTTCGGCATCACTTTGGCTTTGGAAGCTGCCGGTTTAGCAGCAGGTGATGGCTTCTTTTTCGCTCCATTCGATCGAGTTGGAGACTTTTTTGGCTTAGTCGCAGTTTTTGATTTAGCACCAGACTTTGCAGCAGTGGTAGTACGACCGTTCACTTTGGCGCCTGACTTTGCTTTGGTCGTTTTGATAGTTTTCGATTTGGCACCTTGACTTGATTTCTTTGCGGTGCTAGATGCTGATTTCCTGGCACCAGCTCCGTTTTTAGTACCGTTCATCCTGTATGCCGCAAAGGCAGATACTAACTCCGACATTTTCTTGGCACAATATTTCTAGTCCTTTCTGCACTGGAATGGAATTTCAGTCTTTAGTCTATAAAGCTATTAATCCGCTATTCCGCCTATATATTGTAATTGTAATATAACTGACCAAGTGGATTTTTCACTATTGCTGTAGTTTTCACCGGTTGCTTGATATGGTAATTACTTTTACACGTGCTAAAATTGTTATTGTTCCATTGGAAGATGAATTACGTACTGTACGCATGAAAAGTACAAGTAAAAAAATTTTGTTTGACATTGTTGAAATTTTCATTACTTTCATTGGTGAGAAGAGTTTCATTACTTTGTTAATAGAATAAATCAAAGGTATTTTTATAAAAGTGTGGCAATTAAATTTACATAAAGTAACGAGACTGCATAATTACAAACAGAAAATTTACTTATAATCCAACATTTCCGATTTGTTCGCATAAACTAATATATTGTAACGAGTTTCGATAGTTGGTTACTCATCACTATTGGCAGCATCGAAACGAATGTCAACAAAAAGAAATAAACGATAACCAGAACAAGCCAACGAGAAAGGAAGAGAAGAATCTCGATAAAGGAAGATTCTGGGGTGTTGCCAACAGAGTATAAATAGAGCCAGTATTGAGAAGTGAGAATCTAATTCCGAAAGTGATTGCGAAAACTTTGATACAGAGGCAAAAGTTGCAAGTACATTTAAGTGTTATAGTAAATAGTTGATTGTAAACAGTGTTGATTGTAAATAGATATTATTAAATAAATTGTTGCTGTATATAGTTGTATAAAATAAGTGTTGCAGTTATCATTAACAGAATCCAGTGATCGAACAAGAAATAGAATTAAACGTTCACAGAATAAAAACGTAACAATATGAATTTCACAATGGACAGTTTGACAGGCACTGTTCGGTACAGCGCACCAACAGCTGTTGTAGATTTGTTATTTTTGTTTTGCGACAACATAAAATATTTCAATAATATTCACAATTGTGTTTACAAATGTAATTATTAATGAATTAATTATAAAGATTAAGAAATGTCTGAAATTATTGAAACACCGGAAGCTCAAAAGCTTATGGAGCATCAAGAAGAAACACCATGCACCAGCAAGGAAGCTGCTATTGCCCAGCAAAATTCAAAATCGCCGGCTGATTTTGAAGATGAACAATTGGCCAATATTATAACGGCCGAGGAATATCTTATACATAAAAATGTGGTCTTTTTGGATTATGAGAAACAAATGTTTCTCGATTTAGTATACGCTGATGGTTTGATGGTGTGCGCAAAGTATGTATTTGAAAAAAAAAAAAAAAACACCCAAAAACTAACTCATATTTACTATATTCTCATATCATAGAGGTCTACATTATGATCGTGTTCTCTTGAACATACTAAAAGTATTTAGCGATACGGGCAATTTGGTGCTAGTCATTAATTTCTCTGATTGGAAGGAAGCATACTATAAGAGTCGATTGGAAGCGAAATACGTACACGAAGTTGCAAATACAGCAACTGAAAGGTAATTTTACTTGGAATTTAACATGAAATTGATTCGATAATTAAATATGTTTTTTCTTCTCCCATTGAAGAGAACGTATTTATTTGGAGGGAGGCATACAGTTTATAAGTACACGAATCCTTGTTGTCGATTTGCTTAAGAATCGTATCCCGACTGAGTTAATCACTGGCATAATAGTATTACGTGCACATACAATCATCGAATCATGCCAGGAGGCATTTGCACTGCGTCTCTATAGGCAACAAAATAAGACCGGTTTCATTAAAGCATTCTCCAGTAGTGCTGAAGCATTTACTATTGGCTATGGTCATATCGAGCGTACAATGCGTAATCTCTTCGTCAAGGAACTCTTTCTGTGGCCTCGTTTCCACGCGACCGTGCAGGCTTCACTCAAACCCTACGAAGCACCGACCATCGAATTACATGTACCTATGACAATGAAAATGTCACAAATTCAATCACACATTCTGGATATTATGAATTTTCTAGCACATGAAATAAAACGTATTAATCGTAATGTCGACATGGGCGAGATTACAGTGGAGAATTGTGTTACGAAGAAATTTCACAAAATACTGCAAGCCCAACTCGATTCGATATGGCATCAATTGAATTCACAAACGAAATTGATTGTGGCCGATCTCAAGATATTGCGCAATCTAATGATGTGAGTTTACACCTTAAAGTGGCTTTCTATTTTACCGTTTTGCGTCTTTCAGTTGCACAATGTACAACGATGCTGTTGCAGCTTATGCTCTAATCAAACGCTATCGCACCACCGAGTATGCAATGAGTAATTCGGGTTGGACACTGCTCGATTCAGCTGATCAAATTTTTAAACTATCCAAAGAGCGTGTCTACAATGCACAAGGAGGTTCAATATTCAACTAGGAATGTATCATATTTAATGCATATCATTTTTCATACCCACAGAATTTGAACCAGAACCATGTCCAAAGTGGAAATATCTTGCCGAGATATTAAAAGTTGAAATACCAGGCGATATGAAACGTTCACATCCGAATAGTGTGGAACCGCCAAAGGTACTCATCCTATGTCAGGATACACGCACATGCTATCAGTTGAAACAATTTCTCACCCAAAGTGGTGAACGTTTCTTATTGTTGGCCGCCATGAAGCATGAAATACCAATTGGTAAATTGGGTAAATCATATCAGAAGATTAAAAATGCCAAAGAATTGGAATTGTCTATGAGTCAACGTGCAACGAACAAAAGTAGTAGTAGTAGTAGTAGTAATATGAGTACTCGTGGTGCTATAAAAAAATCACAACAATTAAAAACAGATGTAGAGCAAGAAGTTGATAGTGAAGTAGCTGGAAGTAGCAGCAATACGACAACACAATGCTTGGATGAATTGACACAATTACTGGGATCCGTTGATGGCGATGGTGATTTGAATGCCGATCACAATTATTTTCAAGAGAGTTATATGCTTACAATGACGCAGACCCAATTTAATGACACCGATATGTCATTGCTCAATGAAAGTGACGATGAAGATGCATGTGACGATGCGGTCACCATTGATAATTCTATATTTGAACCATTTCCAGAGGTTTGTTATGGAATTTTCAACTTGAATTGGTAATATTTACCCTCATAACATTTTTAATTTCAGTTGGAAAATCTTGATATCACAGCAGCAGTGGCGGCACGCAAACAACCGCTTATTTGTATACAAACCTTTAAGACAGAACGTGAAGGTCCATTGGCTTTGGATCGTACATTGGCTGAAATTGAACCACAATATGTTGTGATGTATCATTACAATGTGACCGCTATACGTCAGCTGGAAATTTATGAGGCACGCCAGAGACGACCGGCAAAAGAGCGCATGAAAGTGTTTTTCCTCTTGCATAGCCAAACTGTAGAGGAGCAATCGTATTTGACATCACTACGTCGTGAGAAACAAGCATTCGAATTGATTATCGAAACGAAAAGTGTTGGTTTAATGTGGCAACTGAAGGGTTGTAAGTCTAAAAGGCGAAACTATGAAAATATAAAGTATCCAATATGCTTCACATTCATATTAGACTTGACGAAGAAGTTTGTGAACTTAACACTAAAACTTTTTAGACCCACAACGCTTCAATTTGTCCTCTCGTTCTCTCTCTCTCTTTCTCTCTCTCTCTCTTTATCTCTCTCTTTCTCTCTCTCTTTCTCTCTCTCTCTTTCTCTCTCTCTCTCTCTTTCTCTCTCTCTTTCTCTCTCTCTTTTTATCTCTCTCTCTTTTTATCTCTCTCTCTCTCTCTCTTTTTATCTCTCTCTCTCTCTTTTTATCTCTCTCTCTCTCTTTCTCTCTCTCTCTTTTTATCTCTCTCTCTCTCTCTTTCTCTCTCTCTCTTTCTCTCTCTCTCTCTTTCTCTCTCTCTCTCTTTCTCTCTCTCTCTCTCTCTCCACCTATCTCCCTTTCTTTCTCTCTGTCTACTATATCTATATATGTCTATTTTTTTCTCTATATATGTTTCTTTTCCTATGAACATTGTCTTTCTTTCTCAATATATGTAACTTTCTTTTCTCTTCCCCTCTCTATCTCTCTCCATGTCTCTTTCTTCACATCTCTCTCTCATCATCTTTCTCTATTTCTCTATTTCCCTCCTCTCTCTCTCTCTCTCTTATACTGTTCCTCATTTCCTCTCTCTCTCTCTTATACTATTCCTCATTCCCTCTCTCTCTCTCTCTTATACTATTCCTCATACCCTCTCTCTCTCTCTCTTATACTATTCCTCATACCCTCTCTCTCTCTCTCTCTTATACTATTCCACATACCCTCTTTCTCTCTTATACTGTTCCTAACTCCCTCTCTCTCTCTTATACTGTTCCTCACTCCCTCTCTCTCTCTCTCTCTTACTGTTCCTCATTCCCTCGCTCTCACTCTTTTAAACTGTTCCTCATTCCCTCTCTCTCTCTTTCTCTCTGTATTGCAGAAAATGGTCATTCCAGAATATCAAGATGGCAAAACCGATGAGGCATTTATTCTATATAAAACCTATAAAGACCCAGAAGCGATCGAATCGGAAAATGCCACTAGTCGCAAGGCCGGCGGTCAGGCACAGGCACAACAGCAAACTGATCATGCTGCGGCACCACGTATTATTGTCGATATGCGTGAATTTCGTTCCGATTTGCCATGCCTCATACATAAACGTGGCATTGAAGTAATACCCGTGACAATTACGGTTGGTTGGCTCGATTTTCTCAGATAAAAAAAGGACTGTTTCCGACGAAAACACGTAATATTTCTCATGGTGAATTTTTTTTTTTGTAAATATTATTTACATACAGGCTTGCCCCACTGCAAACAACACGCTCTTGGGGACCTACAACCTAAAATGCTTTTAGAGATGTATCAATTTGACCATGAATAATCTAAGAATCATTACGGAAATACTCACAGGATAATATAGGGTGAACTATAATCTAACTGAACTGAGTTGCAAGAGTCGAAAGTTGTAAAAGAAATATTTATCTCTTCAAATGGGAAATATACGTATTGTCCACTTGTGGACAAGTAAAAAGCTTTGAGGTTACCAATAGTCAATGAAGCAAAAAGGCTTCTTAGTCTAGGATAGAAAACTCTCAGTTGGTTGATTGCTCTAATAACAGGACATGACATATGCCAAGCAAAATATGTCTTGCTGTAGAAGAGTGATATTCGTAGATTATACATTAGAAGAGGTACGAAGAAGGAGCGGCGCACATAATGTGCCAATGTCTTTCGAAAGGCGTAAGCAGAATGATGTCCACATTGCGTCGACAATTTATTGACAAACTTTAAACGTGAACTCGTAATATTGTCGGATTCGATTAATCCCCAAATATTGAATAAAACAAAATAAATGAAAGTGAGGGTATTTTCAAGTGAAAACGAGGATTTCTGCAGGGAAGAAAATGAAATGGCGAAAGATTATTTGGGTATGTGCATGGGAAGGAAAGACTTCGAGGATTTTTTAATACCCGATAATAAGTTGAAATGAAGTTAGGTAGGATTTATGCATATTAAACTGCCATTGTATGTTGGACTAACAGATATACGGGGGCACAATAGATCTATAACAAAAATACATCCAAAGAGAAACTATAACCACGGACCAAGGAGTCCAGATTTTCACCTCATCGAAAGAATTATGCCATTGAAAAATTCCAAAATTTTTTCTTCTGGGACAGTCCTTAAATGTAGCAGTTTTTATTTCAGACGCATTATATGCTTGGCTCGTATTTATTCTTTTCCACTGCAGATCGGTGATTATATATTAACACCAGAGATTTGTGTTGAACGTAAATCGATTTCGGATTTAATTGGATCCCTAAATTCGGGTCGTCTCTACAATCAATGCATACAAATGCAACGCAACTATGCCAAACCTATACTTCTGATTGAATTTGATCAGAGTAAACCATTTTATTTAAATTCCAAATATATGCTTTCACAAAATACGACAGCTACACAAGCAGATATTGTACGAAAGCTGCAATTGCTGACATTACATTTTCCAAAGCTACGTCTCATCTGGTCACCCAGTCCATACGCAACAGCTCAATTGTTTGAGGAATTGAAATTAAGCAAAGAGGAACCAGATCCCAAACGTGCTGCTGCAGTAGGTTCTGATGAACTAGCCGGTGGTGGTGGTGGAGGTGCTATTGAAGAATTCAAATTCAATTCAAATATTTATGATTTTCTCTTACGTCTACCCGGTGTAAATACCAAAAATGTACACAAATTGATGCGTCACGGTGGTAGCTTAAAGGAGTTGTTGAAAAAATCACAGGTACGTTTTGTTGTGATGCTAGAAATATTAATCAATCGCTATTTTTTATTGTCTTGTTTGATTATATGAACTCGCCTGTAGTCGGAATTAAGCGATTTGCTCGATTCACAGCAAAATGGCAAAATGCTATGGGATATTTTACATGTTGCACATCTGCCCGATAAGGATGAGGTACAAGGCTCAACAGCATTATTGGCTGCTGGCAAACAGCTCGGTGGTGGACGACATAATCGTTTTCGACGCGCAGCTGCTGCCGAATCAGCAGCGTTGAGGATAGGTAGAGGTGATGGTGGTGGTGGTGGTATCCTGAAATTTTAAACACGATAATAATAACAGAAAATCGGGAAGAACCAACATCATCAGCATCACCAAGCATTGGTATTATATATTATAAGTTGTATTTTATTATGAAATAAATTAAGTTAATAATTTTTTTATTTTTATACAATATTTTGCATCAATCAATCACAACAGGCAATAGCAATGTAATGCCATATTCAAACTCACCAAAATATTCAAGGAGGAAGGACAGAAATAGCCATTGTGATACTACCAAGCTTCACTTCTAGCACTCTCTCTCTCTCTCTCTCTCTCTTAGCTTCACAGTCGGGTGAACCATAGCTTCACCAACAACTCTTCTCCAGTTTGTTCTCTCCCTCGCTTCCTCTCTCCAATTTCAAACATTCATCGATTCAGGTCTGTTTCTACATCGTTAAGCCATCTCTTTCTTGGCCGGCCCCTCTTTCTTCCACCAATCGGACGAAGTATAAACACTTTCTTCTGGATTCTTTCAGCTGACATTCGTATAACATGGCCTATCCATCTAATTCGCTCTGCTTTTATGAAACGTACGATATTTGGGCCACCAATTAGGTTTTCATTTTCATGGTTATAACGGATACGATCTATTACCATAAATTTTTCGCATGATGCTCCTTTCAAATCGCAGCAGCTGACTTATATCGTTTGTTTTCAGTGTCCATATTTCGCCTCCATAGGTATTACCAGGAACTTATTTACACCGACATAGTAAGAGCATTAAAATTCTAGGCTAGGTCATGTCGAACGAATGGAAGAACACGCTTCGGCTAAGAAGGTGTTATATTCGGAACCCGCTGGTGGACGACTCATAAGAGCCAGACCTAATCTTTGGTGGAAAGACCAAGTACTGGAGAACTTGTTAGCGCTTGGAATTTCTAACTGGCGTCAATTACCGAAGGAAAAAGCTGGCTAGCGAAGCATGCTAGATTCGGCCTAAATCGATTTCGATTGTAATGGCCACATAAGTAAGTAACGATTGAGCAGTGTTTATCGTAAGCACCTGCCTGATGGCTTAATCTCACGACGCACAAAGCGTATGTATCAATCTGAAGCGTTGATAAGCGCCCTGCAGAATTGGAAAATCAGAAACCAACCTCCGGGTTCTGACGGTACCAATTGGGACACGTTTAATGGACGTGCTACCCTCCTTGGTGGGGATCGAAGCCCATCTAAATTCTCTTCTGATCTAAGGGATCAGCACCATGCTTGAAATGCAATTCCACATCGAGTACTCCACGCTTTTGACGTGGAATACTCTACCACCACTAAAACCTTCCCGAAGAGCCGTTCCCAACGATCAGGTTGAAGGGATTCCAACCTAATCACCCGTGGTACCAAATTTAAAGTCTTTTTGGTAAGACCTCGTAGACAAAGCTGCTACCAGTTTACCCATCTGGTTCCGGACTAGTGACCGGAAAGTAAATAAGTAAGTAAGTGGGTGCCGTAGCTCAGTGGTTAGTGTGTTCGCCTTCTGATCTGTAGGTCGTGATTCTATCCCCGGTTGATGCATAACAAATTTAATATCGATAAGATTTTTCTTTCGAATGGTACCCACCTGTCGGCAAGCAATTGGCAATTCTTCCGACAGTAACAACTTGCCATGAAAAAGCTTCTAAAAGAACTCTGTGACAAAGCTCAGAAAAAGTGATGTCACAAGTGTTCTGCCGTTCGGAACCGGTTAAAATAAGTAGGTCCCTTCTAATACTGTCCAAATTTAAGATGCACAACAGTAATGGAAGAGAAGCTCGGCCAATGAGCCTTTGGGGCTTTAAGTGCCACATATTCATTTTTATTTTTTTTTTTTATATATTTTTAAAAATCATTCATTAACATTTTTTTCTTATACATTTTTTTCATCTTATCGCCTCTTGCGAAAATCCCGTCTACGGCACTGTCAAGTTAGATAAGCATCTGTTCAAGAGTAGTTTTTATACCCTGCATAATGCAATATGCATGGTATATTCATTTCGGTCAGATGTTTGTGTCCACTTGAAGGAATCTCCGGAGATATAGACATAGATATATATTCGTGATCAGCGTCGATTAAATTTTCGATTTAACGATGTCCGTCCGTCCGTCCGTCCGTCCGTCCGTGAAGGAATCTCCGGAGATATAGACATAGATATATATTCGTGATCAGCGTCGATTAAATTTTCGATTTAACGATGTCCGTCCGTCCGTCCGTCCGTCTGTCTGTCACCTGGCTGGTTCGCACGATAACTTGAGTAAATATTGAGCTATTTCGATGAAATTTGGCACAAGTAATCTATGATCCAAGGGTACGGAGGGGATTGATATTGGGCATGATCGGTCAATAACCACGCCCACACCAAGCATTCAAAGCGACTAACCTCGAATTTTTCAAAATCTTTAACTTGCTATAACTCACATAATATACCACTTGGGACAACAATATTTGGGACATAGACTTATATTATACTACTATATAATCTCGCGAAAAGTGGATGAGCCACGCCTACTTTTTAGCGTAGCTCTCATACAAAGTGTCTGTACTTCTTTTAAATTGAAACAGCTGTAACTTCGGCAATCTTGTGTCTAGAATAACTATAATTGACACTTAAATTAATATCGTATTCGGAAATAATCTGGCAGAAAATCAGTGTGCCAGGCCTACTCCTTCATGGGTCTCCCATACAAAGTCGAGGGAATTAAACTAAAATTTTAAGCTCCATAGCTTACAAACCATTTAGCCTAGGACAACGAGATTTAAGGTATGGATTAGTATTGTACGAGCAATTAAACTCACAGGAAATGGGCGTACCACGCCCACTGTTTATCGTAGCCCATATACAAATTTTAAATTGAAACAGCTGTAACTTCGGCAATCTTCTGTCTAGAATAATCATAATGGACACTTAAATTAATATCGTAGTCGGAAATAATCTGGCAGAAAATCAGTGTGCCACGCCCACTCCTTCATGGGTCTCCCATACAAAGTCAAGGGAATTAAACTAAAACTTTTAAGCGCCATAACTTATAAACCATTTAGCGTAAAAGAACGAGATTTAAGGTATTGATAAGTATTGTAGGAGCAACTAGACTCACAGGAAATGGACGCGCCACTCCCACTGTTGATAGTAGCCGCCATACAAAATGACCGAATTTCTTTTAAATTGAAACAGCTGTAACTTCTGCATCCTTCTGTCTAGAACAATCATAATTAACACTTAGGTTAATATGGTAGTCGGAAATAATCTGGCAAAAAATCAGCGTACCACGCCCACTCCTTCATGAGTCTCCCATACAAAGTTGAGGAAATTAAACAAAAATGTTAACCACCATAACTTAGAAACTATTCAACGTAGGACACCAAATTTAAGGTGTGGATTAACATTGAAAAATTAATTGGATTTACTATAAAGTGGTAAGCCACGCCCACTTTTTATATAGCTCCCATACTAAGCCTCGGAATTATCTTAAAATCCTTTTACTTCGTCAAAGTCAACCATATTTCGGGTGTAAATTAGTAGTATATGCAAAAATTGTTTCTCGAAAAGTGGAAATAAAAGAAAAGTTGGATATTCGAGTAAACTTTTTATATATAAATCTACATATGCAGGGTATAGTTTGGTCGGCCCCAGCCGACTGTAAGGAGATTTTTTCCTTTCATTGTGGCCGTACAAGCATCGATGACGCTGGACACCCAAAAGAAGTCAGTAAAATGGAATACGTTAAAAAAATTCATGATATTATGTTAATGTTCATGCTTAGTAGCTACCTCACGAAAAGACAATTTCTCGTACATCACAAGGATTACACAACAAATCCATTGGATATTCACGCTGGCGTTCCTCAGGGAAGCGTTTTGGGCCCCTTACTGTATCTCTTATACACTACAGATATGCCCAGCAATAACTATACATTTATATCGACCTTTGCAGATGATACGGCAATATTGTGCACTCGCTCTAACCCCATAGAAGCTACTAAACTCCTGCAGACTCATATCGATTCTCTCGAAATCTGGCGTATAAAAGTCAATGAATCAAAGAGCGTACATGTAACCTTCACGCTAAGGCCAGATACATGTCCCCCACTTAAAATTAATGGCCAATCAGTTCCACAATGTTCCTCAACAAAGTACTTGGGTATTCACCACGACAGAAGGCTGACCTGGAAAAATCACATAGAGGCAAAGAAAACTCAGATCAAGCTTAAAATTAATCAGTTATGGTGGCTGATACACAAAAGATCAAAGCTGAATCTCGAATACAAAGTGCTATTATATAAAGCAATCCTGAAGCCAATCTGGACTTATGGTATTCAGTTTTGGGGCACCGCATCTCCCTCAAATATCGAAAAATTGCAGCGAATACAATCCAAGTGTCTGCGAATTATTGTAAACGCGCCTTGGTATATGAGGAACGTTAACATCCATCGAGATTTAAATGTACCCACAATTTCTGAGGAAGTTGCAATGTCTTGCAGAAGCTACATTCAAAAATTACACAGTCATTCGAATCCCCTTGCTAGGCAATTGTTGCTGAACACGGGGCATCGTCGATTAAAAAGAAAAGACACACTGAATATGCTGTGAAATTGCTATACCTCGTGACTCAACAAATTGTGATGGAACGTTGGGAATATCACATAATTTTATTTAGTTTGTAAGATTTGATTACTTATTGTTAGTTTCTAAGTAATTTTAGAAAGATCCAATAAAAAGGCTTGTAAAAAAAAAAAAAAAAATTATGTTAAACGATCCCAAAGTGAAAGTTAGATAGGTAGCTGAGGCTACAAAGGCGTCATATGGAAGTGAGTTCTATATCATAGATGAATTTAGGGTATAAAGAAGCTCTGCGTTCGATAAGTGTCGCGTTTGTGCATCATTACAATAATGCGCCTGCTAATTCATCGTTAGTTGCGCGATATCGCGTTCGAACTGGATCCACAGCCATCGTATTAGCCAAACTTGACCCCCAGCGAGTTTTACCCGTTTCCAAGCCTGAAAACATGACTCATCGTTGAGCGATTTTAATCAAATGAGGAAACAGAGGCCTCTTTTGGATAGCCTTCGAAGAAGTACTTTTTGGGAGGGATAAAAAAATTAGAAAATCTTTGAACTCGCTGAAATGATTTAAAAATAATGTACATATGTTGAGAAATAAATCCGAATTTCAAAAAAAAAAAAAAAAATGTATTGTTTCACTTATTCCAAACTCTTTGATTCACCTAATATTCAAAGCTTATTTTGACCTAAGGCATCAGTCAGCAGAATCTAACCTAACTTAACCGTTATAATTAATTGACTTGAAGCTGTCTAAAGGTTTTTTTCATGTCTATTACAAATTTAAAGCACGATTTTTATTCAAATATTACCTTTTGTGCTATTTAATTTTTATGTTTTTTCCTCTCATCAATTTATTTGAAATTGATCAATTTCATTTATTGATAGATCATATATTTATTAAAAATTATTTTAATCCAACATAAAATTGGGCAACGTAATATCAAATTGCTCTCTTCAAATCATATATGCACATCTCCTATTTATTTGACAAATACCATACCATTTGTGGATTATTAATTCATTTTAAATTACTTTCATTTGTTTGTTTTTTCCCCTCCCATGTGCACTTTTTCCCTCCATCCATCATTTTCATCACTTTTTGAAAAACTCATTCGTGCACATTTGTTTTTAAATCCTTCAGCTCAATTGGAATTATGCAAACAGAGTCGCTCCAGTCCATTCTCAATTCAAATATATTTAAAACAGCTTCATGTTAGGTGTGAATTGAATTAATTTCCAGACATCAATCTATCCATATGGCTATCAATTTTTTCCACATTTTGCGCCACTATTTTTTGCTTTAAATCTCCTCTTTAAACGTTTTATGTTCATCATCAGAAAACAATAAATTCATATCAGTGCAATGCACGTGAGTCCATTTTTTTTTTTTTTTTTTTTTTGGTATACCAACAACAATAATAATGGTAGCTGTTATCACCACATATGATATAAACCGCTCAACCAAGAGTCGAATGAAAAAATGATCAAATAAAAAATATAAAATAAAACTCCAACATAAAAATACAACGGCAACCATTGCGAATAGATGCAACATGCTTGTAATAAAAACGAAAATACTTCATACCATTTCCGTGAATAAGTTAAAAGGGAGTCAAGTCGACCAGGCATCAGGAAGTTGATTACGTTAAAAATTGTGCACACCACAATGGAAGAGCGACAGCGAAGGAGAGACAGATTGTAACTACTTTACTCGTGCATTTAACCACAAATAATAAATTTATTGACTTGAATGATGGGTTTGTATCGAATGGTATCCGCAAATGATACCATACGAATATTTTCATTGCATACATTCAGGCGAAGGCAAAAAGTCACAAACCGAAATTGTGTACGGTACATTACATATAGGATATATATTCTATTTGTTGCATACATTTCGGCACTAATTAATCAAATCATTTAATTGACGAAGCATTTAATTGCAATCGAAAGTGATGGGATTCATTTCGATGGAGAATGCGATGGGAAGAATGTCAGAACATCCGATGACAAAGAAATACAAAATTTTGTAGTATATTTTCAGGGGTAGTTTTATAACAATCGCTTCAAGACTCAATAATGAGTTATTATAATTATCGTTAGGGGATGTTGCACTGCGACCCATAAGATCTATTGTGCCCCCTTCATGGACCTAGAGTTTGTGTCTTAGCTCAATTCCCTCGATGAATTTTAGTATTAGTCCTACTTCACAGAGTCTAAGTTCGTTCTCGGGTATGATGAAATCTCACAGGTGTTTCCTTCTCTTGTGCATCACAGCGTAACAAATTCCTATAACATGTTGTGCGGTCTCGTACTCTTTCCTGCACAACCTGCAAAGAGCATCTGAGAAAATTACCAGTTTTGTTAGGTGATAGTAGTCCTCGTAAGGTTTTAGGTTGTATGTCCGAAGCGCTAGTTTGGAGTGTGATAACCCCGCTAAGTTTTCCCAGTATAAGCCTTTTTGCCTATCCTCTTCTTCCCAGATGATACGGGAGATGTTACCCGATCTTAATCCACAGAATGGTTCGGGCCCTACAAATGGAGTTGATGCTCCTTTCCTGGCAAGTTTATCTACCATTTCATTTCAATTGATCCCTACATGCCCCGGAACCCATAGAATCCACACCTGCTTGAGTTAGGCTAAGATGTTCAGCTTTTCAATGCACTCCATCATCAGTTTTGATATAACTTGGTGAGATTTGAGTGCTTTGATAGCTGCCTGGCTGTCTGTCAGTATTACTATCCTACAATTCCGGTAATTCTGTTCGAGAAAAAAGTACGCACATTTATCTATCGCGTACAATTCCGCTTGAAAGATAGAGTTGTTCTCACCTAGAGGTTCAGAGTATCTCTTCCTTGGTTAGAATACGCCCGCCCCGGCTCCATCGTCGGTGGTGAGGAAGCCGTCGGTGTACTATGTGATCATGTGCTGGTTTACCTTATATGTTTCTGATATACCATCCCAATCTTTTTCATTACTAAGCTCAGTTTTAAAATGTTTCTTGAAGCTGAACGTTGGGATTATCGAGTACCCTGGCATCGAGATTTCAGGAAATTGCTCAGCGAGAAGTTCTATCTTCTTTCGGTTGAGATAACTGCCTGTGGTGATGTTGTTCCCAGCTACCCTCAAAATCGAACTTCTCCCTTGGGACTGGAGGATCCAAGAGTCTTTGTGAGAATGTGAGTTACTCATTGGAATGTTTGGGAAATAATATAATAATTTAATCTTTCTAATGCTTTTGTTCGGATTAATCTAATGTCAGAGAATTTTTCGCCCAGAACGATAATCACTGGTTCTTTTAAATAGTGTCCACCTTTCGACGATTCTCCCAGCAATACAAATTTTTTTAAATATCTCATGAAAAGAATTTTGTAAGAAAAAGTCGGAACATCCGATATCACAAACAGCTTAGCCGTTCGTAAATAAGTCCCTTCTCATAATGCTCAATTCAACATGCAAATCTTTAAATTATCTTAGGTTACTGCGACAACTCTCTCTATAAGAGAGCTCTTTTATCTAGTTCTCACCAAATGAACCGAATTGAACTTCTGAAGATTTCCAATTGAATAATAATAATCAAGAAATTGTTTGATAATGCAAAACATTGCTGGGAAATGGGCCCGGTCAAGGGCTTACGGAGCTCGTGCCACATGTTTTAATTAAATACTCCTAGATATAGCCGAATTATCCTGAATTAACGAAGCAAGGCAGAGCGAATGAGTCAGCAAGAAATGTACCTACTAAAAATCGCCAGGGTATACAGGCTTATGTACGCCATTGTACTACTGTGCGGACGAAATCGTCTGATCATATTTGCAGGCTTAGGCACTCCATTGAATTGCTGTTAGCGGGAAAATACGTGACAAGAATAATAACCTCTAGTTAAATTCTAAAACAGACAAGATAATGGCACAGATCTGCCTAACGTTAAACTGGAACCGTACCAAGAGTTTGCTTAGTCTAGACACAAGCGTATTGAGAATCGTGACTAGAGTAATCATCTACCACTGTAAATTAGGCATACACGCCAGAAGGATAGGATTGAGTCACCAAACACGAGACTTCTACTGAAGTTGCAAAAGATGAGGACCAAGAAAAGGCAATTCATAGGTCAAACAGTTAAACAGATTTTCCCTCGGTTGATGTAAGTGACCTCACGCTAAAGCAAAATTTATTTTAAAATCGGTTGGTTCAACCAAAAACATAAAATTGGAATCCCAAAGAAGCTTAAAAAATTTCCAGATTTGACCCGATTACTTATTTATTTTTAACAACCTCTATTCAAGCATTGATTTTGTGCGGGAGCCTTCCCAAGATGTGCTAATATGGGGTATGTACGTTTAGAAGAAATGTTGAAAAGGAAAAATTAATGTGAATCAGTCATATATTTACGCGCACTAAGGGGGCAATTTCTTGGCAACCAAGGGATATTTGTAAATTTTCAGATGTTTTTCATGTCATTTTGTATGGGAGTCGCCTTCATGGGTGGAGATAGAATGTTCGGTGAAAATACTGAGTAGGAAAAATAAATTTTACCGATCTTATGTCTGATTTCTGTGGGAGTCCGCTTAAGGCGTGGAGATATAAGATAAGTAAGTTTGAGGGAAATGACGAGAAGGAAAAAGGTGATGAGGATCAGTCATACATGTCACTGTTCTAAAGGCGATTTCTGTTCAGTAATTCGATCATTTAACGTTTTTCAAATATTTTGCAACCATTTTGTATGGGAGTCCCCTTAAGGTGAAGAAACGGGGGGTAAATATATTTGAGTGAAATGTTGCCGAATCATCAATAATAGATTTCAACACTCTAGAAGCGGATACTTCGCAGCTTTGAAGTTATTTCCCGCTTTTTAAGACGTGTATGAGTCATTTAAGGAAGTTGTTTGGAAGAGAAGGTAGATACGTTTGGAGGAAATATCGAGGAGAGAAAATTAATAAGGGTCAGTTATGTATTTCACTGCTCTAGAGGCGATATATATTCAGTTGTGAGATTATTAAACGATTTTGGATGGGAGTTCCCTTAAAGGAGATCTTTGGTTATATTGGCGTCGCGGAAATGCTGAAAAAAGCATAAGCCATAAGGCATATGGCTCCGATGAATATAAGACGTATTATCATCAGAGCCATCAATCTAAGGGAAAGCGCATTTGAGCCTGCAGTGCCAGGCAAACTTTTTGGCAACCCTCTGGCTACTCCGGGACTACCACTTATGTATAAGGTTAACTAAACTAAATTCTATTAGTAGGTAGAATCGTTTGCCCTTGATAAATCAGCCGGGTAATTCAGAGATCCTGGGTATTTTAACCACTGGCACCTTAGCCAGAATGGGGTATCGTGCTCGTGACTCTAAATCTGATCCAATAGTTGTAGTTTAATACAATTTGTGATTTTATCAATGAAAGGCATGATTAGGGATTAGGCTCACGAGGGACTGCCGATGAACTAAAGAATTTTCTACTTAAAATTCCAAAATGCGCCGGGGAGATGATTCTTGTAGTTTTTAAAATAGACGATGGGTCCGTTGAGAATTTTGGTAAATACAGCGGAAATTCTTGGGGATAGAATTTAGATAGATGGATACGTTTGGTTGCGGCTCGTTGCTACCCAAGGAAACTATGTGATGTAAATGAAACCTGAATTTATTGCAAGCTCCATTTGACTCTAATGGTAAAAGTGGAGACAGAAATATTTTCCATTGCTGCTTTTGCCATTACGTTTTCACTTGCTTCTGCTTCTGTACAATAAATTATTTTTACTATGCGCGATTATAAGAAGTCGTCCAACATGCATTTTCATTTTGCCGCTAATAGTTGTTTTGCTTTTAAGGAAAATTATTAAATATGCGAACGAGTAGTTGGAGTACCTACATAACAGACAGACACGTTTCGTTGAAATCGAAGGAGGTAAAAGCGCAAAAAAAAAAAAAATGAAAGAATAGACTATAATTCATTTTAATAGCAACGTGCCAAAGAGAAAAATAAACCATTACGCTTCCACATAATTAACTTGAAATTAATATTAAAATCGAGTTGGAGAATATTTTCCATTTTTTTGTTCTCTCCTTTTACTATTGTACTTTTGCTCTTCATCTACTTGTATTGTATGTTTTCTTTTTTCTTGTACTCTCTTTTCATTATGATTATTTACTTATGTGCTTAACCAACCATCCATCAAAATAAATGGGCGCGTATCTATTCAACGAAACAATGCAACAGCTAAATGTTTCTAATTAAGTTTCACTCTATTTGCAAAAAATAGAAGGAAAAATATATATGCTAGAAGTAAATAAGTAATTTTCCAAATGGATAGATGAAAATTGGAGCAAAGTATTTTGAAAAAACCCATTTTAAACCATTTTCCGCATCATCAATGCAAATAAACCATGACTGTGTCAGTGGCACACGCTTCGTTATTCGAGCCAACGGACTGAGAGCCGAACAATGCCTGGAATCAGCTGCTAAGTTAAATGTTTCCATAAAGTAGTCATTCGAAAGTTAGAGATTTTATGCTTATATATTGCTGATGTCGGCAGTATAAATAAGTTCGTGCGCTTTATTTTCGAAAATTGAAATACCCACTACTTTTTCCCATCTTCATACGGATTCCGAATCGGAAGAAATCGACATGTTTTGAGGCAATCCATGAATCGACCGAATTTTTGGCTTCTTCGTAAGAATGAAAGCGCTGTTCTTCCACATCGTGTGTCATCGATCGGATGACAAGTGGTAATCAGAAGGAACAATAGCTGGACTATACGGCGGGTGAGGTAGGACTTCCCATTTGAGCGTTTTTAAGTACGTTTTAATGGGCTCCACAACATATGGCCGAGCATTATCATGTCTATCGACATATTGCAATCGCTAATTATATCCAAACTAGATTATGGACTGTTTTTATACGGATTTGCCCCGAAATCGACACTACATAAATTCACTTAATAGTTCAATTCAGCTTTCAGAACAACCTTTGGAGCTTACCGCACTACTACCGTTAAAAATATGCTATTCGAAGCTAATATTTCGAGCATTAAAGGCCAGCGTGTCTTCATGACCACCTCGAAACTCTTTAAAGCTTTTATTCACATCTACAATTTCCCATACTATCATTTCATCCAAAACCCAAGCCAACTTTCAACAAATTCGTCTACCATGTCAGTAATAAACAGGACAATTTCCCTCTGCAAAGAACTCAATATACCGTACCTTCGGGTAAAATCTCCAGACAATAATCTTCCTCCATGGTTTTTAAAGTCATTCACAACAAGCCAACCACTCCACCCATTGTCTATGGGACCAAATATCTTGACATGAAAACCAGTTTAAACGATCACACTTTTCCATTTACTAGCGGTTCCAAAAACTCGCAGATTTGCAGCCAATGGCCCAATTACCACTAATATTAACCTAAACCCAATCGACATCATAAAATCTCTCCACACACACTTTTTCATTAAACGCACCCACCAGTTCTCCCACATATCTAACTGGTATCGAAAAATTAACAACACCGAAAGTATTCATCCAAGCAATTACTCTAATTTTACGAGGTTCGAAATGACAACGTTTTTCCACCTAAGGTTCGACTATATGACCATCGAACATCTCTTGGTTTACTGCCCTCGATTCAACAAAATGCGCAACCAATGATTTAAAAATTCGAGCCCATTATTGTATCTATCGGACTCCAACGATGATAATATAAGCACAATTAGCCAGTTCCTCAAGAGAACCAATCTGTTTTATGATATTTAACCTCGCATTCTAATAATCGTCTAAGGCTAAATCTTAATTGTGTTATTTAAATAATTTCTCCTGGTAGCTAATAATTTTAATTATAAGCTACTTTGTAATAAATAAATTACTTTGTCGTGTCTATCGGAGTATTGCAGCTGTTTTTCTCCCAATGCTCGGCTCAAAAGCATCAATTGTCATCGGTACAGGTTCCTTGTGATTGTCTGATTCAATTTCAACAGCTGGTCCCACCCACCCACACAGATTCCGATGCTTCGATGCTTCGAGGCTGTCTATTCTGATGCATGGCCGGAGTATCCATACGTTGCCCGACGTTTTGGATTATCGTAATGGACCCACTTTTCATCGCCAGTCACAATTCGATGCAAAACCCCCTCCTTTCTTCATCCTCAAACTTTGGTTGTGCTCTGCGTCGTTCTTCGTCTTCCAAATCAAAATTGCCACTTTTAAATCGTACAAACCATTTCGTTCATTCTGCTAAAGCATGGTCGCCATAAACTTCCACTGAAATAGGATGACTTTCGGCAGCCTTTTTCTTCGTATTGAAGTAATGAAGTAAAATTCCCGCGCAAAAACACATTATTCGGTACTACACTTGACATTTTCGGAGCATACAGAAACTATATCGTTTACACTTCAGCGAAATTATAGATATTGAAAAAGGAAGCCTAATGATGGCACTTCAAAATAACGGTGTTACCAGATTGGTTGCTTGGTTAAAGTGGTGACTCATCCATGAGTCCAAATAGCGCTTACGCACCGTTTTGTTACCACAATCTCGCTTTCAACTGTTCATTAGGTTGTTTGTGTGGGCAGCACGGTTAAATTCAAGTTACTGATGTTTATTTCCGCCAACTCCTCAACGTTATTGAAAAGTGGTTTACCTAGGATGTTCATTCTCTGCTTCCAAAGGGCAGAGCATTTACAAAGGAAGTGGAACACCGTTTCCTTTTCTTCCACATAGTTACAACTGTGACAAAAATCGTTGTGGAACATTCCCATTTTGGTCCCCTGTTCTCCGATGAGCCAGAAGCCAGTAATGACTGCCGTCAGTCTAGAGACGTCTTTACGATTCCTGTTTATCAGTAACATTGATTGTTTAGGATTGTATGTAGGCCACAGTGACCTACTAGTCTTACATTTCGTAAGACTTTTCCACCTACAATCCGCTATTTGTAGATATTTTGTGTTGATAGCACTTTTAGCTACACTCAGCGGTATGAACACTGGTTGTGCAAGAGCCTCTTGCATGGCACATCCGTTAACAGACTCTGTTATCAAATCCACACGAACTTATTTATACTCCCAATATTTGGCCTCCTAATAGAGTCCAAAATTACAATGAAGTGGCGTGCTTGCTAATGAAACAACACTCTGTAATGATGCCTGCAAGGGTACTCAGAGTATGCCAATCGTGGTGTAGTAGTCTTTTTGTTCTTTTTAGATTCAACATAGGCCAGTTATTACTCCCAAAGACACACGCGAGTTCCATTCCTCATTGCTGGAGTGAAACGCCTACTAATTGTGCAAATTGACAAAATATCCATCATCACCAATACACTCATGCACCTACACCCACACAATAGAGCCATAGGTGACCGCACAAATACTCTTATACTACACGCTCTATAATTTTGTAACAATTTGAGGTTAACAAACCACAAATACCAAAACAACATACTCGCCCACATGCAGGCACATACGAGCACCGACTATAATTACACTTACTCACACACGCAACTATATAGAGGTAAGTGCATAAACATACCAACAGTGGCCGCAAGAGGAAATTATGTGATAATGATAACTACAACAACAACAACAACAACAGAATATGAGTATGCATACACATATGTATTACACAATTACCCACATACTCGTATATCATATGCAGGTGCGTCGAATGACAAATTCTATGCTAAAGAATGAAGAAGCAAACATATGGTGGAGGTACAATAGCATGGTGTGGAGAATACAATTTTCATAGTACCTACTCTAATCTCGGCGAAAGTCATAATTCTCAGTTCAAACTCCAACACCATACTCCTTCGTCAAGCGTAATAATCTAGAAATTCACACAAAAAATTCGAAATTGGTTCATCTTCCAAAAAATATATTGTATTTAGTGTATGTCATATTCTGAACCGAATGAGAATTATATATTATGTGGTATTGCGCTCGATGAAAAATTGACATAATCGGTATGAGCACGCGAACAGCCAGTGCAGCATTCACAGAGTTGGAAAGAGAGTCGCATCGAATGGGTCTTACGGTGAACGAGCGCAAGACGAAGAGCCTACTGTCAACAAACAAAGGGTCACGGCGTCTTGGGCAGCACGTAACTATTGATAACTACGTTTTTGAAGTAGTAAGGGACTTTGTCTATCTTGGAACCAGCATTAACACCAGTAATGACGTCGGCCTGGAGATATTGCGAAGGATCACTCTTGCTAACAGGTGTTACTTTGGGCTAAGTAAACAATGGAGAAATCGAGCCCTCTCTCGAAAAACGAAAACAACACTCTATAAGTTTCTCATCATGCCTATCCTTACATGTGGCGCTGTAGCTTTGAGGACTTCTACCTCAGATGAGAGATGGAATTTTCGAGAGAAAAGTACTACGCAAGGTCTTTGGATCTATTTACCTTGGCGGCGAATATGTGTCTGAACCGAATGAGAATTATAAATTGCAATTACATTGGGCTAACTGATAAATCTCTTAACATTATCAAGTGCGTTATGGAATGAGATAATTGTTTCGCCGTAAAGGTCTGCAGTGCATTTTAATATGTGTACTATTTTCAGCATATATGGTTTGTCGATTTATACTGAGGTCCCCTTCCTTCTTTGGGGTTTCCGGTTAAACTGATATGTAGTATATGTTTGACATCTTTTTTGAAGCCGTAAAGAAGCCATAGATCTTACTGCTAGATTATGTCGCCAACGATTTTTAAGACATGTAAATCGGGACTCTTCGTATAGGAGAAAGTCTCAAACTTTGGCGAACTTTAGTGGGGAAAAAACAAGTCCTGGGATTACTTTACCCATAAATTTTTAAGGCTGAGAGAACTCTTATTAGAAGTCTAGACTCTGCATATAGGTGGAAATCATAGAAGCTATTAATATTGAGGGGGGATATTCAAGAAGTACTAGGAGAATTTGTTTTAAAATCATCATAAAGGATTTAATGGAAAGTGGAAAACTACAAGCAATGACAATTTTAAAGAATTTGGGGATAATAAAAAATACAAAATGTGCACGGAGGAGTTTTTGAAGTCGCGGCTTTGCTTACATACATATGTATATGATGAACTGGGCACATAGAACACAGCACTTGACGCCCACAAAGGCGAACATGCGTCATGTATTGGAAGTTAGAATTAGTGTTAAAAAGTGGGCTAGACCTAGATTAGTCAACAGCCCATTGTGTTAAAGTATTGGGAGAATTCGCCTATAAAAAATTTAAAACTATTCAAAATATCCAACGTGTACGAAATCATTTTTTGAACGCAAGATTTTGCGACAAAGAAAAATGTACAAAATAAAATAAATATGTGGCACTTAAAGCCCTAAAGGGCTCATTGGCCGAGCTTCTTTTCAATTACTGTTGTGTGTCTTAAATTTGGACAGTATTAGAAGGGACCTACTTATTTTAACCGGTTCCGAACGGCAGAACACTTGTAACATCACTTTTTCTGAGCTTTGTCACAGAGTTCTTTAAGAAGCTTTTTCATGGCAAGTTGTTACTGTCGGAAGAATTGCCAATTGCTTGCCGACAGGTGGGTACCATTCGATAGAAAAATCTTATCGATATTAAATTTGTTATGCATCAGCCGGGGATTGAACCTCGACCTACAGATCAGAAGGCGAACACACTAACCACTGAGCTACGGCACCCACCAAAAATGTACGCCTACTAAAAACCGCAAACTTGAGCTCCGTGAAGATTTATTGGCAGAAATTTTGTGGAAAGTCATGGTAAATTTAGAATCTCTTTCGGCAAAACAACGTGTTATATCTCCTTTCTGCTCGATACATTTAGTCCAGCATTTTTATGTTTAACATTACATTATCGTTCCGAATAACAGATTTTCTCAAGGTCCTTAAAATAGGCGTTAGTTTTATCGAAGTTTATGAAGCACCTTTCTGTTGAGATGACTACAGCCTCAACCACCTCACGCATTCCATGGATTTTATTGACCATTTCTGGCGTGATGAGCTCCCTTTGGCGACCTGAACGTTAGGCGTGGCTTGTGCTGGTATGACTATAACGGGAATTCAGTAAACCACTTCTTAATCATTGATGTTGGTGGTGTAGATCCCCTTTCCTTGGTTTCGGTGCTGGTTTTTGGCGCAAAAAAATCATGCTTGATGAACACACGAATTTCAAATTTCTCCAGTTTCGCTGAAATTCACGAGTTTGTCGCTTTCGGTAACTATCAAACACAAACTAAAAGACGCAGCTTGCTCAAAATTTGACAGTAGTCTATTAACAGATGGTAGTTGACAGGAAACGTATTGTATTTAAAGTTACTATGAGGGATATTAAAAAATACACTGTCTTATCTAGCTGTCCTCGTATATACGAGTTTTGTTTAAGACACAAGTCTGAAGTAACAAGTCACAGATCGTCGTGAACATAAAATATTATATCCCCCAAGAAATGGGAGAATTTATCGCCAGAACTCTCTTTTCAAAATCAGCGCTCTGTGGTAACCATTCTTAAAGAGGCCTTGGGAAATGCCTTGTGAAATACCAATGTGCTACCAATGAAATTTAAGTGATAAAGTGAATATCGTGTTTGATAAAGCATTGCTTTTTGAGGAAAAAAAAATCCAGTGGAAACCAAACAATGGTTTGATAAACATTATTCAGACTCTGATTCATCGAGACAAATGGTAGAAAAGTGGATTGCTGAATTTAAACCTGGTCGCACCAGCACAAAAGATGCAGAACGCAGTAGACGCCCAACTGAGGCTGTTATTCCAGAAAACATCAAAAAAAAATCCACAATTTGGTTATGAACGATAGCAAATTGTTGGTGCAGGAGCTAGCTGACATTGTAAAGATATCAGATGGTAGTGTTTTTACCATTTTACACGAACATTTGGGTATGCGAAAGCTCCGTGCAAAGCGGGTGCCGCGTGAGCTGACAGTCGACCAAAAATAACAACGTATCGATGCATTAAGGGAGTGTTTGGCGCTTTTAAGCCGTAATAAAACCGAATTCTATCGTCGATATGTGACAATGGATGAAACATGACTTCACCATTGCACAGCACAATCCAATAGACAGTCAGCTGAGTGGACAGCAGTCGAGGAATCGAATCCAAAGCGAGCAAAGACGAAACAGTCGGTCGGTAAGGTGATGGCGTTTGTATTTTGAGATGAGAATGGAATAATATTCAGCGACCTTTTCCTGTTTTCAGATCTCAAGAGAATGCTTTCTGGGAAGAAATTTAAGTCCGATGATGCTGTAATCTCTGAAACTGAGGCCTACTTTGACGAGAAAAAGTTGAAAGTTGAAAAATCGCTCTATTCGTTGTATCGCCCTCGAAGGCAACTATGTTGAATAATAAAATCGAATTTTGTCAAAGTTTGCTTACATCTTCCCTTACCATTGCTATATTCTTCCCACTGGGAAGGTGTATATATTTGCTAGTTTGTATTCGATTGTATTTGTGGAATTTTGTAATAATGTCCGGCAATTTAATGCACGCAGTCATATGTACAAGCTAACAATGAATGCGCATACCTTTATTGATGTATGTCTGTAAATTCCAACACACGTCCGCATATTTTAATACATTTTTAGCAAATCAATTAAATTTCGACTTTGACACTTGGCAGCGATACGAATAAGTGTCTGAATATATGTAATATGAATTTCGATATCTTCCCCTCTCCCTCATTCGTTCTGTGTCACTTGCTATTACAAATATTTAGGTTAAAGGCCTAAAAGTATGCAATACTATCGACATATGTATCTGTACGCATTCTACAACGCATTTACACGTGTAGTATGAATGTATGTACATGTTTGCATATTTTTTGGCATTATAATTACATGCCTAATGACTAATAAACTCTCTACTGTCACATGAATACATAATATTTCAGCGAATATCTAATACTTTTTTGGTTGTATTTTTTCGCACCTCAACACATAGTTTTACATTGGCTAATTGCCAATTGGCATAGTCGGAAAGAGCGTGTTTTTCAATGGAAAACAACAAGAGTGGTAATAAACTGTGATATGGGTGTAAAAGAGGAAGGCAGACAGTGGAACATTGAGAGGGGAAAATGGCAGAGTTCATGTGACTGAGAGAGATAGCAAGGTCGTTACTTCGATTCCCAGTTCAGTAAACTGAACAACAACTTGTTTGACATTTCTAACGTGCGCTGTCACTTGTCATTCTGACATCGGGCAGTCATTTTATTAGAAAAAAAAAAACATAGGGTACACACAAAAAATAATTCTGTACAAAAACATGTTGCTCTAAATGATGCCCATCTGTCTGCAAAGAATTCAAGATTATTCCTTATTGACCATAACAAACGATTTTGAAGGTAAAATACTTTGACAGTCGGTACTGTTCTTCTTGCACTGGCACCAGTTCTCTAATATTGTACTTGGTCCTTCCTTCAAGGGATGCGTCCACTTCGTATGCATGGAACAGTAGACACATCAATCATTAAACGATTTCATCGAGGATAACAGCGCCTAAAAAAATAACATTACGAGAGCTCTGCATGTTATCTGTCGGATAATCAAAGTAATTATTCTCAATATCCTTTTCCATCCCCAACCCAATCAAATTCAAATGAGAGTATTTCCTGATCATGTCTTGGATTTGAAATTTCCCATTTTTATTATATCCCCCATTTAAGACAAAAATCACTGTAATGGAAATTCTGAAATCGCATTTCTTCCGGCAGTAGAAATTTGCCATGAAACAGAGCTCTGTTAAAGCTGGATGATATGACTTAGAAAAAGTGTTATCACATGAGAATCGCTTCGTAATAATACTGAAAGAGAAGCCCGACAACCATTTATTTATATTTTTAGCTTAATGTATTCTGTGGCATATTATAGCAAAAAAAAAACGAAGCATAAATTCTTGCTAAGACTACAATAGAAAATTTCAAGTGTTACTTCTTTCGAGAGTAAAAATTTTCCACGGAACAGCTTTTGTTGGAGCTGGATGAAAGAAAAAGAAAAAAAAAAAGAAAAAGTGTTGCCATAAAAGTTCCTTTCTTTGGAATTTGTTGACTAAAACACTGTTGTGGGAAGATGCTTAAACGAGAAACTAGTTTCTAGGAAGGAACTCCCCTATAATCTTTTCGACTATTCGGAAGTCTGTCTGTAAAACTATTACGATACATTAATTCGATATGATGGATCTGGTTAGATCATCTGTCCTCTATCTTAGGGAGGTTTTGCGAGGACTTTGGTGGCAAAACGGCATTGCATGAAACCTATACAAAATTAGTTTAACAGACACCGACCAGTGCAGATTCTGTTATGAAGAAGATGATACAAGAGAGCCAGATATGCACGCCTATAGAAAATGAGGATTGCGAAACTAGCCATATATGAATTAGAAGAATTGAACTTCTTGGTTTCTTGGGGTCTTATGGCATGGACAATAGACATTCGTGGTTCTACATAGTACTGGGGTGAGAAAACATTACTTCTTATACTCAATATGTTCACAATCTTGTCTTGGAAGCAATATTTTATTACACGACTTGGAACGGCACAACTTTTATGACAACATTTAGGCTGAAAATTTGTTTCAACATGAAGAAATAAATAAATAAATGGAAATTGTTAACGTAGAATTTTTGTCGCTCAAAATCAATCAATATAGGCAGGTTTCTCTCTGTTACCGGTTAATATGTATAAGTAGGCTCTCTCAAGCTCAGTCTGAGTCTAATACTCGCTCGGTATCACTTTCAAACGGTTACTGATTAATATAAATAGATCCTTCCCAGCTCTGTCCGTGTATAATACATGCTCGGTATCACTTTTAAACGTAAAGAGAAATGGAAACGGAAGTTTTATATCATACAAAGTGTAAAAAAAAGAGTTGATTTAAAATATTTTGAAGCCATTTGCATTAATATTCTCTTTCACAGTAACTTCCGCTCGCTTGCTCATTCACCCGCTTTCTCTTTTATCAGTCTTTTATTTGTTGATATTATTATACTGGCACACTGGCACATTTGCAAAAGTGCTCACTTACGAGTATATATAAGTATATATAATAGAATGGGTCAAATTATTCGAATAGAAAAACTAAAAATGTACTCAAACACAATTCTAAAAATGATACTGTTTGCAAATGACTGAAATTATAAGTTCTAGGGAGGCGAAGGAGTTATTTGTCGATTTTCATTAGTTTTTAGGTTAATTTTGTGTGGTAGCACTCTTAAGAGGTGGAGATAGAAAGTAATCATGTTCGAGAAGAGTTTTGCGGAGGAAAAATCATTGGGGGCCCAAATTGCATTTCATCCTCTTTGAGGTGATTTGTGGGCCATTCATTGTTTTTTGTCGATATTTGTCGATTTTGAGTAGTTTTTAAGTTCATTTTCTTTAGCACTTAAGGGACTTAAAACTATAGGAGGTAAATATGTTTGGGAGATATGTTATGATGACAAAATAAATCCGAGGATAGTCATAAAATTCACGCCTCTGGGGACACTCTGGAGTGCTGGGAGTGATGTTTTGATTACAAACGTCAATTTTGTTCGTCATGCCGGTTAAGGATTACAAAAATGGAATAAGTGTGTTCGGTAAAAATATTGGGTAGGAAAGTTGTATGAGGGTCGGTCTTACACTTCAGTTCGCAATGGTGAGATATTATAGTTAAATAATCAGAAAATGATGAAAAGGCAATTTTTTCTAACTTTCATAAATCAGCACAAGATGCTCTATTTTGTAATTCTTTATCAAATCGAATATTTTTAGCCAACGAGAACTAATAAAATGCGAAAACGTCAATTGAAAATAAGAATAGTCAATTGTAACTGCGAAACGTCAAAAGAAAATGGGAAAAAAACATTTGAAAATGATTTACATATATGAACCTACATATGTAGGTACTACTTTCGTGTAAATAACAAGATAGGAAGAGACTGCGCAAAAGCATTTCAAAATGAATCTTAGTTCCATTCGGATGTAATCACCCATCAAGATATGCCCACATATTACTTACTTACTTATGTGGCCACATATAGACATATAAAAAATTGTATTTATTGCAATTCTTTCAAAAATATGTAATAAAAAAATGAGTTTCGTATTTTCTTTTGACTATTCTCAGGGGTGCCGTAGCTCAGTGGTTAGTGTGATCGACTTCTGATCTGTAGATCGTAGTTCAATCCCCGGCTGATGCATAACAAATTTAATATCGATAAGATTTTTCTTTCGAATGGTACCCACCTGTCGGCAAGCAATTGGCAATTCTTCCGACAGTAACAACTTGCTATGAAAAAGCTTCTTAAAGAACTCTGTGACAAAGCTCAGAAAAAGTTATGTCACTGTCCAAATTTAAGACGCACAACAGTAATGGAAGAGAAGCTCGGCCAATGAGCCTTTTGGGGCTTTAAGTGCCACATATTTATTTTTTAATTTTTATTCTCATTTATAATTGACTGCCTACGGCAGAAACTACGTTACGCGCACTGTCTGTATTTTGTTGCTTTGTTTATAAAAGGTTGGCTACTCGAGTCGAGTTTCTTTTCTGTGCTAATCTGTGGCACCACTGCTTCGTTCAATTTTTGCTTTTATTCGTTTTCTTATTATTATAGGTTTTTTTGTGGTGACTTGACATAAAAGGCAGGCATTGCGCGCAATTCTTAATCTTAACTTTTTTCTAACCAAATATTGTGAAAAGGTCTCAGTAAATAAGGTTTGCAAGGTTTTTCATTGTTCTTAAAGTTAAATATTGTTATACTTAAGGAGATATTGAAAAGAATTGGTGAAATATTAATAATAGTAATTATAAAAAGTGAGAGTAAGAACAATCGATTTATTCTTAATAATACTGGATGAAATTAGAACCTAAAGAAAGGTCAAGAATGATTAGTATGAGATCTACTCCAGCAGCGACATGAACAGCAGCCGTATTTTCTAGCCGCTAGCAACCATAACGGCAGCAACAACAACAACCACCTCCATCTGGCACACCAATATCCGCATCAGAACTCGACACGTCCACGTCTGAGCTTACCGGCAACTCTTCCCGTCTCATCGTTCACTATTCTCATCTTCATTTGACGCTTTCGCGTTTGCAATTGACTATTCTTATTTTCATTTGACGTTTTCTCATTTACAATTGTCGCTCTCTCAGTTAAAATTGAGTATTCTTATTTTCAATTGACGTTTTCGCATTATAATTTGACTATTCGTATTTTCAATCAACGTTTTCTCATTTACAATTGGAAATGGTGTTAAGAAGTATGACATTTCTGAATAAGGAACACCCTATTATAGCGTTTATCAGTTGTAATCTTTAAGGTACAAAAATGTTTTGTAGGTGTGTGTGTGTGTGTATGAATATGTTTATGAGTTTATGTACGAATATGTGTAAAAGAAATCATCGGAAGTTGGCAATAATAGGAAATACATGCTATCGTGCACATGAAATCGCACACAAAATGTTAACAGTCTGACTGTTACGAGCGAGTATTATGAGTATACACACACGAATACATAAATGTATGTGCAAACTTGTACATTTCTGTTTATTTTAGTACTTTCAGTTTTTCTTCCATTGCTTTTGCTGGTGTTGATAATGGTTTTCATTTTGCCTTGTGGTATTTTCATACTGCCATATACGTAACTCTCTTTATGTGTGTGTGTGTGTGTGTGTGTAAATTTAAATGCTTTACGTTTATTGTTATTCGTTTATTTCTCTATTTTTTGTTTCATATCTCTTCATTGCGTTTACTATTTCCCTAATGATATTTGCAATACAACGACGACGACGACGATGACGACGATGATTACACCGAAAATGATGAGGGCGATAGCTAGGGCAATGAGATAGATGCTGCTAAACACAAGATTATATCATTGATTATCTATGGCTCACTAGCATTTGTTCATATTTTTCATATGTGGCTCATTTATACGTATTCCTTATCAGTTCCTCCACATCAAGCTTACCTAATGTAAAGTCGGGTGAGGCAAATACGTTCACATATTCACAAAATTTAATTTTATTTTATACCTATGATATATTGAGTTGTCTAGTAAAAAGTGGTATCACGTAAAATTTGATAAAATATTGATAAGAATATTGAAAACTTTCTTTTCATTTTGATTTCAGTGTGACAATGCAAAATAGCGAAATTCATGTCTTGATGAAACAGCTCGGAATATTAACACTATATTTGGCACTAAAGTCATTTCAAAGCAGACAGTATCCCGTTAGTTTGTGAAGTTTCGTTCTGGTGATTCGATCTGATCAATGAACCACTTGGACGACCTGAGACGAAGGTGGAAAACGACATGCTGAAAGCTACAATCGAATCGAATACGGCCCAAAGTATACACGATTTATCGTTGATGTTTGAGGTGTTCAAGCAAACAACACTAACCCATTAGGCTCAAATCGGAAAGGTGAAAATGCTGGACAAGGGGGTACTACACGAATTCAATGATGACAAAAAGCGATATCGCCTCAAAGCTTGCCTTTCGCTCCTTGCTTGCAACTATTTGTGAATCGAATTGTTACGTGTGATGAGAAATGGATCCTTTGCGAAAATCGCAAGCTTTCATCGCAATTGTTGAATCAAGATGAAGCATTGAAACACTGTCCGAAACGAAACATCCACCAGAAGAAGCTGATGGTGAATGTTTGGTGGTTTGGAGGCAGTGTAATCTACCACATCTTAATGAAACCGGGCGAAACAATCACGGCGAATGTCTACTGTATGCAACTGGACGAAATTATGGGGAATCTTGCGATTAATCAGCCGAGATTGGTCAACCGATCAACCGCAATCCTCTTGCACGATATCGCGTGACCAATAACTGGACGAATAACAGTGGCAAAGCCACAGAAGTTGGATTTGGAACTCTCCGTCATCCACCATATTCACCCGACCTTGCGCCCACCAACCCCCACTTCTTTCGGAATTTGGACAACTTCCTGGTAGGAAACAGATTTAATTCCGAAGAGGCTGTCAAAAGTGTAGGTAACTGCAAAATGGCAGTAATGTAATGTAATGGCAAAAGTGTGTCTATAGTATGGATTATGGATTATAGTATCGATTAAAAATAAAAAATCTATACACAGAAAAAAACCTATTGAATTTCCATTTCCCATCGTACCATTTATTTATTGTACTATGTGTACAATTTTACTCAGAATAACATGTTGAATTATTTTGTAAGTCAAACCTTTGATAAATCCAAGATATTTTAGGATGACAATATATGAATTAGAATGGCAAACATAGGTTCAAAATTCATTTTAGATATATGATATGACTGTAATCTTTGCTTAAAATTATATTCCGTTTGTTTAAATTTTGGTTAAATTAAAGGAGCTTTGGCCGAAGTAAGGCATCTACCGCGTCTGCAGTTTATGCAAAAAGTTCGTGAGACTTTTTTTGTGGTGTACTGTGAAGGAAAATATATTATGCGAACAAACCATTAACAATTCAGGCACTTAAAGCGAATATCGAGGAAGCCATTCGTGAGATAGAACCAGAAGCTGTCACTGAGTATACTGAGTAGTTCCGTAGCAGTTCAAAATTTCTTTGCGATTTTGCAATTGTACTCGAGCCATGTTGAAGCATAACTTTGGATCAACCAAAACATTAATAGAACTCTTTTAGAAGCTTATTTTCCATAATTCATAATCGGTTAATATTTATAAATAAGTCGCTTCGAAAAGTATTTAAATTTAATAAACCCTAAAAACTATAAGTTGAAGTTCGTTTTAACGGTGCCAATAATTTATTTACATAGCCGCTGATCGAGTTCGTCTAATAAAAAAAAAAACTGAGGAAACTTTTTATAGTTTCTAACTGAATAACCAAAATAATCTTTGCACCTTTAGAGAACCTACAATACAAAATTACCGAAAAAGTTCCTGAAAATCGGCAAGAGCTCCCCAGGAATCGTCTCTAGAGAAATCAAATGGACCCCCTATAATTTCTCAGCCCAGCACATCTGCTTGATATTTTTTGAATCATACCTTCACCATTTAAGGGGGCTCCCATACGAAATAACAGTTAATATTTTGATGACTGCACTCTGATAAGAGAATTAAAACTGTATTTTAGAAATGAGGAATTACCATTTACGCTGTCCATTTGTCTAGGTCTAACTGAAATATCTCGGTCAAGCCAAAAAGTTTTTCTATTCGAAATCCAGTGTAGCAGTTCGAAAAGAACTAAGTACTGGCGAATTTGTCAGCGCTTGAAATTTAGAATATCCAGCGCGTGATAAAATGTCGTAAGTACGAAATGAAAATTTGCACAATAAAATCAAAAGTCTGTTCGAATATTCATGGAGACGCGTATAATAAAATGCAATGAGATCAAACACATTAAGTAGTCTATTTTATTCAGCAGCACACCACAGTTTGCGAAAATTTGCATATGAAGTAATAAGAAAGTTACTACAATTGCGATTTTCCAAATAGTTTATGCATTGCCACAGCATCGACTACCAAACGTGCCGTAGATTACAATTGAGTTAGTCTTTTATATTTTCCAAAAGGTATAAATTCACATGATGGACCTTCACTTGATTCACAGTAAATTTACGTGAAGTTCATTTACCAAAGCAGACAAAACCGGATAAGAAAAAAGAAAGGCACATAAAGATGAAGTTGGCTTGGATTGGTACCATATTATCAATTTTGATCATTTCTGGTAAATTCTTCTTTCATACATTTTCTGTTTCTTTTTTGCTATATTTCTTATATCAAATTATTAAAATATTTATCAAAATATTTAGTTGCAATTCCATCGGCCATGGCTCAGAACAGATATGGTCCACCACCATACTTTCCAGGAAAGAGAGGTTAATTAATATTTAACTAAATCTCAATAAAGTCCAGACTATCTAATATTCAAAAAGTTTAAATGTGACTTTTTAATAATGTTTTTCTATCGCAAACTATGTAAATATCGTAGGTAAGTATGGGCTTAAGTCCAATGTGACTGCTTTTAGTACTCTTGTCGCTCAATAAATTATGCCAAACTTGGTGCAAACTTGCAATGGAAACCCCAGGTATCCTGAGTACTAGTGAGTATTAGCATGTTTCTTGGAGAACAATGAACGAATTTTAGTAAAGCTTGTTTAATTCCACCTGATCTCTGATAGGATCTCCCAATTTTACGTACATTATAAATAGGTGAATTATTTATATTGCCGATTTTCGAAAATATTACACAAGGATAACTTTTCGGTTCTATTTTTCGGTTTTATTTTTCATCATACATACAGTTCAACGATTTTCATTTTTTTTTTATCCCATCCAAAAAGTAGTCCTTTGAGAGCTCTCCAAAATAGTCCTCAGTTTCAGCTATGAGCTCTTCATTAGAGTAAAATCATCTACTGATGAGCCATCTATCCAAGATTGGAAACGAAATCACTGGCGGTCATGTCTGGCTGAGGAATCATTTAAAACCCGATATCACGCAACATTTCTTGCGCAACTAACGATGAATGAGCAGTCGCGGCACCCATCGTTCGCAGAGCTTCTTCATGCCAAAAATATCATGTCGTCATATCTGATCATATTGAACGTACTACCATACGACACCTTTGGGGTCTTATCTAGCTTCCACTCTTACACATTTGGATCGTTCAACATAATATCGTGGATTTTTTCCAGTTCTTCTAGTGTACTGACGTCCAGATCGTTCATCGCTGTCACAACGCAAATCAGAAAACCTCTTTTGAATCGCGTTTATCGATCCAAAGTAAATCAAATAATCTAGCTTGGGTCTGGTCTCGGTTATAATTTTCTTATGCAATGTAACTAATAGAGTTTAATCAGAACACAAAACTCAGATTTTTCCATTTAAAAAACACGGAGGTTGGTTGCTTCTCACTGTTGTAAATTGGGCGCATCCATTTGACTATGATTTGACAGTTGACATTTATGCTTCAATGTCATGTAAAAAGTTTTTGGCATCAATTTTTTACAATCATGGAATGGGGCTACATCGAAAATCGTATTGTTGTAGTTGGTCTACTAAAATGCAACATGGGAAAAGGCGATATCTTTCGGACGTTGCGACCGCTTGGAATTACTCGCAATTTTGTTTATCGTGCTGAGAAGTTATTTGAGGATACTGTCAGAACTCCGAAAGCTATCAAAGCCGTGAAGAAACGAATCGACCGAAAACCGCTGCGAAACAGAAAATCCGGGAAATGCAAATGTCGCAAAAATCCATGTCCATGAAGATTTGGAACTCAGCGCGTACAAGCGACACACTGGACATCTGCTCACGGCCGCATTTGAGGGAAAACGCAAGCGTAAATCGAAAGCGTTACGCAGCTGATACGCTCACAGACAAATTCAGTTTACTGACGAGAAAATCTTCCCCATAGAAGAATCGTTCAATAAACAGAACGATCCCAACTCATCCGGAGGATCCAAAGAGGCCTCTACTACAGCTCACAAGGCAAAAACGACTCAACTGTGGCTAAAAACAACATTCCGGACTTCATATCAACGAATGATTGGCCAGCTGGTAGTCCAGACCTCAACCTGTTGGATTACAAGTTGTGGTTCGTATTAGAGGGCATGGCTTGCTCTACTCGACACCCAAATATTGAGTTGTTGAAGCGAACCCCCTGTCTTTGCAGTGGACAATGGATGCGCCCAAGTGCGCCCCGCGATCGATGAGTGCCCAGATCGTCTCAAGTCGTGCAGGAAGGCAAATAGAAGTCATTTCGAATAAGTTGTTGTAGCCATTGAATAACCCAATATAAAGAAAGAAAAAAAACAGTTTTGAAAAATTTTAATTCGATTTCATTTGGCGTCTTTTCTGTGTACCAATATTTGTGACTTGACTAGGTAGAAATTTGCATTAATATTGCTTTTATTAAGATCTTTTTGTTGTTGTTGTTGTTGTTGCTTTTTTGACATTTCGAAACATAACTTCAATTAAATTTTAATGAAAATCTAAATTGTTTCCTCCCAAGGATGCGGAATATCCGTTATTTCGGAATAAAATGGTGGTGGATCATGTTTTTCATGATCGGCCATGGTCAATGTTGCCCAAACTAATCGTGTGGGGAAATTTGTAAATAAAAAACAATAAAAAATGTTTACTTTTTATAAAAAATATGTAACAAAATTTACCAGAAATAATAAACAGTGATGATATAATATGGATCCACAACATATTCGTATCGCTTACGAGACGGACTAGTGATGAAATGCAATTTATTGTTGAATTTATACATGCACTTCTGAAGGCTGGAGTATGAGGCTTTCGTGATATGTATTGCCACTTAACTATAATATAAAATATATTTTATTTAAAGGAAGTCGGTACAAAAGATTGTTTCAGTTTCAAGAGCTTTGAAACCGTCGAAGCCGGCATCGAAAAAATTTTGCCCGTGTGGTTGGCTCTCGAATTGGGGGTTTATAAGGACGCAAATGACGCATCTATTTAACGGACTATTGGGGTTTCCATAATGGCGAAATTTACGTCCCCTCAAATGTAGTGCGGTGAATTGATAAATCTGTTGGGCTTTAAGAAAATCCAAGTTGACTCGTATAAAAGATTTATTAATCCTCTGAGTACTGAGTAACATCCAAAATGTCAAAATTCATATTTGAAATGTCAAAGTAAACTTTGCGCTAGCAATTGCATTACCATGTTACGCAATACATAACAGGCAAGCACACAAATTAAAGCTAGATAACTGTTAATAGCATGAAATTTGCATTTTTAAATTATCATTTGAACTACTCACGGAATTAATTAAATTTAATTAAGTGCATTTTCTTACGTACGAGTATCTCGTAAGCTCTTATTTTCAATAAACAATGTCAAAGTGAAAATTATCATATCCAAATATGTTATATGGATAATATAAAAAGGAACACGTACAATGTTACGTCACTTTTATGAAGTGTCAAATTACATCAACATCGTGTATCGTAACGTGTGCTCTATCAAGCACGTGTCAAAACCATACGTAAAGCGTATGCATAAGTTTACCGCTCTCATTCTACCGAACATGCATCCGACATGCAGTCAGCTTCTACAAACTATCTCATCTTTTGCATACACTCATATGAGATTCTTTTTTATGCGCTTCATACTCTTTTGGAGCACTTACAGTATATCACTATAAACCAAGTGTTCGTATATGAGACAGTAACTTCCGGCATAATGATAACGTGCTTAAGGACAGAAGCGAATTTGAAAACTGAAAATTTTTCACATATATATTAAATAGTAATATATTTAAATACATGACCTGTGGAGAAAGTGAACTAGTCTAGGAACTGACGCACATCATTTGCCTTTTAAAGAATTCCGTCTGTCAAACGGTATTGCGGTATTCCGTCTGTCAAACCGTCCAGATGAACTTCCATGAACGGTTTATGAAAAATGTTTCTTAAATAAATTCGATTTGCGAAAATTCAGAGCAATTATGGTCCATACTATATCAATTTTTGGTTTTTTATTTCAAAAAACTGGAATTTTAGTATGGGGACTAACTTCATTTTTTAACGAAATGATTTCAAATTCTGTGTGGAGCACTATTATGCTTGAAACATAGCATACTCCTAGTTTTAGAAAGATGTAGTGAATGTTAGGATTTTTCTTTGAAAATTAAGATTTTTGTTGTGTTCAAGTTCTTATTTATGAACCAAATTTTATGTGGAGCACTATTTTGATAAAAAAAAAACTTAAAGTTCTAAAAGTTTTAGAAAAATGCAGTAAAAGGTACTAGCACCTTCAATAGAAATTTGAGGTTTTCTGATTAAAAAACTAAATTTTTTTTTTTTTGGGGACTATAATTGCCACAATACCCTATCCTATGGGGAGGGGACTATGCTTATTTATGGGGGCAATAATTTCAAATTTTCTGTAGAACACACAATACCCGAAGTTTCAGAATGATACATTGAAAAATAATTCTACCTTCCGTTGACGTTTCTGTTTATATATCACGCTATTTTGATTAAAACCTAAAATTCACCATGTTTTCGAATGAAGGCGTGAAAGTTAATGGCGCATTCCATACAATTTTGACGATTTTTGTTTATAAAAGGACATTTTTGTATGGAAGCTATCCTTTTTTATAAACCAAATGACTTCAAATTATATGCGAAGCAATATTTGTATTAAAAAAATCAGATTGTCGAAGTTGCAAAATGATGCATTGAAGTGATGGTACCTTTTGGTATAATTTTGATGATTTTTCTTGAAAAAAATCAACATTTTGTATGAAAACGATTTTTGTCTAGAAATGAATTTCCTTCAAATATTGTGTGGAGCTCCATTTTGGTTAATGCATTAAATTTCCGAATTTTCAAAATGTAGCATTTATCAAATATACGTCTTTTGTTGAAGAAAATAAAAATTTTGTATGAAAACTATGTTTTGGTTTTTTTTTTTGTTAAGGCAATTATTTCAAATTTTTTATGGAGTAGAATGTTGTTTGAAAAAAACAATAAATGAGTATTTATTGATTTTTGTTGAAAAAAAATTATAAATTTTATATGGAGACTATGGATATCTGTGAAGAAAATAATATAAAATTTTGTGTAGAAGGTAAATCGTGTGAAAAAAATAAATTACTCGAAGTTGCGGACTGATGCATTGAAGAGTAATGGTACCTCCTATGGAATTTTATCGAGCTTCTTCTATAGAATTTCATTTGGAATATGCCAAATTAATCGGTTTCTTCATTCCTTCGAATGGTGGTGTTTGTTTTACGAGGAGACCGTAAAAAATCTATAATATCTTTGGATAGAAACTTTACAGAATGACTTTCTTCAACTGCCGACTAAAGAATATTTAAGGGGATGTTCCCGTCTAGAATGCCGATTTTAGGCTGTTTTTCAAAAAATTATTTTGGAGCTACAAGGCAACATGCAATATTCTGGTTTTTTGCTTGTTGTTCCTTATTATTTGGAGAACAGAAACTCATATTTGTGTCAAAAAATTTTATTTTCTAAGTACAAATTTTCAGTGGTCAATGTGACCTTGTCACGCTGATTTTCGCTGCTGGCCGATAAGAAATTTCGGGAACCAGTAATCTGAAACAGAAATGGGTATGCAATTATTAATCTGCAATAAATTCCGCGGATGCTAAACCACAGTTTTAGTCAAAATGTTGATTAGAAACAAAATGGCGGCCATATGAAAAAAAATTGTCCAGTTTTGCCACCTTTTTTTACCTTTAGAGTGCTTGAAAATATATTTAACAATAATTTTTTGATGAATACTTTGATTTAGCATCCAATGAAAACTATCTAGAACATGTTCCCAAAATTTCAAGTCGATACCTCCCATAGTTGCTGAGAAAAGTTATCGGCCAGTACAAAAAATGTGGTTTCGAGAAAAACGCGTTTAAAGTTTCGACATGACATGACAGCAGGACCAGGATTACTTCAATTAACATGCAAAAAAGTGGGTACTGAGTTTGCGGATTGAAAAACGGGGGGTGATAGTATATAGTATAAGGTACAATAAAACGCAAAAAAAAAATCAATTTTTTCAAACTTCTACCCGGGAACACCCCCTTAAAGTTTCTCTCATAAATAATTTCAATAGTTGTAAGGCAAACATCACTTTTCGTCACTCATATCACTGGTTACATTAGGATAATTGATATTATCTTCCTCAATAGGATGCGATGTGAAATATGATCGTAAAATGGGGCAAGAAAAACAAAAAAAACATTAAAAAGTGTTAAAGTAAATATAAAAAATATATAATAAAATGACTATGAATTGTTGACTTGAATACTTGGTTGGTTGGTTGGTTGATGATGTTGAGCTGTTAAGTACTGTCAAAAGCTACTCTGCCAACTATAAGAAGTATGTACGAGCATTGCGCTAGCATTGCTATCGTTATTATTACGTATTGTTTGCGTGCGTGTGCAAACTTGCATATTGGCGTGTAGAAATTTCACTTTTCTTTGCCATTGTTGACTTTTCAGTTGATTCTGAAATAATATTTTGATGGTCTAGTTTAAGTAATGCATCTGCTCTGTTTCTCTAGCTATCTGCATATCTCATGCTCTTTTCAGTTATGAATTGTTGAAAATTAAAAAAGTTTCTACATCAAAAAAGACAATTTATTGTAAACATTCTGTCAAATAAGTACCCGGAAATTCTCATTTTTAATTTTCCCTCTGAGAATATTTCAAAAAAATTTTTTTTCCCAGGTTGGCACAACTGTCGGCCACTATTCTGTGAATTTTTATTGCTATGTGTCATTTATTTTGGTTACGGCGTCATTAGGAACAAGTCAACCTTTTGTGTGCCTTGCGATTTCTTCTCGCCCCTCTTTGAACGATTTATACCAATCGTAAACTTGAGTTTTCGACATGGTTGAATCACCAAATGTTTTTTTTTTTTCAACATTTCCAACGTTTTGGCACAAGAAATTTCGTTTGAAACACAAAATTTCACACAAACTCTTTGTTCGATATTTTTATCCATAGTAAAAATCTCAACGCACACAAAAGGTTGACTTGTTCCTAATGACGCCGTAACCAAACTAAATGACACATAGCAATAAAAATTCACAGATTAGTAGCTGACAGTTGTGCCAATCTGGGAAAATTTTTTTTTTTTTTTAATTTTATCAGAGGGAAAATTAAAAATGAGAATTTCCGATTTCCGGGTACTTATTTGACAGAATGTAACACTAAAAAAGAATGTTCTGCTTTAGAGAAAAAACAAAATTTTAATAGAAATTATATATGGCTGCTGTCTATTTCCTGCATTACTTTATCGTTTCACGCTTAAAAATTAATATTAAAACTCAGAGTAAAGTGGCGATAGTAGCTTTTAAAATATTATTCAAGCAAATTAAGCGGTGCTAAAAATTTATTTGCATGCATGCTTCATTTCGCTTTTTAGAAGAGAGATATACATTTCTTAAAACATTTTTATGCAAATATCTCCCTCCTAAAACACGACATTAAATATCTCCCCCATTTAAGCATTAATTTATGCTAAATAAAAACTCATTTCAATCATAATTATGCAGCTAAAAGCAAAATTAAGTACTTAAATATGTGCTTACCTATTTGATAATATACCCCAGGTGAAATATCTGTCAATTATTTCAAAGAGATGAGTTCTGTGATTAACGAAAATTGAGCTTCCAATAGAATTGGAATGAAATTGAAATTTGCATATTTTTTATATATAAATTTACATTTAGGATGAAGCTTGTCTTAAGAAATGTATAATAGAATTCTACAAGAAATATTTTCCTCGAACATTTCAATTCACTAACTTCTCCACTCAAAAAGCACTGAGATATTCCGTTTACAAGTGACATTTGTTTACACTAGGAGCATTATCTTCCATTTGTTGCTGTCGATTTAGTGTCAATGTTTGTGCAAACAGTTGCTCTAGTGAAATACCACACTGAATCGATAGTAATAAAGCGATTTGATGATCTCTGATTTTTGTTTGGACAGATGTGTTTTTCTGTATTAAGGTCCATTTACAATATCGCGTAGTGCGGGGCGATGATCAAAAGCGTGAGCGCAGCAGCTGTCAAAATATCTTTTGTGTTTGGTGTTTGCACCTCTCTGTAACAATGACGCGAGACTCGCGACGACATGCGCTATTGTAAATTCACCTTTAAGTTCCATTTACAATACCGCGTAATGCGATGCAATGTTCGAAAGCGAGAGCGCAACAGCTGTCAAAACAATGTCTGTGCTATGTGTTTGCTCCTCTCTGCGTACAATGATGCGACGAGAGTCGCACTCAACTTCGAAATGATGAGAAAATCTCGTACTGCCATTGCGTGGCAGCTATTAGTTTCATTTTTTATATTCAGAGTTCAAAAATAAGTGACATTTGTTTGAAATTGAAAATTAAAATTCAAAACTGTTTGAAAACATAAAATATAGAAAATATAAAAACGTTATTAAAATATCTTCAAATTATTACTACAATTCCGCGCGCTATGGCAAATGAGCATGCGTTGTCTCGCAGTGAGTGTTCTCGAATTCGAATTCAAATGCGGATCTCCCCTCGTATCATGTGCTTTTGTAAATGGACCTTGTATATAATTCTTAAAACTGGTTTCTTGAGAATTATTACGCTCCGAAATAACAATCGGATTTGTGATGACCATGTCATCAATATAATATAAGTACATCATCCGCAAGCTACTTAGTACTAGCAAAACCTGATTGCATTAGCAAACTCCGAGCTAAACTCACGTACTGGACACAAAAACATTGGTGGCCTGGCACAATGCAAGGGAAACCCTTTGATACCTGCTATAAAATAAATCCTATTTTATAACACGAAATAGAGCCAGACACGCTGAACCCATGCAGCAGATGGAAAGTTCTAGCACCAGTTTTACCAGCAGAGAGAGAGAGCGAAAAATAAAGTTTGAACTGCAACAAAGAGAGACTGACACCCTAAATAAAACAGCGGAAAGATGGAATATAGAATCAAGAGGCAGATGGACGGCAAAGCTAATTTCAAATATCAGCGTCTCCGCAGAACAAAAAGTTTTGTTAATATAGCATGATAATCTGGCAAGGTCATATGTTTTAAGTTGTGTAGTATAAGTTAGTGTGGCAACGCCATTCAGAAAATAATGGAAAAGGTTGGAATAAAGCAAAATTTCTAAAATAGAAAAGTGCATTAAACAATTTCGCTCTGGTCATGGTCACGGATGCTGCAAAAAATACCTTTATCAAATAGGTAAACCGGACGATCCATAGTGTATTTACGGATACTGCAATGCAGGCGAGGCAGAGCACATAAAAAATGGATTCTGAAAGGTGACGAAATGAGGAAGAAGTATGAAACAGTCTACATATTGGGTCTTATAACGGTAAAGGCTATAATTGAAAAAAAATGTCAATAATGAGGAAAATTGAAACGCTATCGAAAAAATGTTGACTACCTTCTTAGGAAAAAGAAAGTAGGACCTAAACGTAGGTCAAAATAAGTCAAGTCTGGTAAAGGCAAAACAAGGTCCTATCATGAAGTAATGCTGCCTTAGTTTTGTGGTAGGTCCCAGGATGAGAGGACATATTTTACTGTCTGCGACGTCACACTACATAACTCTGACGATGATTAGGGGGGTGACGACACCATAATCTACACGGACGGCTCCAAAATGGATTGTGGCATAGGGGCAGGAATATATTCCGGGAGATTGAAAGTGGTCAAGCCTGTGCGCCTCCCTAACCTGTCTAGCGTAATCCAGGCGAAAGTGTTTGCAATCGGGGAAGCTTGTAGAATACTAATAGCAGACTTCAGATTCAAGCTCAACATAACTATAATATCGGACAGCCAAGCTGCAATTCAGGCCTTGAACTCAGTAGTCTTATCCTCCTTCCTAGTGGAACAAAGTAGAAGGAGTCTCAATACACTCAGCGAACGGCACAACGTTTCATTGGAAGGAAGAAGGAAATGAAAAAGCCGACGAACTGGCAAGAAACGGATCTGTGTCATGCAAGAGGCTCTTGCACAACCAGTGTTCATACCGCTGAGCGTAGTTAAAAGAGCTATAAACACAAAATATCTACAAATAGCGGATTGTATGTGGAAAAATTTCATATTTAATATCGATAAGATTTTTCTTTCGAATGGTACCCACCTGTCGGCAAGCAATTGGCAATTCTTCCGACAGTAACAACTTGCCATGAAAAAGCTTCTAAAAGAACTCTGTGACAAAGCTCAGAAAAAGTGATGTCACAAGTGTTCGGAACCGGTTAAAATAAGTAGGTCCCTTCTAATATTGTCCAAAATTTAAGACCCACAACAGTAATGGAAGAGAAGCTTGGCCAATGAGCCCTTTGGGGCTGTAAGTGCCACATATTTATTTTTTATTTTTAGATGGAAAAGTCTCACGGAATGTAAAACTAGTAGGTCACTTTGGCCTACATTCAATCATAAACAATCAATGTTACTGATAAGCAGGAACCGTAAAGACGTCTCTATACCGACGGCAATCATTACTGGCTTCTGGCTTCTGGCATCGGAGAACAGGGGGCCAAAATGGGAATGTCCCACAACGATTTCTGTCACAGTTGTAACCAAGTGGAAGAAAAGGAAACGGTCTTCCACTTCCTTTGTGAATGCCCTGCCCTTTGGAAGCAGAGAATGAACATCCTAGGCAAACCACTCTTCAACAACATTGAGGAGTTGGCGGAAATAAACACCAGCAACCACCTAAGGCTTCTAAACAGCACGAACTGGATTTAATCGTGCTGCTCACACAAACAACCTAACGAACAGTTGGAAGCGAGGATGTGGTAACAAAACGGACTAATGGATGAGTCACCACTTCAACCAACCAACCAAGGATCAGTGGGTCCGACACCTCTTCAGCTGGTGGATCATATTATCATCAGCATCGTGCTTTTTCACCTCCACTATCAAAGTTTAAAATGCTCCACAAATATACATATATGCTGGACATTTTCATTTGGGGGTCTCCAAACACTAAAAGCACCTACAGGTTCACTTGAGTGCATTTTAATATTTTCCATTTCTCTCTCTCGCTCTCTTTTAACCCTAAGGTGTGTCATATAAAAGATAGTTAGTTGTTTCATTAACCTTATGCAATAATTTATGCAATTTAGAGCAAAAAAAAGAAGCACGCTTATCATTTTAATTTCTATCAATCCTAGTACTAGTTACATACTTGACAAATTAAATGTTACAACTTTTGCATATATTTTACATTTAATTTTCTTGAATTTCTAGTATTTTATTATTATTATTTTTTCCCCATATACCTTTACATTATAAATTAGTGATTGTAAGTGACTACATATAAAATATAGGGTAGTAGTAAGTAGTAGTAGTAGTAGTGCCAGTGTGTAGTAGTAATATTTTATTCAAGTAGTACATAGCCTGTGTCACTCACTCCACTTAAAAGTCTCGAGATTTAAGTGCGGAAACATGTTCAAGCACTATGTTGAATTTTGAAGCTGTCGCATGCTGCACATATTCGTATATATTCGTTTAGCATGGAGTATGGAGCTTAGAGTATGAGTGTATGGCAAAGCATCATCGTCATCATCACCGTTAGTTTTATCTTACTACGAGGGGGTGCTTTTCTACTCATGCACTTACATATCCGGCAATTTCAAGCGGTAATCGATTTTGGCCGTTAGACGTCTGTGTTGGTGCCGCGTTTCTTAATTTCAACCGTTGACAAACTCCCAATATTTAGTGCTTCGCGGAATCCTAAGTCGGATTTCGAGTAGAAAACCTATACATTTTTGGTAGCATAATTGTTAAAGAAAACTTTTACTCATTTAGTTATAACTAAATTAGCAGAAACTCTCTCTCATGTCTGAGAGCGCCATACAAAATGACTGTATGGATGCTCCGCTTAAACGGTGGAGCTATGGAGTAAGCATATTGAGGAGAAATTAATAAGAGTTGCTTTTATATTTTACTCCCTTAGGTGCCCTCTGTGAGTTGTGGGAAAAAATTGTAAATACCGTGGAGTAAGTATGGCGAGCGAATGAAAGAAGACGATCCAGCGAAGAGGGTATTTAAATCGGCACCCGCTGGAGGACGCAGAAGAAGAGGAAGACCAACCCTCCGTTGAAAGGCGCCAGGAAGCGAAGGACAGAGAAGACTGAAGAAGAAGAAGAAGAAGTATGGGGCTAGATTTCTTCACAGAAATATTACGTACAAGTGAGGATTTCTGAATTACATTTAACAATTCTGAAATAGAGTTTCTTTCTTTTTAAGTACGTTCGAACGCTCCGAATACAATTAATTGTTTCAGACAATGACTTGATGAATTTTTGAAGTATTGGTGAAAAGGGCGTAGCCGTAAAAACATTTAGATAGTTTGGTTGATCGGAAATTTTCGTTACCAAAAACCTTGAAAAGAATTTTGAAAATCCTTCGATCAAATGTCAAGGAAAATTATTTCATCTCCCTTGCATGCTTAATGCACTTTCGGAACATAGTTTGGTACACCCTGCTTGCGTAACCTACTTACGTCGAGATCCCCTATAGTTTTAAAAGAAATTAAATTGAAATTTATATTATCAATTTTAAATGACAAAAATGAAGTCTGTCAAGAATTTTTATTATTAAAAAGAAAATTACAAAAATATTTTCTAAATATTTTCGAAATTTTTTCAAGGCAATAGAAGGCAAAAAAAAAAATGTATAAATATTCGTATATAATTTTAATACAATTTTTCATAAATAATTATTACGGCATAGGTAGGTATTGTCGAGGGAATTATTATAAGGATATCCACCAAGATGGGCTCGTTTTTTTTTTCAATCATTGCTTACAGCCTTTGAATCACAAAAACAGGCGCTCTATTTACTAACTTGTAGCGGTGATAATGAGGTCTACTTTCCCGAAGGTGTTGGTCCACAATGTGGTGATGCTCAATGTGATGTGCCAGAAGGACAATCGAAAACGTTTTCAAATACACCAGCCGGTTGCTATTGTCGCACCGGTTATTCGAGGCGTAATTGCGATAGTAAATGTGTACCCAGTGAACAGTGTGCGAAACGTAAGTGAGTGCAAATACTTGGACGATGTGAGAAGACGTTGTCGAAATTAAACGACATTTCCATATTTATCAAGCACTTTGTAGCGGACCAAATGAAAGGTATTTAACCGATAGTGAGGCTCCGGCATGCGATCAGAAATGTTGCCGTTTGGATCTTAAACGTCAATGTAGTGCTCAGCAATCAAATCAAAGTCAACGTTATGGTCGTGCTGGTTGTGGTTGCTATTGCGTTGAGGGTGCTGCACGTGACGCCAATGGTACTTGTGTTCCAATGGTCAATTGTCCCATGGCTCGAAGTATGTAAGGTTCATATCATGGACTTAAGTTTCTAAACAATATGACTGAATTGCTTTCTAGGGCGTTGTTTTGGTACCAATGAGATATTTCTTAGCAAAGAAGAGGCACCACGTTGTGATTCATACTGTAGCCATGCGCCCAGAACTGATTCCAGCATGGACACTGACCGCTTGGGAGGAGAACCTGATGAATATAACGATGCTGGTGATGATGATTCGTTCGCCGCTTTACCTGCTGTTTATGATAATGACGATGACAATGATCTCGATGATGAAGATGTGGAGGGAAATGGATTAAATAGAGCCGGTTGTTATTGTCGCCATGGTTTTTATCGCAACGCAAATATGCAATGTGTGGAACGACGCTATTGTAATGGTATAGAACTTTTATCACCAACCAGTTCGATTTTTCGGTATCAAAAATATTTCGCCTATTATTCTACTTCTACTATTAATTTCTAAGAAAAAAATTAGAGAAATGTTAACGATTCTAAGCAAGTGAAGCGATATAAGAGTCCCTCGAGCTCAGATCTGGTAAACTCTATTTTCCGAGTCTTTTTTCAAAAAGAGTTGAAACAAAATCAAATAAATTGTCCAATTGGCAATGTCGGAGCTTGCACAAACTAAAATTTGGTTATTATAGGAGACTTCAGTTCAATGACAGCTAAAACGTCAATGAATATGTACTATAAAATTACTAAATTCATAAGAGCAGGATTCCGACTTTCATCGACTTCATAAAAACTTATATAAAAAATGTACATCTTACGATTTCTAAAGAAATTGCATGATAAAGGTTTGTTGGGTTCAAAGTGTATCCTTTGAAGGGAAAAGCATGAAGAATAATAAAATTTGAATTCAATTCTATTCTTATAAATTTACAAAGATTCTATGAAAAAAATGTGCTCTAATTTTGCGAACTTTCCATTGAAAATATGTCGAAATTAGCGATCTTCCAGTGGTTAGAGCGTTGGCCTTCTGTTCAGTAGGTCGTGGGCTCAGTCCCCGACCACTTAATATCGAAAAGTTATTTCGAACGGTTCCAACCTGTCGGCAGCAGCAGTTTGCCATGGAAAAGCTTCTAAGAGACGTTACAGAGTTCTGGAAGAGAAGCTCGGTCAAAGAGCTTCTCTTCCAGAACTCTTCAAAGGCTTATAAGTGCTACATATTTAATTTTTTTTATAGCCATCTTCCACAAATTCCGCAGGAAGCATCGGCTCTTCTATCGCTTCTATCATTTTTAGAAATGATATTGGTAAGAATCAGGCAAAACCCAAAATAAGATTCTTATGCTCTATTATATTTGTAGTAGTCCTAACTAAATTCTATTGGGAACTCAATGAGTACCTATTTCATTGATCATAACTTTCCCCATTTCTTCTTTTCTCTAGTAAAATGCCCAGGTAAAAATGAAATATTTTTGCCACACGGCACAGCACCACGTTGTGAAACACGTTGTACAAAGGACTGCCCGGAAAGTTGTCTCTCATTACTCGATATACCAGAGGGTTGTTATTGCAAGCGCGGCTACTGCAAGGATCAACGTGGCGTATGTATACGAGAACGTAAAAAAAATTGTGGAAGTTGTAAAGCATTTTAGTTGATTTGTTGGAATACGTGAATCGTATGAAGCCAATAATAATTTTTTATCTATTGTATTATTATTATTATTAGGAAATTATTATTATTAGAATCGAACGAAAAGATACTATTGTACTATTAAAATAATTTTTTTTTTTATTTTCTATGATTTTTGTAAACGTAAACAAATTATTGTAATAAAGATGAGAAAAAATTAAAAAAACAGTAAATTTAAATCTGCTAGGGATTACAGCTTTGCTGCTAAAGTGAGCTATTGGCAACACCATATAGTATTTGACATGTGTTTCGGCTCCTAGAACTTTTAGACTAGTAATGTCTCAATCGAATAATTTTAAACTCTTCGATATATTAAAGCGCATTAAAATTCTGCGCTGGCCAGATCATGTTGAGCGAATGGAAGAACACGCTCCGGCTAAGAAGGTATTATATTCGGAATCCAGAAGACGACGCAGGAGAGGCAGATCTACCCTTCGATGGAAAGACTAAGTACTGGAGAACTTGGAATTTCTAACTGGCGCCAGCTAGCGAAGGAAAGAGTTGGCTGGCGAAGCATGCTACATTCGGCCTAAATCGATTCGAAACAGCAAATCGTTAAGTGGTCATCGTTGCGCTTGCTGGAAATTTCTAAAATTATGATTTCTACTATGATTTCTACTAACAATCAAAAACAACGATCAGAGCTTCCAAAAAATTCGAGAAATAAGATCACAAAATGTTTTGATTTTTTGGCGACGCCTCATTAGATATTGCCACAAGTCGTTCGTAGTGTTAATAGTTATTATTTCACTAATTATAATCCTGCAAATACGCTATCGAGATCATAAAAATCATTCTAACTGAGCTCCATTAGTGACTCAACGATTACAATAAGTTGTTCGGTCAGCAATCGTAGACCTTGTCTTTTCGCTCTTCCTTTCGATCTACAGCCTTAGAAACTTTATCGGATTCACAAAGATCTTAGTGCAAAGTCCATTTTCGTGCCTTCTAATGGTTTCAGAAAGAGATATCTATTACCGAAAAGATCTCAAATGATCCTGGTTAAGTTTCATCAAACAAGCTTCATTAACTTTCGTTAATTTTTCTCAGAAAATAATACGAGTATCGAGTGTTTGGGATCTGCCACGCTTTATTCCAAGTTTATCCCAATTTTGGAGTGACAAATACTAAGAGCAGTCGCAATAGACTTACATTCGTACCTATTTAGCTTTGGCCGGAGAAAAAAACTCATTAAACATCGCATGTAAGCTTTTTAAATACGACATAACTCGGGCGTTATTGAGATTTGGTTAAATAATAAACACCTAACGTCTAGTGGCTATAAAGTACGGTGATGGACCACATTTGTTTTAAGCCTTGGCCGATGGAGCTGGAACTAAATAAGGGATATATTTGTGGCAAGATTATAGAAAATGGGTAGAATAAGAAAGAGAATCAACAAGAAATCATTGATAAAATTGGAAAAATTGATAATATGGTACAAATCCAAGACTATATTGATTAACTCGGCTTTAATCTATGACACGGTTAGTGGTCACTGCAGTGGCAGTACATAAACTACTTGAAGAATCACACTTTGATAATTATCGTATCACTTTATATGCATATTATTGCAAACTGAAGTGTGCTGTTGAATTAAACTGACTTCTCAACATGTTCCTCGTTAGCTGATCGCACTAACTCAGCATATCGACGCCCCTTTCAAATGATTTCCCTACCTTCGGAATGTCTCGGTTCCGTGACTGCACTAACTTCCGCCAGGGCTCATCGAAGATCAAACTCAATAAGTGCCTGTATTATATCTTGCGTGACATAACTTTCATATACTGAGAGTAGGTCTCGTAAATTTTTTTACTAGAGACCGCAGCGATGCTTATAGACTTACAGGGACCACCGATGCATTGCTAAACCATTTTTATACCCTGCATAATGTAATATGCAAGGTATATTCATTTCGGTCAGATGTTTGTAATCACTTGAAGGAATCTCCGGAGATATAGAAAAGTATATATATTCGTGATCAGCGTTGCTTCAATTTTCGATTTAACGATGTTCGTCCGTCCGTCCGTCCGTCCGACTGTCCGTCACCTGGCTGGTTCGCTCGATAACATCAGCTAATATTGAGCTATTTTGACGAAATTTGGCATAAGTAACCTATGATCCAAGGGTACGGAGGGGATTGATTGGTCAATAGCCACGCCCACACGAAGCATTCAAAGCGATTAACATCGGAACTTTCAAAATCTGTAACATGCTATTAATATTAATAATTAATATACCATCAAGAACAACAATATTTGGTATGTAGAATTATGTTATACTGTTACATAGTTCTGCCGAAAATGGTCCAGGCACGTCCACTGTATACAGTATCTCCCATACAAAGTGTCTGTACTTCTTTTAAATTGAAACAGCTGTAACTTCTGCAATCCTCTGGCTAGAATAACCATAATTGACACTTAGATTAATATTGTAGTCAAGAATATGGCATGCAGCATGCCACGCCCACTTCTTATTGGGGCTCCCATACAAAGTCGAGGGAATTAAACAAACATTTTTAAGCCCCATAACTTTTAAACTATTTAGCGTAGAATAACGCTAGATTTAAGGTATGGATTAGTATTGTAAGAGCAATTAGACTTACAGGAAATGGACGCGCCACGCCCACTGTTTATAGTAACCCCCATACAAAATGACTGAATTTATTTTAAATTGAAATAGCTGTAACTATATGGTAGTCGGTAATAATATGAGAAAAAATGAACATGCCACGCCCACATCTTATTTGGGCTCCCATACAAAGTTGTGGAAATTAAAAAACAGTTTTAACCGCTATAACTTACGAACTATTCAGCGTAGAGCAACCAAATTTAAGGTGTGGATAAATATTGTAAATAAATAAATCGATTTATAAGGATGAGGCAAGCTACACCCACTACTAAGCATTGGAATTATCTTAAAAACCCCTTAAAACCCCCATAACTTACAAAATACGTCGTCAAATTCAACCATATTTTAGGTGTAGATTAGTATTATGAGCAAAAATTGTTCCTCAAAAAACTGATGAGCCACTCCTACTTCTTAATGTAGCTGTATAAAAGTAGATGTATAAAAGAAAAATCTCCTTACAGTCGGCTGGGGCCGACCAAACTATACCCTGCATATGTAGATTTGTATATAAAAAGTTTACTCGAATATCCAACTTTTCTTTTATTTCCACTTTTCGAGAAACAATTTTTGCATATACTACTAATTTACACCCGAAATATGGTTGACTTTGACGAAGTAAAAGGATTTTAAGATAATTCCGAGGCTTAGTATGGGAGCTATATAAAAAGTGGGCGTGGCTTACCACTTTCTAGTAAATCCAATTAATTTTTCAATGTTAATCCACACCTTAAATTTGGTGTCCTACGTTGAATAGTTTCTAAGTTATGGTGGTTAACATTTTTATTTAATTTCCTCAACTTTGTATGGGAGCCCCAATAAGAAGTGGGCGTGGTACGCAGATTTTTCGCCAGATTATTTCCGACTACGATATTAATTTAAGTGTCAATTATGGTTATTGTAGACAGAAGATTGCCTAAGTTACAGCTGTTTCAATTTAAAATTTGTATGGGGGCTACGATAAACACTGGGCGTGGTGCGCCCATTTTCTGTGAGCCTAGTTGCTCGTACAATACTAATCCATACCCTAAGTCTCGTTGTCCTAGGCTAAATGGTTTGTGAGCTATGGAGCTTAAAATTTTAGTTTAATTCACTCGACTTTGTATGGGAGACCCATGAAGGAGTGGGCGTGGCACACTGATTTTCTGCCAGATTTTTGCCGACTACGATATTAATTTAAGTGTCAATTATGGTTATTCTAGACAGAAGATTGCCGAAGTTACAGCTGTTTCAATTTAAAATTTGTATGGGGGCTACGATAACCACTGGGCGTGGTGCGCCCATTTTCTGTGAGCCTAGTTGCTCGTACAATACTAATCCACACCTTAAATCTCGTTATTCTACGCTGAATAGTTTGCAAGTTATAACCGGTAACATTTTTTTTAATTTCCGCAACTTTGTATGGGAGACCCAAAAAGGAGTGGGCGTGGCACATTGATTTTCTGCCATATCATTTCCGACTACCGTGTTAATCTAAGTGTCAATTATGGTTATTCTAGACAGAAGATTGTAGAAGTTACAGCTGTTTCAATTTAAAAGAAGTACAGACACTTTGTATGGGAGCTACGCTAGAAAGTAGGCGTGGCTCATCCACTTTTGGTGAGGTTATATAGTAGTATAATATAACTCTATGTGCAAAATATTGTTGTCCCAAGTGGTATATTGTGTGAGTTGTAGCAAGTTAAAGATTTTGAAAATTTCGAGGTTAGTCGCTTTGAATGCTTGGTGTGGGCGTGGTTATTGACCGATCATGCCCAATATCAATCCCCTCCGTACCCTTGGATCATAAATTACTTATGCCAAATTTCATCGAAATAGCTCAATATTTACTCAAGTTATCGTGCGAACCAGCCAGGTGACAGACAGACGGACGGACGGACGGACGGACGGACATCGTTAAATCGAAAATTTAATCGACGCTGATCACGAATATATATCCATGTCTATATCTCCGGAGATTCCTTCAAGTGGACACAAACATCTGACCGAAATGAATATACCATGCATATTGCATTATGCAGGGTATAAAAAGAGGGATATTCGAGCGACTTTATACAGGGTATATTGTATACTGTAAGATCATTTTTTTAAATTATTAAGAGCACTCTTGGTGGCTGGGAGGCTGAGCTTTCTTCCAGTGGGTGCTGCAGCTCACTAGTTAATGTGTTGGGCTTCTGATCTGTAGGCCGCAGGTTCAATCCCCTGCTGAGGCATAACAAATTTATTATCGAAAAGATTTTTCTTTCGAACGGAGTTTCTTAATTTTTGATTTTGTTTATTTATTTGACAACGTTATTTACTATTGAATGTATGACCGTAAGACAATACATCACTAAGCTCGTAATTGCCCTACAGGCATACGTACCCGGGATCTTGATAATAACAAGTATCTCCTCTGAATGCAGCAGCTGAAATCAAGTTTGATTTGTATGACAGTAATATGATAATTTATTTAGAAAATATATAGAATTTTACCAGAAACAATTGAAATTGATACTGCAAAAGCACAGATTAGAAACGACAGCATCCTATTCTTAGTAAGAAAATACTTTCCTTTTGGCAGATGGAATTTAATTCAATTCAAAATAGATCAAGTGTATTTATACTCTTGACAAATCGCACACGATTAGTTCAGGTTTAATCTATGTCACGTTTGGTGGTCGATACAGTGACAGTTCATACGTTTTTACTGTGTTTTTACTAATTTATTCCCAAGTTTCATATGTATGTAGTTACATGTAAATACAATACGAGTACTTATTATTTAAGACTATGATGTGCTCTTGAATAAAATCAACTCATCACCATTTCACTTTAGAGAAGGAATATTTGAATATACACGGTGCGACAATTATGTATTCAGACTGCTTCTGGCAAACACAATTAAAACACGATATCTGCTAATTTTTCGGTATATTTATTCGAGATATTCTCCTCCTGATTCAAAACACTTGTTGTTACATCGATTTAATAGTGATTCAAATGCGTGTTCCAGTTCATTTTTCGGAATTGCCTCCAGTGCCCTCGTCGAAGCCCCGTTGTATGGTCTGAATGTCATCAAAAAAGCATACTTTCAACTTCAATTTCAGTTTTGGAAACAAAAAGAAGTCGCACGGTGCCAAATCAGGTGAATACGGCGGGTGATTCAACACACAGACCTGATTCCGAGCCAAAAATTGACGAACAATGAGTGCTGTGTGTTAAATTTCATGTTAAAATTTCAACATCAAACGAACCCGTGTTGTGTTAAATGAATGTCAATAAACATTAAATGTCAACCAAATGCCATGAAATTTTGACAGTTAGTAGAGGAAGGTTGAAGCTTCAAAACGCATGTGCTCACACATAGATGGCGTGCTTGGTTGCTGAGATATGGTTCGAGTCTTAATATATATTTGTCGCACCATGTATTTCGTTAAATTTCTTTCACAACAAATCCATTTGCTTTACCCTTGATCTAAATTTAAACATGGAATGAAAACAGAAGACTATTTAGAGACCTTCGAAAAGTACAATACATAGAAGCAAGACTGAATGAGAAGAGGAAGGATGGAGCAGTTCATCCCAAGGAAATATTAAAAAATTTCTGATTTCAAAATGTAGGCACCTCTTGGTTTTAACAGCTACTCTCAAAGCGTACATTTTTCTAAAGCCAGAAAATCAATGGTTGTCGCTAATACAACTCACCACAGATTTTCAGAATTTTTTTTGTCATTTTATTTGGATAGGATTTGGATGAAAAATTAGTGGGGACCGGTGAAGCATTTCACTGCTCTAGGGGCGATTTCTTAGCAACTATGATGTTATTTGTTGATTTTCAGATGTTTTTTTTTTCATTTTGTATGGGAGTTGCCTTAAGATGTGCAGATAGGCGGTAAGAATATTCGGGAGAAAGGTTAAGGAGAAAAATTCACGGAGGTCGGTCAAAAATTTCACCGCTGCAGGAGGATCCCCGTTTTTCAGTAACATGCTATGGGAGACTTCTTAAACGGTGGAGATAAGGAGAAAAAAATGCTGAAGATGAAAAATTAATGTGTATCAGTTATAAATTTTAGAAATTTAGATATGATTCCTATTGAGTTCCATGGATATTGATCGATTTTCCAACATGGAAGGGTTAGATATAGGGGAAAAGTATGTTTGGAGAATATATTAAGAAGGAAAAATTAGTGAGGATCAGTCATACATTTCACCGCTCTAGAGGTTATCGCCGGGCAACTATGGGGTTATTTGTCATATGCGATATAGGGTTTTTGAATTAAATTCATTAATAGTCTAATCGAATAAATTAAAGAAAACTGCCATTACTCAGTGGTTAGTGCGTTGACCTTCTGATCTGTAGGTCGTGGGTTCAAACCCCGTTTTTTTCTCTCGAACAGTACCCATGCTGTCAGTAAGCAATTAGCAATTCTTTGGCAGTAACAATTTGCCATGGAAAAGCTTCTAAAAGAACTATGTGACAAAACTAAGTTAAAGTGATGTCACAAGGGTTCTGCCGTTCAGATCCGGCTAAAATAAGTTGGTCCCTTCTAATACTTTCCAAAATTTGACACACACAACAGTAATGGAAGAGAAGCTCGGCCAAAGAGCCCTTCGGGGCTTGAAGTGCCACATATTAATTTTTTTTTTTTTGTTAGAAGAGACCTATTTATTTTACGCTGTTCCGAACTGCGGAACCCTTTCTGAACTTTGCCACAGATTTCTCTTAGAAATCTTTTCAAGATTAAAGTTATGGGCTTCCAAAATATGGGACGACTGTAGAGACAATCCATTCATCGGGTTCATTCGAATATCATGGTCGAATGTATATTGTCATAATTTTGTTGAAATATCAAGTCCTACTGCAGAAAACTACTAGTCGCCCTTGGCTTAATGCTAAGCACTCAATTTAAAACAATAGAGTTTTTGATTTTTGAGTTTGTTTATTTATTTGATAACATTATTTACTATTGAATGTATGACCATAAGACAATACATCAATAAGCTCATAATATTACAATCCATAGAGCCTACTGCCCTACACGCATATATACACAGGATGTTGATAATAACAAGTATCTCCTCTGAGTGCAGCTGAAACCAAGTTTGATTAGTGTGACAGATAATTTATTTAGAAAATATAAAGGATTTTACCAAATGCAATTGAAATTGATACTGCAAAAGCATAGATTATAAACGACGGCATCTTGTTGTCACTAAGAAAATACTTTCCTTTTGGTAGATGGAATTTAATTCAACTCAAAATAGATCAAATGCATTTATACTCTTGACAAGTCGCTCACGATTAGTTCAGCTTTAATCTATGTCACGTTTGGTGGACGATACAGTGACAGTGCATACGTTTTTACTGTGTTTTTACTAATTTATTCCCTAATTTTTATATGTATTTACATGCAAATACAATACGAGTACTAATACGATATACATATGTCTAATTATATAAGACTATGATGTGCTCTTGAATAAAATCAACTCATCACCATTAGATTAGGTTAGGTTATGTGGCTGCCCTCTCTCTCTCTGAGAGAACACACATAGGCCAGAAATGTCCATTGTGATACCACCGAGCTTCTCTTCCAATACTGTTGTGCGTGTTAAATTTGAACAGCATTAGGAGGGATCTACTTATATTAGACGGTTCCGAACGGCAGAAACCTTGTGACATCACTTTAACTTAAGAAGTATTTTTGGAAAATTGTTATTGCCGGAGAAATTGCCAATTCTTGCCGGCAAGTGGGTACCGTTCGAAGGACAAATCTTTTCGATATCAAATTTTGTTGTGCTTCAGCCGGGGCTTGAACCCACGACCTACAGATCAAAAAGCCAACACACTAACCTCTGAGCTACGGCACCCACACCTTGTTTTACTCTTGATCTAAATTTAAACATGGAATGAAAACAGAAGACTATTTAGAGACCTTCGAGAAGTACAATACATAATGATGATGAATGATAAGAGGATTTGCGTTACGAAAAATTTCTTTTTGCAGTAAATTTGTTTTTCGAAATATGTCAATATGTCAAGTTTTTCTATGACAAGAAAAAAATTGGCTTGGCTCAACGAAAAACATAAAATTTGGAACATTTCTTCCCAAGGAAACATTAAAAAATTCCTGATTTGGACGTGCCTGCCTTTTGGTTTTAACTGCTACTTTCAAAGCGTACATTTTTAATATATTTAATACAATTCACCACCGATTTTCAGAACTTTTTTGTCATGTTGCTTGGGAGTCCCCTTAAGTGATGTCAATAGGCGGTAAGTATATTCGGGAGAAATGTTGAGGAGGAGGAACAATTGACGGAGGTCGGTTAAACATTTTACCACTGTAAGGGGATTCCCGGCGTTATTTGCCGTTTATCAGCCACATGGTATGGGAGACCCCTTAAGCGGTGGAGATAAGATGAAAGAATGTTTGAAGGAAATGCTGGAGATGAAAAATCAATGTATAATTCTTCCGACAGTAACAATTTGCCATAGAAAGGCATCTAAAAAACTCTGTGACAATGCTCAGAAAAGGTAACATTACAAGAGCTCTGCTGTCAATTACGAATTGTGATTATCAATTTACAAGTTTCTGATAGTTTTCAGTTCACGTACTTCTTGTAGATTTTTTCATATCGAGAGTGACAGATGACAGAAATTGATAGTGATAGTAATGTAAGTGAGCAGACCTAATAAAACAGCAATTAGCCGTTTAGTTAATCCGTAATACTGCCGTCTGTCAGGTTAATATTTTATTCGGATTAAGTGCGTCGGTAATCCGGATTAACGCTGCTGCCTGTCTAGGCTATAATAAATTAGAACGAATTTAAAATTACAGAGTCGCATTGTATACACTTTTACACGGATGACGAATTAATATTATTTCAATCATCAACTAAAAAGCCTAAGATCAAGTGCCTGAGGTTGCTACTAGTTAAACAATCGGACATAGAGGAACTTTTAGTGAGTTCAAATCCCAAACTACTTTAAGGCCCTCGTTGATTTCCCCTCTATAAAAAAAAAATTGCTTTCCATGTTGGCTGTCTCTACTTCAGTTTTTTCATCGATTACAAAGAGTTGTAATAAATCATACATCAATTATATAGTTTTCCTACTTTTTTTTAAATAAATCACACAATGTTTTAATTCACATCTAATTTTTTAATTCAATTTCTATTAAAATGGATATATCAAATAATCCATAATTATTTTTTAATTATTCGCCATTGAAGAAATCAGGTACTTGATCATCAAACGTGATCATCATAGTAGTCATGAGTCGTGGGCCATGGAAATGGTTCTAAACATAAATAATATTTTTATTAAAATTTGGTATAAGCAATATCAAATTGATATAGAAAATTTATAAAAGAATTTACCAGACATATTAAAAATTGACAATATTGTAAAAATCCAATAGAACTGCATTCTTTTGCCGCTTGTTGAATATTATTTCAGTGAACGTAGATCAATTTAACTTATAATGTTTTTGAAAGTGTAAATCATTAATTCATTCTTAATCTATGACACGCTTGGCGGTCAATATAGTGACAGCGCATACATTTTTGACATTTACATATTATTGTTTCGTTTCTTTTGTTTAGTTTTAACTAATTCCTGTTTATGTATTCGTGCAAATATCCAAATGTTAGAATTGGATTTTAATAGGTTTTTGTACGGCAAATCGTTTCTAAATTTAAGGGGATCTTCATTTTGACAGTAACTCCATTGGGATGATTCATAGGAAATTGTTATCATTTTCAGGTAATTATATGTAGTATACATACATACATGTATAAAATCGTCAGATTTGTGTATGGGAAATTGTCGAACAAATCGTCTCTGTATTTAAATTAAGATGGATTAAGATTAATTTTGACAGTTACCCAACAGGGATGATCCATAGAGAATCGTTCTCATTTTCGTTCACATATATGTACTAAATATCACTAGAACTTCCGCTCTATTCTAAAAGACTCATTAAACCAAGGTTGTCATCCATTATGTTAAAGCTGAATTTTGAATTATGAAAATTGTGCGAGTGAGAGCAAAATGAGATAAAAAAAAAAACCCCCCTAGCTTACCAAATATTCGTGTATATAGTATGAACATCTATAATTTATGAAATCTTTAAAAATATAGTTGTTTGCCGTAAAGGCATTGTGTATTGTCAAGTAGCACTTTATATTGCAGTTGACCAGTACTCTATAGAAGTACGCGTATATTCACCATCAACGACATCACCAGCAGCATTGTCATCATCATATGACAAAAAAGACAAAAAAAAAGAGAAATGACCAATAGGGGTATTCACGATATATTGGGGTGGAAAAGAAATTGCCGATGTTTTCATACACAAATTGACCGCATACTACCACCTTCAAACAAAAATATGTGTAATTTGCTTGTAAAGCAAGGGAAATGTTATCCCCCTGAACGTTTATTTGTGTTATTGAAAAGAACTTAATAATATAATGAATACATTTAAAATAAAAATGAATCGAAAAATTAATCTTGATTTTCATGTAAAAATTATTAATTTCTTTTCACAAAATCTTCATAATTTCTGCTATAAAATTCTGCATTTTTTTGATGTTGTTTAATTTATTTATTTATTTTGTTTTTTTTCATTTCTTTACTTCTTTATTATACTATTAATATTAACATTATAATGTTGTATAATATTACACTTAAATTCAAATTTAAGTTTAATCCATATAATCCGTATACGATAATTTAAAAGTTTAAGGTTGCAAAGACATTTCGCATGTAAATCGCAGTCTTGCATACAAAAAGTAAAACGGCAAGCACCTTTAAGGAGTTCTAATGCACAAACAGCACCAGATCGAGATGCAATGCAAAATTTTACATCAAAATCCCGCAGTAGCAAATTGTATGAATTCCAAATCACAAAATATGAATGCATTGTCATGGACGAAATAACCTACTGGTTTTTAAACATTTCAAATATATTGCTGGGCAATTTTTTTATACTGCTGCAAGTCGTCAAGATGCCCATGAAAGCTGTAAATGCAAAATTAAGCTCAAGGTTTCAAAAAAATACACAGCGTGACAAGCCTTTTGCTTCTGTGGCCGTAAAAGCAACCCTTCCATAACATCCATATATATATATATTTAGTCCTATTTCACGTGGTTCAAGCTAGGTGTGGAATATCTAGGTCTATCGGGGAATTCTTCAGGTTAGCGTTTACATCGTTTCATATGCTTCATTAGCACAAGAATAAATGTCAGATAATATTTTACTACATTTCAATTCATAAAATGCAATTCTATTAGTAAGTATTATTGTAGATATTAGAAAAAGTAATGTGGCACTTATAAGCCCCGAATAGTCCTTTGATCCAGCTTCTCTTCCAGTAATGTTGTGCGAGTAAATCTTTCGGACAGTATTAGAAGAGACCTACTATTATTAGCTGGTTTCGAACGGCAGAACCCTTATGACATAACTTTTTCTGAGCTTTGTCACACAGCTCTTGCCGGTACCGTGGGTACCGTTCGAAAGAAAATTGTCTTCTCTATTAAAGTTGTGCTTCAGCCGGGGATTGAACCCACGACCTAGAGATTAGAAGACCAGAAGTCAAAAATAATTTGATTTAATGTAAATGATTTCATTATACTAAAATTATTTATTTTCATACTGAATGCTCAGCATCCCCAAAAATATTTGTCTTGTTACAACACTGAGTGGTAATTTGCAATATCGTTGAACAATTTGGGTGGAAACATTTTGTCATTTTTTTTACTGTTGCTATTACATATATTTGTTCTTCGTGTCGCTGTTTTGCTTTTATAGGTTAAACAGAGTTGTGTTAAAACAATCCAAAAAATAATTAAGTAATTAATTGATTAAAATATTTGAACAAAGGTTCATTCATTCATGATACATTTCAATTCAAATATATCAATTTACATACTTTAAAACATTTTCAGAACACTCAATGGACTCGGACATTCTGTAAATACTTTTTCTATAAAATATAAATCAGCTGATTTCGTATCATTAACACTGAAGAAGTCACACCGTTAAAAAAGTGCAATTGTTATGCATCGTGAATACCACCAATATTTTTTCCGTTGATTTTTAAAATCGATGAATTGGAATACACTACTATATACATATAGCATACATACATATATATACGGATGGTGTGTATGGCAGTATCACTTATTTGTACACACACATAACAATTGTACATCGAATTGATTCTATTGCTTGCCGCAGGGTTGCAATTTCAATTTGATTGCAAGTTATTATTTGACTACTATCATAAATATATATTTCTCTCATTGTTATTGTTATTGGTTATGGATTTTTCTATATTTTTTTTTGCCTTACTTTGGTTTATAACATTTTTTCATTTTTTATTTTTGTTATTCTTTATGGGTGCCGTAGCCCAGGGGTTGTTTAGTGTTGGCCTTCTGATCTGTAGGTCGTGGGTTCAATCCCCGGCTGAAGGATAACAAATTTAATATCGAAAAGGTTTTTCTTTCGACCGGCACCCACCTGTCGACTAGCAATTGGCAATTCTTCCGGCAGTAACAATTTGCCAAAAATGCTTCTTAAAAGAGCTCTGTGACAAAACTAAGTTAAAGTGATGTCACAAGGGTTCTGCCGTTCGGAACCGGCTAATATAAGTAGGTCCCTTCTAATGCTGTCCAAAATTTAACACGCACAACAGTACTGGAATAGAAGCTCGATCAGAGAGCCCTTCGGTGCTTAAGAGTACCACATATACATTTTTTTTTTTTTATTCTTTGATGTCAGACTAACATGTGTCATATTCATATATGCTATAGTATTGCAATTGCTATTGGAAACGAAATGTTTTAAAAATTCTGTTGCGACAGTAGCATCGCTGGTACCGGCAATATTGCAAGAAGCAATAAGCAAGTGATCATTAAGGCCTGTTTACATACGACTTTGGCTTCGCTTTGCTTCAGTGTTTTGCTTTGACAGATAAGTATGATGTAAGCATTCGCATGAATATGTTCACATAAAAAGCGCTTGCAGCAAGGCAAAGCAAAGCTAAGCAAAATGTTGGGCAACATTAAACTTTGACAATCAGCTGATGTTATTTTTATTTTTTTTCTAACATTCATAGCATATATAAGGCGAATCCCCTTGCTAGGCAATTGTTGCTGAGTACGGGGCATCGTCGATTAAAAAGAAAAGACACACTGAATATGCTGTGAAATTGCTATACCTCGCGACTCAACAAATTGTGATGGAACGTAGGGAATATCACATAATTTTAGTTAGTTTGTAAGATTTGAATACTTATTGTTAGTTTCTAAGTATTTTAGAAAGATTCAATTAAAAAAGCTTATTTAACAAAAAAAAAAAAACAAAAGTGGCCGCTGCAGAAGAAAAAACCGAGTGGTGTTACATGGAGTCAATGGGGTTTCTAACGAAACACGTTGCTCCTAGAAAGCAAGCTGCGCACATAAATGTGTAATTCAGTTTCCATCCTTCTTGCAGTACGTTCTCCAATTTGCAATGGATCAGTGACAATCAGCTGCAGCAATTCCCCGCAAACACCACAGATCGATTCGATAAAATCAGATTGTGAATGGGTGCAATTACTGCAGGACGAGTGCTCCGATATGCTCCGATGTCTATGTTTGTAAAAGTGTAATTCGCATCACAACTCATCAAAAGGATGATGAAGTAAGTACCCTTGTAATTATAAAAAAAGAGACCGGGAATTAGGTGGGCATTTAATTCTAATATGTTTCCCGTCGATGGCTCAAACACAGTTGGGGAAAATCCAAATTGTGGGGAAGTCGTTGGCAATCCGTTTCCACTTATGTTTATGTGGAACTGAGTCTCCTCCTCGCAAGTCTCCTTTACAATTTTATTGACGGTTGGGCGCCCCATTTTGAAAGAGGTTGAGAATATGTGCTGACTACCTCCGTGTACCAAATATCTACAGGGACAAATATATATCTGTTTAAAATTATTATTGCAACATCTGCACATTACCTTAATACTTACGCAAGCGTGAGGAACAATCTGCATTTCTCTGCTATCGGTGGTCTGTTCGAATATTTGGTTATTTTTTCCTGAACAAGTCCAAATAGCAATTCAAACACATCTTTGTTTACCCTGACCGTTTTCCTAAATTGTTCTGGATCATCCTCATACATTTTGTCGAAAGATGTGGCAAAAAGACCGTTTACGTCACAGTCTTGATAGAGTACTCTAACCCACATCCGACACTTCGATTTAATTCGTTACAGACTCTCGTGAATTTCGAACATTAGTATCATGACTACTACTACTTCAATTACGAGTACATCAGTAAAATTAATTTTTTTTTATTATTTTTTCACAAAACACTCTGAACAAAGACATATCGTAATTCAAAACAAACGACTAAAGCAGAAGCTGTCAAAGCGTTTATTGTAGCATATCTTCTATGCTTCACGCTTTGTCGTTAAAATTCGAACTGTCAAGCAAAGCGAACAAAATTGTATGTGAACGGCCCATAACAGTGTGAGCGTGAATAACCTCTTCTTTCTATAGTTTTTTTTTTTTTTTGTATAATGTCTTATTCTCCACATTGCTCTACACAGTTGTTGCTTCTCTTTTGCTTGCGGTATTGTTTGGGTTTTATTTTGTCTAGCATTTCTACAATATGAGTTACTTATGATTTAAAATATGCAATAATCCGATGTTACTCCGTGGTTTCCATTGTGGAATAGCCATTAGTTTTCGGTTCAGTTTTTGACATGTATGGTGCTTGAGATGCATGCATCAACAGCAAATTGTATGAATTGGACAACGAATTGCTACCATATTCATCGTACTCTGCCCATTTGGCCCCTAGCGAATGTTGGTTGTTTCCAAACTTGTATAGATGACTCCAGGAAAATCGGTTTTGCTCAAATGATGAAGTCAAACTCGAAACAAATGCGTGCTTTGTGGAGTTCGACAAGGAGAGCATCGGAATAAGAAGGGATAATGTTACCTAGTTTTGTTACCATCAATAAATCGCCCACAAATACAGCAAATACAGCTGAGGGTGAACTGTCTTACTGAGAATAATTAACACTTGAGCCAACAGGGTATTTAATACAGATTAGAAGTATGACACTTAGAAAAAATATTCCTCACCCTAATTGCTTCAAAAATTACCTCAATGCAATTTAATGTGGAGCAAGAAGGTGGTGAAGAAAAATATCACACAAGACCAAAAGCAAATATTTATTAATCAAAATGTGTATATGAATAACATTGCACCACTTATTCAGCAAAAATAATTTCATTTGAATATTGGCAATTGACAGAATGCCAATTAATATCCGGTTTTTAAATTTCCGTCGTATTAAAATGCCCGCAAGGCATATAACAAATGAAATTTTACTACGAGCATATTCCAATAGTTGTGGCTGTCAAGACTTAAGGCTATGATGCTGCGATTTGAATCGGTGGTGTTTCTGTTGCTGCAGCTACTAATGTTATGCTCTAAACATAATTATGACGAACGATAGAAAAAGCTTTAGATTCTTTAGTCAACGGGCTCACGCTTGAGGGCAATGCCGATTTAGCAACATTTGTCCCAGAAGGGACAGTTTTGCTGTTGTTATGAAATGATCAAACAAATATGGGAGATTAAGAGGACAGGGTCAGCGCAACAAATCAGCTTTAAGGGCAGTATTTATAAAAGAAAATGGCAAATCACTGTGCAGCAAATAGCAATTAATAATGCAATATTTGCCACCTCAGTGTGATACACTAAGGGATAAAAAAGAGTAGAACATATTTGCTGGTAAAATATTGCCCCCCTTGGTGAAAGTGGAATCCTACGCAGATCTGTACCATGTCCCTTTTAATGTTGACAGCTTGTACTCGTCAAACACTTTTCCGTCATCCGTCGCAATTGTGTTTGTAACACTACTGATGTTGTCTTTGATAATAAAGTTGCCGCCTGTACGTCGAATGTGTGGTAAATAAATGAGACACGAGTTTAATTACATTGCGGCTTATAATCGGCACTTGATTGGTTAATGGAATTTTTGAATTTTGATGCAGAAAATAATAAAAGTTATTTAATTCTGCTAGAGAAGGGAAATAATACTTTTTTTTCTAGTTTACTTTGTCTTTAACCAGAAGTTAGCTAACCGTCTGATAGTCTGAATTGACAGTTTCGTTTTCACCAAACTCTGGTTAGCTAACATGCGGTTAGCTCTCTTATTGTGAATATTTTCGGATATGTTCAGAAAAATTGCATTGTGAATATATAAAAACTGCATGACAGCTGATGTTTGTTTTCATTTCAAGTAATATTAATAACGCGCGTTTTAAGTTTCTACATATTTTGTTTAATTTAATTTTATTAATAATGGAAGATAAACCAAACCGGCTTCCCATTTACACAATTCTCTAATATTTCTTTCTTTCTTCTAATTTTTGCCTCTAACTTTTTGAAAATGTATGCTGCACTATTTTTGGAGAGACGAAATCTACTTATGAAAGTGTCTTCATCATACTTTTCCAAGTAATTTATTCTGGCACTGTATGTTCGTTACGCCTCTAAATAAACCCAGACAGATGGGCAGTCCGTTCCATATTTTCCGTTCTTAAAATAATTAAATTTCTTATAAAAAATTCTATTTGTTATGTTATTGGACTAAAATGAGCTGTCAACTATTGTTCTGGTTAGCAGTTAACCGACAGTCAATGCTCGCGTTAAGTTAACCGAAACTTATCTGACAGTTGAATGTTAGGTTAGGTTAGGTTAGGTTATGTGACTTACCTCTCTCTGAGAGGGCAGCCACCGAGCTTCTCTTTCAGTACTGTTGTGCGTGTTAAATTTGGACAGTATTAGAAGGGACATCACTTTAACTTAGTTTTGTCACCGAGCTCTTTTAAGTAGCATTTTTGGCAAATTATTACTGACGGAAAAATTGCCAATTCTTGCCGGCAGGTGGATACTAAATTTTGTCATGCTTCAGCCGGGGATTGAAACCACGACCTACAGATCAGAAGGCCAACGCACTAACCACTGAGCTACGACACCCACATCTGACAGATGTACCTTAACCGGATATTGTGAAAACACTTTTTATGTTATCTTACAGACAAGTTCTGATTAAGCGCTAACCGGATATTGCGAAAACGGCCCTTAAGCACATAAGAAAATATTTAAATATTCATAAAGGCTGAGGTGAAATTTGAAAGCAAAACGAGAAAAAAAAAATGTCTAAATTATAATTTTAATTTAAAATGTGTTAAATGTGTTATTTTACCTGAAGTCATATTGCTAGATAACACAATTTAAAAATTTCTATTATGAAAATCCCTAAACGATGCTAAAAGCATAAATGTGCATTCATTTATAATGCAGGCGCGCGAGAAATCTTACGCGGGAACACACGCCACGCAAACGTAGACACACAAAGATAAGTATTAACATAATATAAATTCCATTTCAAATATAATATTTAATTTGACTTAAATAACAACAATCGTACATGTTTCTTTCCTCTGTTTACCAACCAACCAACCGACCGACCGACCGACCGACCAACCGACCCAATGCTACGGTAATGTGACTATGACAATAGCAAATTTAAACAACAAATGTGTATATAGTTCCTTGCCATCTAATGTGCATTAAATATAAAGCAAATGCTGTATACAAGCAGTTCAAATTAAAGTACTAAATGAACGAAAAGAGAAAAAAAAATCTCCTTACAGTCGGCTGGGGCCGACCAAACTATACCCTGCATATGTAGATTTATATATAAAAAGTTTACTCGAATATCCAACTTTTCTTTTATTTCCACTTTTCGAGAAACAATTTTTGCATATACTACTAATTTACACCCGAAATATGGTTGACTTTGACGAAGTAAAAGGATTTTAAGATAATTCCGAGGCTTAGTATGGGAGCTATATAAAAAGTGGGCGTGGCTTACCACTTTCTAGTAAATCCAATTAATTTTTCAATGTTAATCCACACCTTAAATTTGGTGTCCTACGTTGAATAGTTTCTAAGTTATGGTGGTTAACATTTTTGTTTAATTTCCTCAACTTTGTATGGGAGCCCCAATAAGAAGTGGGCGTGGTACGCTGATTTTTTGCCAGATTATTTCCGACTACCATATTAACCTAAGTGTTAATTATGATTGTTCTAGACAGAAGGATGCAGAAGATACAGCTGTTTCAATTTAAAATTTGTATGGGGGCTACGATAAACACTGGGCGTGGTGCGCCCATTTTCTGTGAGCCTAGTTGCTCGTACAATACTAATCCATACCCTAAGTTTCGTTGTCCTAGGCTAAATGGTTTGTAAGCTATGGAGCTTAAAATTTTAGTTTAATTCACTCCACTTTGTATGGGAGACCCATGAAGGAGTGGGCGTGGCACACTGATTTTCTGCCAGATTTTTGCCGACTACGATATTAATTTAAGTGTCTATTATGGTTATCCTAGACAGAAGATTGCCGAAGTTACAGCTGTTTCAATTTAAAATTTGTATGGGGGCTACGATAAACACTGGGCGTGGTGCGCCCATTTTCTGTGAGCCTAGTTGCTCGTACAATACTAATCCACACCTTAAATCTGGTTATTCTACGCTGAATAGTTTGCAAGTTATAACCGGTAACATTTTTTTTAATTTCCGCAACTTTGTATGGGAGACCCAAAAAGGAGTGGGCGTGGCACATTGATTTTCTGCCATATTATTTCTGACTACCGTGTTAATCTAAGTGTCAATTATGGTTATTCTAGACAGAAGATTGTAGAAGTTACAGCAGTTTCAATTTAAAAGAAGTACAGACACTTTGTATGGGAGCTACGCTAGAAAGTAGGCGTGGCTCACCCACTTTTGGCAAGGTTATATAGTAGTATAATATAACTCTATGTGCAAAATATTGTTGTCCCAAGTGGTATATTGTGTGAGTTATAGCAAGTTAAAGATTTTGAAAATTTCGAGGTTAGTCGCTTTGAATGCTTGGTGTGGGCGTGGTTATTGACCGATCATGCCCAATATCAATCCCCTCCGTACCCTTGGATCATAGATTACTTATGCCAAATTTCATTGAAATAGCTCAATATTTACTCAAGTTATCGTGCGAACCAGCCAGGTGACAGACAGACGGACGGACGGACGGACGGACGGACATCGTTAAATCGAAAATTTAATCGACGCTGATCACGAATATATATCCATGTCTATATCTCCGGAGATTCCTTCAAGTGGACACAAACATCTGACCGAAATGAATATACCATGCATATTGCATTATGCAGGGTATAAAAATGAGCAAGGCTGGAAAAATGTAAGCAATGAGCAATGAAAGCCTTATCTTAGTATTCTTCGCTTTATTGTATGTAGTATAATACATACCCATTTAAAAGTTGGAGCCACAAATATACTAATTTCTTTCAAATATGGCAACACTACGATATATTGTATTACATGTATCGTATACAGTGACTCAAGTGGCTCATATTCCACCATTGACTATGTTTATTTGAATACGAAAAATGCCTTTAAATTAAATGTTGAAGAAAATATATATTTAACTCAATACTCAATACATTTACGTATATTCAGCCTGTAAAATAGCATTTTAGTGTGAGTGGCTCAAAAATTGCACTGTTCAGTGAATCGTGCGACCAGTGAAATTAAGGGGTTACACCACAGTAGAGCACAAAAAAGGCATATTTCGGGAATTTTCGTAGGCCAAACAAAAGGAGATATTCAAATTTTGTAAAAAGTATTTTTTAATGTCAATCTTGAAGTCCAAAAAAATAATTAAGTTGCGCGATTCAAAAACAAAATGGCGGTTGTGCAGCATTTCCCCGCTGATGCGTTTTCTTCACCGCGATGCACGGCCGTAAACCTAGCGCCCGCAATTTTCGATCTGGAACAAAAAACCGAATATTTTTTGATTCCATATTACAATAGTAAGAGACATACGTAGGGGTTTTTGGATTAATTGATTTTTCGTAAAATGGCGACCCTTTGAAGAAAAAGTTCGAAATTTCACCTAAAACATCGTCAAAAAATTGTTTATAAATAAAAAAATATGCGCAATTTCAAAAAACCCCTACGTACGTCGCTGAAGAAAACGATTTCAAATGTGTTGTAAAAATTTTCAAATAAATCGGTTAAGATTTGTTCGAGTTATGTTTCCGGCCAGCTCAAAAAAAGTGGTTTCGAGAAAAACACGTTTAAAGTTTAAAGGTGCTCGGAGAATACCTCAGACGTCTTGCGGCAAAACTCGGAATTCACACACTTAGACATTTTTCCCGCCTTCCATCCTTTAGTATATTATTTTTGAGACTATTAATGACTATTTAAGATAAAAAATTTTTTTTCCATTTTTTGAAAATTCTACCCCTTAATATTTTACGAGCACTGTCATGTTGCAAAATTACTTAGTCGTGTCTTTCGTAGTATTGTGGCCGTTTTTCCTTCAATGCTCGGTCCAAACGCATTAATTGTATTCATAATAAACAACACCGAGCTGGTCCAACCCAATACAGAACATGTCACCATGAATATTCCGCTTTGCCATTGATGTTGATGGTTGGATCACGGATCAATTTTTGGACATAGGATGCAAAAAATTTTTAAATAATTATTTATGCTTGTTTAATTTGGAAATTATCTAAAAGTCAATTTTCTACAAATTTAACTTGTCAGAATTAGTTTAAATAGGTAAATCTAGGTGTCGTAGCTCAGTTCAATTTCCGGCTGAAGCACAACTGTAATATCGAAAATATTTTTCTTTCCAACGGTATCCACCTGTCGGCAAGCAATTGACAATTCTTCCGGCAGTAACAATTTGCCAACAAAAAGCTTCTATAAGAGCTCTGTGATAAAGCTCAGAAAAAGTGATACCATATAAGTTCTGCCGTTCGGAAAGTAGGTCCCTTCTAATGCCGACCAAAATTCAAAACGGACAACAATATGGGAAGTGAAGCTTTGCCAGTCCTTTGGGGCCTATAGATGCCGCATATTAATTTTTTCTTTTAGGTAAATCTAATGCGCATTCATTTCGTGAATGTCTGGGAGAGGACATAGGGTTCCTTAGAGTATTTCAATCGGATTTAATTAAGTAAATTAAGGTATTATTCATAAAAATTTGACTAGTGCTTTCTGCAAATATTGTTTCAAAGTAAATATTTATTTTTACTAACTATACCTAATATTTTGTTGAATTGAAATATTTAACACATTTTTTGGAATCATATATGTATATACTTTGAAATTGATATAACCTAATGTTCCGACTGGAACTGAAAACACAATTTTCTTTCAGTTGGACTCTTAGCTTTGCGAATGTATCGATGCAACACAGTGCATCGTGCTGGGAAAAAAAATTAATTTTTTCTTCACGGTATAATTTTTGAATGAACTAAGTTTTAATTTAGTTTAATATTTAATTGATACTACAAATAAAACTAGATTAAGCTCAAGACGTACCATTTTCACTGTGAGTTACTGTAGTTACCGTATATTGCATTGTGATATGAAAATAATTTGCACTTGCCTGCTGCTGCCGTTGTGTTGTAAGTATGGTATACATTGCAAAATTCTCTTGTGACTAGCATATTTATTTTGATTTCTATTTTTGCAAGAAGAAAAAACGAAAAAGTACAATAACATAAAAACGTTATCATTGCTCTTACTGTGTCATTGTCGGTGACGAAGGAATATTTGAATGTGAAAGCGCACACACGGGTGCATGACTGTTAAGGTGAAAATGTAATTTAAAGATTAGATTTTCTTGTGTCAACGTTTCATTCCATACATAAGAGTGTTCAGGCAAAAAATGTGTACCTACATAAAATAAATTGTAATGAAACTGGGATTTACTTTGAGCAATGCTAATACGTTTGCAAAGGCATAAAAGCCAATAATTTCAAATGTCATTATACCTACTTATAATGACACTGGATTGTCAGAATAAATAGAAAAAATATTCAATTGTCAAATTAACAGTTGTGTCTTATTAACAGTTTGTGTCCAACCTACGGTGGAATTGTAAAGTAACTACTGGAGAGCTCTTTGTTTTCACCAATTTTAAATGATGATCCTTGGTACATTCGTAAGTACCTTCCTCAAGTGTCATTCCATCAACTTTTACAAAACGGTTTCAGAAATGCGCTAATCATTTTCAGTAGCGAAAAATTCATAGATTTGAAATAAATTTATTAAGCTCATTTTAAACATCTTAAACAAAATTCGGACTCTTCTATTTACAGCTAGTTATATTTTTTGAAATAATGGCGCATTGAACAGTGTTGCCTCACCCCACATTTTCTGACTACACTTTTTCTAAACACATTTTTAGCAACAGTTAATTCAGTATGAACGTAAAAAAAAATTCAAATGTATACAAATTTTTGAAAAATATGTTGAATTGGAAGAAAAGAGATTTTGATGGCGAAATACTGGTGGTCATGATGCTGACTTCGGACATATAAGGGTTAGTTTTTCAGAGTCACACAAAAAAATGTTGATGCTAAAATACTGTTGATCGGGAAGCCGAATTTACATATTCTGGGTGTTCCGAAAAGTGCGATAACAAGTGCGATAATTGTCGGTAGATGGCTCTGAAATATCACATCTCTTGGTTATATTAATTACATCTGACTATGCTATAGCTTGTTTGAAAGGTGACATTTTAAGCTTCATTTCATTCTTATTTTTGAGGATATTAGGTGTGTTTTCGTACTTTTCCACTAACAATTATCCAATAAACAAATTTCTGAGAATATGACAGCATTCGCTGTCAAAGAGAAAATCATGCCAAAAAGTACAAGAACGCAAAACCAGCAAAAACCTGCAAGTTTCACGAACAGCTGATATTTCACTAAGTAAATTGCAGTTGTTCGTTTGCTTGTTAGTTTCTTTTGGTTATGATCAGCTGTTTTTCCTACTTGCAAGTCTTTACTGCCATAAATTTGTCCAGTAACAACTTCCTCTCAAAATGATATGCCATTTCACTCTCTCAATTTCTCCTTTGCAAGTTTTTTGGATACGAGAACGTCAAAACGTGATACTTTGTAACAATTATCACAAACTATTGCTTACGAGAACACTCCTATTATTATTCTATTATAGAAAATGTAAGAATGCGTGGCAAGCTGCTGAAAAAATTTGTGAAGTATATGGAGACAATGCTGTAACTAGAAAAACAGCAGCGATGTCAATCACTGAAAAAATCGATAAAATCATGGAAAAAATGGAGCAAGATCGGCACATAAGCAGCGTAAACGTTGCTAGGGAACTAAGCATTCATCACCAAACAGTTATCAACCATTTGAAAAAAGCTGGATACACAAAGAAGCTCGATGTTTGGGTGCCACAGAATTTAGAATTTCCATTTATGAATCACTGCTAAAACAGAGAATGAAATCGAACCATTTCTGAAGCAAATGATTACGGGCGATGGAAAGTGGATCACGTACGACAATAATGTGTGAAAAAGATCATGGACGAAGCGTGGTAAAGTTTCGCAAACGGTGGCAAAGCCAGGATTGACACCTAGAAAGGTAATGCTGTGTGTATGGTGGTATTGAAAGGGAATTGTTCATTATGAGCTTCTACAATATGGTCAAACGATTGATTCTGACCTTTGCTGTCAACAATAGACAAGATTGATGTTAAAATACTGTTGATCGCGAAGTCGATTTCGGTCATATAAAGGTAAATGTGTTAAAGTCCATTTACACTAAAAATATATAATATATAAAAATATAAAAATTCAAAAAAAAAAATTAATATATTTTATATATCATTAGAAAGAAATTTGTTTGATCATCTGGAAACTGGTACTAATTTTTTGATAGGTTAACTGGGGATTTTTTCGAAAAAAATTATTTAAAAAAATAAATTTTATTTTTCTTCATAACTTCAAAGGGGCAAACATTTTACATCAATGTTATATAGATTAGAAAGAATTAATTAATAATTAAAAATGTCTTTGATTTTCTACCCATATTACAAATTGCGGTTTTATCCATTAATTTTGATATGCAATTTGAACTTTGTCCTTGAGTTACGCCTTTTGTGGGCGTCGCCGACAAAAATTATCAGTAAATTTAGTTTACAAGAATATGCTCTATACGACGCAATTTTTTTTTTTCATGAGGTTGTCGTATTCTGCAATGTTGTAGCGAATTAATTTCTTTGAAATCAACTGCAGTCTGTAATTGCAGGGCATTTCTGTGATTGTACAGGACTTGTACGTCATATGAAGCTACTTCTGGGCAGTTGTTTTAAGAGCAACCTTAGCGATTCATCTTAATGTCCGCTGAGGATTTCATATAGCTTTTCCCATAGTTCGGGATGGTTTCAGGATCGACGGGGAGGCCTAATTTGAGGTCTACTTTGGCCTCAGTGGGTTACAGCCACATCAGCTTAATCTAACCTAATAATTTTAATTTAACAAAGAAAATTCAAAGTAAATCCTATTCGAATATTTTGTTATTGTAATAAATTAAATCTTCAATGTAAGCTAGAAGTTTTTAAAATATGTGCATTTTGTTTATTTATATTTTTAAAACACATATCAGCCGCGATCTAAATGTCTTCTTTATTATGATTTGTTATGGCATTATCATTATTATTATAATTATTATTATTATTATTATTTTCATTTACTTATTGTTGTCTTGCCATAAACGTTTCACAAAACTTGCAAAAAGTTTTTGTAAAACTTTCTTAAAATTTCATTTTGTCACATTATGTTCACTTAAAAGTTTTTGCTGTTTTTCTTGTTTTCTCTTCCAACTACTTGCTCCTACACCTTTAACAGGATTGCGTCACTTGCGGTTGAAGCAACAAACACTAAGGTAGAGGAAGAAAAAAAAACTTGTACGTGGACAATATGATGAGAGTTTTATAAAACATTTTCATAAAAAAAGTTCATCTTCTATGAACAAGGTCGACGCTTCGAATTCCAGAGCATTTTCTCTTCTCAAACGACCAATATCTTTGAACACAAGAATTTCAAGCTAAAGTGGTCCGACATGAACTAACCGATTGCACACTTTTTATTCCATATTTAAACAAAATGTAGTTTTAAACAAACAAAACAGTTTTAATTACAATACAAATAGAAAAATATTAGCAATGAAATATGAACAATAGGAACGTGCCGTGAATTAAATTTAAATATTTTGATGAATTACTATATAAACTGAAACACTGAATGGCTTTCAATTACTTACATCAAGCATTTGAGATAGTTACAGTTATTTTTCGAAAATGTGGAAATTCATTTTACCAATAATGTTTATACTAATTGGTAAATATATATGTATATATAGAAAAGCAAATTTTCATTTCCAAGTTTATTAACAAAAGAAAAATACCCCTTTCAGCTTCAGCTTTTGCACAAGAGGCAATGTCAAATATAATAGAATTCTCGCCGCGGGTACGATTTCAAAGTGCTGTTTCTGCTTTACGAGCATTTCCAATACATCGACTGGTAGTAGTAACAACTAGCCAGCCAGATGTCTCCGGTGAAGATTTGGTTAGTCATAATTAATTAGCAATGTGTTTCCATTGAATTCAAAACTCGAATTGTCGACTGCAATAAAAAATGTTTCAGAAAAACGGTAGATATACAAATTATTTGGAAAAAACTAAACCAATTATGTGTTTTAATCTAGTGAAATTAGATAGTTTGTCCATTGACGTTTTTCCTCTCTCAAAATTCTCAAGGAATTCTCTTTTATGTCGTAAAAAAACTTGACATAAAAAGCAAAGTTGCGCCAAGTTTTATTTCAGGACATAGATGCGTTGATGGCATCGACAGGACAAACGAACCAGCATGCTCTGATTTATCTTCCCAAATGAAGGATCTCTCTGCAATTGACAAATCAATCATAGACGAACTTTCCCAATCTTCCGAACTTTCTCTTGGGCTCTGCCAAGTGAAGCTATTTCGGAATATAGAGGATAGAATCACCAGCTAAACAGACAAAATTTTTAATTAATAATTATTTATCTTACGGGACATAACTGACTAAAATATAACCTCCACGAAATGTGGCTCTTCTCTGAAATTGTGTGTAGTCTGTGTCTAGAAAAAGTTAAGGATTCTTTCTATATATTCTAAGAACATCCGGCATTGGTAAGACCTCGCCTCAATGACCTGCAACCGTATTTCGCATCGCCAGCTTTAATCATCAAGCGTTTGACAAGCACAATTCTTTTCTTTAAGAAGAAGGTAGAAGAAATCTTTCTGTCATAAATGAGCCTTGGCCGTAGCACTACAAGTGTTGTACTTTGGAGTCCTGCAAAAAAATGTTTGTCTCCTCCAAACCAAATTCCATGAAATTATATGTTTTGCTGGAGCAACGTGTTTCTAAAGTTTGAAAATGCTAATGTAGCCTAAAATAATAATCACAAAATCGACACCCTATCTCTTTTTTCACTGTGAGAGATCCATAAAAAATGTACTATATCTATGAATTTTAGGTCGCTGATTCCGATTCCGTTTTTGTATTTTTACCATCGCTCTAAGCTTAAAAAACTAGCAAAACTAGCCGAAAATAATGATGTTCTTTAAAGATAGCTAAAAATATAATGGTGACGGCGAAAATCAGACCTTGATCTATTGGTGTTTTGTGGAGCAACGTAAAGTACGAAAAAAATCTTGAAATTGTTTTTAGACCTCAGACGATGTTTGTGCCAATTTGACACAATCTTTTAAAAAAGCATCCTTATATTTTCACCTGATATTTTGGCTCAATTCGTAAATCGTATATGAATTTTATGATTTTGATATTATTTTTGACAATAGATGTCTTAAAGGTTCAAATTTAATTTAAAATGAGATGCGATTGTAGGTTGAGCATAAATCTTGAATAACACAATCAGGCGAAGAAAAGTTATTGTCCAGTAGACACAGTCTACTCGGATTTGGGGCCACTGAGCTCGAATCCGGTGTTGGTTTGGCTCGATCAACTCGCATTTTGTTCCTAACCTTAAAGTATTTATGAAAATTGAGGCATTCATTTAAATACACAGAAGCGCAACTAGAGTAGCGCTCAAATGTGATCATTAACCACCGCAATATCATCTCCTCAACATTTCTAAAACACTCTATTCCTACTTTTACCCCTTCGGGACACTTTTAAGCCCCGAAAGGCTCTTTGGTCATTTCTATTGTGCCTGTTAAATGTTGAACAGTAATAGAAGGGACCTACTTATTTTAGCCGGTTCCGAACGGCAGAACTCTTGCGAAACTTTTTCTGAGCTTTGTCACAGAGTTATTTTAGAAGCTTTTCCATGGCAAATTGTTACTGCCGAAAGAATTGCTTGCCGACAAGTGGGTACCGAAAGAAAAATCTTTTCGATGTTAAATATTTCATACTTCAGCCGGGTATTGAACCACGACCTACAGATCAGAAGGCCAACGCGTTAATCACTGAGCTACGGCACCCACTAATTTTTACTACTCCACATTTTTTCTGTACACTTTTCCAACTTACCTTTATTCGTGAGAGAGCTTTTCTATGAAGTGAACCTAAAATCATCTGGAATTCAAGAAATGACCTCATAAATGCGCCTTGAACTTCTAGAGCAGTAAAATATATGATTCATTCTTCTTCCACAATATTTTCGCCACACTTAAGAGGAATTTATTTCAAAATTCATGTTCTTTCAAAAACATTTTTCATGAAAATATCAATTTTGTTGGGGTTAGAATAGGGGTAGGGTATGTTAAAAAAATAATAGAGGTCGGTCATACATTTTACCTCTCCAGGTGTGATTCTAGATATTTTTATGAATGTTTCAACATTTAACAAAAGGCGATATGAGCGAGCGGAAATATTCCTGGATTCAAATTCGTCTACTGAAGAAGACAGGATTCAAGATTCGGTACCAAAAAGAATTATTCTAAGAAAAAGATATATTTCGCCCATTCAAGCAGAAAATGTACAACATCAAAATTATTCTAAGCTATGTGGAGTAGCTGCAGTTAATATTTTTAAGAATAAAGCCAGGGAAAATCTAGATCCAGAAATTATGATACTTCGCACATCGTTTTATCGAGATAGTATAGCTCATTTGCCAGAAAGATGGAAAAAAGTTGTAGAAAATAATGAAAATTACTTTCATTGAAATAAATTCTGGAAATTTTTTCCAATAAATGATTTTTTCTAAGCCTTTTTGGGCGGAAATTAAGTTAAGGACCTAATATTGAGTATATTGCCTATTAGTTCAGAAAGTCTAAAAAAAAAGCATGCTTGAAACAATGGGTCCGATAGCAGAAAAACTCTGTAGTCATCATGTATTAATGAACTACAGAAAAATATAGAAAAAACAAATATACTGGCATCAGCCCCTAAGGCGACAAGGTCTTATTTCCTTTGCGATTACTTTTGTTGTCAAATTTGCTTTCAAATTTAACATGCTCATAAGGTTACGAGAGAAACTCGACTAATAAGGTGCTTCGAAACCAACTATTTTCTGGTTATTAAGAAGCCTTGAGATACTTCACAGTAAGAATTTATACAAAAAATCATATTCGATGGGAAAATCACCATAATAATGAAAAAAAAAATATCAAATTACATTTCAATCTCATTGAAGTCTAATGAACGTTTCAGTTTGTCCTGTTCTTCCGTTGAACTCTACACAGAATTTGGGTGGGGGTCTATAATTTCGTTACGCCGATTATCTTTGTATTATATTTGTGAAAGGCAACAGGAATAACAGGAATGATTTTAGATGCATCTTTTACCTTTATCGTTGTATCATAAAATTCCATTACATTTCGTTGCGTGTTTTTATTATTTTGCTCCCCACATGTTTCCCTTGAATTTTTTAGATTTCTTTTACAGCACCAGCGACATACAAAACTTTTGACAATGTTTTTTTTTTCCACACATACATTCTGATAAACTAGGGAAGACGACCAAAAAAAAAGTAAATAAAATGGGATACACATTTTCTTCACCTTCACCTTTGCTTCAATATGCTAGTAAGTTTGAAATGCAATTTTTTTCATATATCATTTAAGCAGAAATATCATCTTGAGTGTTTTGTTGCTCTTATTGTGGCTTATGGCCCCCTTGAGACTTTGGTGGGTTGAGTTGCATACCCGTTTTACTCTCGCTTGTTTGACAATGTGACCCTCACATTTTTTTCTTTCGGTTAAAACATATTTTATATTTGTTTGTTGGTCCTTTTTTTTTATTTTCTCTTATTTATTTAGTGTATTTTCTTTTATACAATAATAAAATGGCAAATGAGACAATTACAAGTCCATAAGTCCACTTGTAAGATTATTTCATTGTTAGTTTTCGCAAAAAAAAAAAAAAAAAAAATTATACGAATTGCTACCCAGCTTAAACTCAAGTAGTCAAGTGTGTTGCTATTTTAAGGAAATGAGGTGGCTTTAGCTCAGGAGTTGGTTGGTTAGTTCTTGTGGTCGCCTTGTCTGTAAGAGCACACAGTTAAGCTAGAAATGTCAGTGTTGATATAACCGAGCGAAAAATTGTCAATTACTTGGCATAAGATTCACGACCTATGGCTCAGAAGGCCAGCGCATCTAGTTACGGCAACCTTTAGTCCAATGCTTAATTTGATAGCCACTGCTCCAGTTCGGAAGCAGATGTAGCATGCTTGGGTATTTCCCTCAACTTATTTGATGTAATTTTTTTAGTCAATATTAATTATATTTAGGATCTGAGAAAATGCTACCTCAAACGTTTTGACAAACGACAACGCATTCTACTTTCAGTGGAGTTCAGAACTGCCTTTTCAATAAAGTACATCATCCCATTCTGACACTTGGTTCAGCAAAGCTGGAGAGCCGACTTTCTATACCAATTTTGTTAATTTCTTTCAGGGCTCTATCTTTAATGCAAACTTTTCTGATAAAATTTGTGCCTGAGCTCAGAAATGGTGATGTCTCAAATGCACTTAATGTTTCCTACTTTGGTGGCGTTAAAGGCCTTTCAACAGCACTTGTTTTCATTTTGTGCTCGCAGGAAGAAAACGAGCAATATTTAATGATTATGCAGCAGATGAGTCTCTCATTAAAGCTGGGGTATGCTTGACCATCAATGTGTATCACCAGAATTCGAATAGAAAATGTTCATTGCGATAGGGATTCCATTCGTTTATTCAATAAAAGCCAATATGCAAGCTTTAACATGATGTTCCACCTGTGGCTTCAACAGGAAATCCAAGAGTATTATTTTTTCGACAGACAAATATTTGGTATTGTTAAGTTTGCCTACGGACATGAAATTATTTTTTTTTTTATGTGTCTATTACATCTCTGAAAAAAATGTAGACCAGTTGCCTTAGGGTTTCGTACGCATTACTTGCGCTCAGTTGGAAGCCACAAATGACTGAGCAGTTATTTTGCTGATGATTCTTCCACCGAAAGTGAGAACTGCTTTTTGTACAATGCTGAGGCAACGCACACGAAGTCCGACATCGTAAGGTTTGAGAAGACAAACGAACTATGGCTTAAAAACATCAGCGAGCACATTTTTTGCATTGATAAATTAAAGTTTGAACCCAATGGGTTTTGAACTACTATTGTGCGGCAGCGGAGAAGCCCTGAAAAGCTCTTAGCTCCCTGTAAGATTCAACGATCTCATCTCGGCTTCAGCGGAGCGGCGCCAAGTGATGCGTGACCTGACAACACTGCGTTCCGATTCTTAAAACAGATTCCATCGCAGCGCCTGTTTGGCGATGTTGTCGTCTTCCTTACGCAAAGTGTGACCGATCTATTGCCACTCCCTCTTTCGAATTTCAGTCGCAACATCAGTCTGCTTCGCTTTCATCAACAACTCTGCGCTAGATGTGGTACGGGGCCAGAAAATTCGCAGTATACGGTTAACCGTAGGCAGCGGTTAATGAATGTCTGCAACCGCTTTGTAATCCCTATGGTTACCTTCCAGGTAGTACAGCCATATAGCAGCACGGATGTGACGCTTGCATTGAATATTCGTAGTTTGGTGCGGAGACTTATGTTATTGTTTTGCCCAAGCGGCACAAGAATACCAAAGGAGGCCTTGGCCTTGTTTATCCTACATTCGACATCCAACTCATTTCCGCCATCCGTTGCGATCATACAGCAGAGGCAACAAAATTTATCGACGTTTTGGAATTGCTGCATTGTCTGAGTCAATGTATTCAAAGTTGATTTGACTATCTTGAATTGTTAAAAATAGCGTTTTTACAGTTAGATTTGCTAACCTTGAAAATTCCGAAGAAAATTTAACATTGTCGAGCAACCAAGTACAGTATTTCACTAAATGGATCTATTGGAGAGTTTGAATTCATGGAATCGTCCGAAAATCGACTTTGGAGAAAATTTCGAATGAGTTGCAGACAATGAAGATTCCGATACGTTTGTCACAGGTGTCAAAATGAAAATGAAGGAAAGAAGTTTTGGTTAAGAACCTTTGGTTAGATTAAGGTGGTGCCTGAATCGAGTAATGCTACTCACTTCAAATATTGTAGGTAAATATATTACCATATAAACTTTGCATTTTCATAAACTTCGAAACTTAAGTTTCTTGGCAACAATGCTGTTTGTTTTTCGTTTTCTTTCTGTGAAATTTCCTCTTACTTATTACATATGTAAATACTATGAGTGTTGGCCACAAAAATACATCAAATTGAAATGGCAAGAGTTAAGAACATATAAATATACGATGAGTATATCCACAAAACTTCAACAAGTAGGTACCTACCTACTTTTTAACTTTTCAATTATGCACTGCACTGACGTACGAAGAGCGCAACTTATTCGTATCAACAACTACAAACCAACAGTCACAAACATCATCAAGCATCAAGCATTAAAACTTTTTAATCCAACATTTTTACGCCATTCACAAAGTGTGCTTGTTGACTGCAACGGAAAGAGAGAGAGAGAGAATGGTGGTAAGGGGTGCCCGATGTGTTGCATTGCTTGTATGCGCTTTTCACGCCTTTCATTCTTCTTATTACAGTTATAAGTATTTGATTATTCATTTTAATTTTTGTTTTTGTTCTCTTCCTTCTTTTCAGCGAATATTTAAAAAAGACACTTGCACTTGCGCACATATTTCTTTTTGGCACATTCATGTTGGCCACAATTTATGCAGCAGTATTCAATGCACAATATATGCTATTTGTCTCTTTTTTAGGTTTTCTTTTTGTTTTTGAGTACTTATTAATTTTTAGTTTTTGTTATTGTTGTTATAGCTGAGGTGGCTGTCGTGAGTGATGGTGAATTACTGATATTTACTTATGGGTTTTTCAACTATTTTTATGCAATCTCTCCCAATACTGTATATTGAATACTGGTGACAATTAGACGAGTGCTTGCAGGAACCATTTTATGGAAAATGAGAGCTAAGTGACAATAATGAAATAGCGGTGACAACTAGATATAATGAATATTTAAAGTGCGGAAGTAATCGGAAATCAAGCGCTGTAAGATTTTGTTATATTGTCTAGTACATATATTTTTTTCCGTGTATATACTTTTTATTTTTAATTGAAATATCCGACCACAATATCGCTACACTTTTGCCTCTGCTGTAGAAGCCTGGTTCACGGCAGTCGATGATCTCCTGGAGAGCACTTTTGACAGCCTCTTCGGGATTAAATTTTTTTCCTACCAGAAAGTTGTCAAAAATCCGAAAGAAGCGGCAGTCGGTGGGTGCAAGGTCAAGTTAATATGGTGGGTGACGGACAGTTTCCAAATCCAACTCCTGTGGCTTTGCCACAGTCATTTGTGTAGTGTGTGATCGCGCGATATCGGGCAAGAGGGTTGATCGGTTGACCAATCTCGGCTGTATAATCGCAAGATTTCCCATCATTTCGTCCAGTTACATACAGTAGACATTCGTCGTGATCGATTCGACCGGTTTCATGAAGATGTGGTGGATAACACCGCCTCCAGACCACCAAACAGTCACCATTTGATGACTGGTGGATGTTCGGCTTACTTTAGCTTTTTCACCTTGCCGATTGGAACCAAATGGCTTAGAATTGTTTGCTTGGATTTCCTCAAATATCAACGATAATGCGTGTGCACTTTGTGCCGGTTTCGATTCAATTGTGGATTTCAACACGTCGTTATCCACCTTCGTCTCAGGGCGTCCACCTGGTTCATTGGCCAGATCGAAGTCACCAGAACGGAATTTCACAAACCAACGGAATACTGTCTGCTTTGAAGCGACTTCAGTGCCAAACACAGTGTTTATATACCGAGTTGCTTCCGGGGCTGTAGTTCCTCGGTGGAACCGGTACTTCATCAAAACACGAATTTCGCTATATTGCATTGTCAGACTGAAATAAAAAAAAAAGGTAAAAGGTAAAAAAAAATTAAAATGACTCATAAAGAGGATAATTGTGCCTTTTAAACAAAAAAAAAATTGCGTTAAAATAATTATTCAGAGTGAAGTTCAGTGAATTTGAGATTTTTGTAATCGACCTTTTCATACTAGACAACCCAAAAAAACATATGAAGATTGTACTTGTAACGTACTAACATACTTTGTTCATCTCCTTTAAAGGCTCGAGCAGTCGCAGATAACAAGCTTCATCGTTTTCTTCTCCTCTTTCTTGTCACCGTAACTTCTGCATAAGTTCCTATAGTACCATACCCCGCATAAACACTACTACAAAAGTTTGGAGGCCTGCTCTATAATGTCTTAGAAGAGTATTAGAAGAGTATTCTTTACCTTCTGCTGTCTTTGCTGTGGTCTTGACTTGATTGTTTATTTCCTTAAGAGTTATAGAAATGTCGACCACCCGTTTTTCTTCCGAATGTTTCGATCCAGTTCTAAGTGGTTAGTAGACTTTTACGTTGTCGGGTATACTTAGGACTTCGAGATTCGCGATATACAATGATTCAATCCCATCCTCTGTTCACTTGTGCTTTTGCTGTTGTCTCAATACTATTTTTATTTTCTCTTCAAGTTGTTTCGAATCATTCCTAGCATAATCGGGAAAATCAAGCACAGCTCAATCACGCGGTTATGGATGGAATCTAGTGGTTCTGTACAGTGCTGAGCACATTTTGATTTTACAACTTTAGCATGTAGAGCCTTGATCACTGTATATTTGTCGGCAGAAATTGCTATTTTCGAGATAGTAAGCTCCCTAGTCTTTCTCATCTGTGCGGCTTGGTAAGTAGCACAAATTTCGTTATGAAATGGTTAGGTTAGGTTAGGTTATTGTGGCTGCACACTCTCTCTCTCTCTGAGAGGACACACTCATACCAGAAAGGCCTATTGTGATACCACCGAGTTTCTCTTGCAATACTGTTGTGCGGATCAATTCGAAGGAACCTACTTCTATTAGTCGATTCAGAACGGCTGAACCCTTGTGACATCAATTTTTCTGAGTTTTGTGACAGAGATCTTTCAGATGCTTTTTCATGGCAAATTGTTACTGTCAGAAAATTTGCCAATTATTTGGCGACAGATGGGCATCGTTCGAAAGAAAATGTTTTCCCGATATAAAAATTGTCTCAGTCAGGGATTAAGCCCATGACCTACAGATTAGAGAGCCAACCTACTAACCACTGAGCTACGTCACCCACTCGGTTTGGAAAAGTCTACAAAAATTTGGTAGCATGGAAGATATTTCAATTTTCAGTATGTTTAAATAAATCACTGCCTATATGATTTGTTTCTGACATCGGTCATATAGGGAATTGAAAAAAAAAACAACTATTTCTCATACAACAATAAAGTGAAAAGGCTCTGAGGTATTTTGATTTTTTTTTTTTTTTTTTTTTGCAAAAGACAGTGGAGTTCCATCTATCCCATTTGCAACCTAAAGAGAGTCCTTGAGACAACACAATATTTTTCATGTACTCGCCAAGTGTATTCAGCCAAAAACTTGATCTTGATTGTCACTAGCCGCTCAAATTAGACATATTTCCATCTAGGTGGCCATTTTAACAATTATAATTTGACACATCTGGGGTTTGGAAAACCCAAATGTTCAAGGTTCAGATAATATATTTTGAGTAGGGACAATATTAATGGCAATATTTTTTCGATAATGATGTCAACAATATAATAGAGTCCCAATATATCAAAAGTGTGCTGTGTAACTGTGTTTACACGATGAATGGGCTACCGTGAAGTCAGCCGAGAGAGAGGCTCTCTTTTTAACAGAATAATTTAATAGCATTTAGTATCATTAATATGACATTTTCTATCACAAGTTCACGAGAAAAATGATGTTCAGTACTATTTATTTCGTAACCACTGCATCACTAGTTCTCAGCGTCAATTCTTTTAGGTGTAAGAACTAGAATTTGTAACAATTCGATCAACATATTTTCATGTGATAGTGTAACTCAAAATAATAAAAATGAAATTTAAAAAAAAAAAAGAGAAACTGTCATTTATATTTATAAATCTTATTTAATATCGGTTTGCTCCATACATGCACACGCCAAAACGCATACATATAGATTTCCTATAATAAATTCATAAAATTGTGCATGAGTGGAGGATGTGCATTGTGTATTGGGCGTTACAATATACGCGCGTACATAGTATGATAATCCTATTGGAGGGATTGCTTAATGGTAAAATCGGAGTACCTAGTACGTACATACAATGCATGCAGCAGATGTCAATATTTGATTAAAGTGCACAGATTGTATTTGCATTAAATTTTTTGAATTATGCATTTTTTTGCAAACTATTCTTTTACTATTTTTTTATAAGTATTGCATATGGAAACTGTAGAAAAAGTATATGGGCTAGTCGTTATTTGTCATATTTTTCATTGGCTTTTCCAAGGGTGGTGGGTGTGGAGACAATCTTTTATTAAAATGCGTATAAATTTATCGATCATAGTAATGGTAAAAAATTAAATGAATAGCACTAAAAGCTTCGAAAAGTCATGTATGAGTGTTAAGGACGACGTAATATAGCCGACAGAAATACATTGATCTGATTGGTGACTTGACAACCAAAGACAGTCAAGATATAGTTTTTGGAAACCTAGCGAGAGTGCAAACTAAGTTTGACCTCTATGAGAATATATAGCAATGATTGTTTTCAGAAAGAGAAATATAAATTTTGTATTGGAAGAAAATATTAGCGTTAGCATTTACCTGAAAACGTCAGTCATGGTACTTGGAGTGGAACAAGCCCCTATTCAGAGATGACAAAATTTTTATTTAGCGTTATTAGTATGATAAGCGGTTCAAAATTGAATTAAGACTGAGTAGAGCATTGGACGAGAGAAGCGGGATAATAGTTTACTCTCGATTGGAGGTTTTTCGGAAAACGGAACTAGTTGGGGTTCATAGGAAAATAGCTCAAACATCTATGTAGAGCTTCCAGAGGCAATAATGATCAAAAACACTATGGACTTACGCAACGAAAAATTCATGCCTCATCAGAATAATGCCATGCGTCTGGATTCGAAACATCATAAAATAGCCATCTTAGAAGGTGTAATCTGAAGAAATTTGGAAGCCATCCGTATTCACAATTTGTGAAGCTAGACACTCTGCAGATCTGTCAACATTGTCACATTCGCCAAATGCTTGAAGAAAAGATTTCCAGAGACAATTTCGCCGATAAGCAACAATAGGAATGGTAATGCTAACAAGCGCAAGTGCCGTAGCTCAGTGGTTAGTGCCTTGGCCTTCTGATCTGTAGGTCTGTTAATCCTGGGCTGAAGCATAAGCTTAATATCAAAAGATTTTTACTTAGAACGGTATCCACAGTAACAATTTGGCTTGGAAAAGCTTCTAAAAGAACTCTGTAACATTGTGATGTCATAAGAAAAGAAATAAATATGAGGCACTTAAAAACCCCGAAGGCCTTTTTGGCCGAACTTCTTTTCCAGTACTATTGTGCGTGTTAAATTTTGGACAGAAGGGACCTACTTATTTTAGCCGGTTCCGAATGGCAGAACTCTTGCGACAAGCTTTTCTGAGCTTTGTCACAAAGTTCTTTTAGAAGCTTTTTCACGGCAAATTGTTACTGCCGGAAGAATTCCCAATTGCTTGCCGACAGGTGGGTACCGAAAGAAAATTTTTTGGATATTAAAAGTTTTCTGTTTCAGTCGGGGATTGAAACCACGACCTACAGATCAGATGGTCAACCCACTAACCACTGAGCTACGGCACCCGCACATAAATACTACTTTACAATAAATTTGCTGTAATGCTGTTTGCGCAAATAAAATTCTCACCTTACGAAAGTCTCGCATCTAATTTTTTTTGCTTTAGTTTTTCTTTAATAAACTACCTGCTTCCTCGTACATAAACAAATCTTGTGTGATGTGAACTTCTGTTGCTCAAAAGTTTAAGCAAGTAAACAACGGTGCGAAAGGTGTTCCACATTCCATTGCATTTACTTTTTCAAGTGCGCTGAACGCATGTATAAATTCCATAAAAGCCCATGTAAAACTCAAATAGAAATAATAGTTCAACATCAGAGAGAAGAAGTAGCTAGCAGATAGTTAGTTACAAGAGTATACTCAAAGGGAAATAGATGTATCGGTCTTTGAAGACATTTAATGGGGAATGACTTAAATGCAAATCCACACTTGGTATTACCAAGCAGACAAGATAAGAAATTCTCTCCATATTAGGACTCGCTGAGCTCGAATTCGAGATTGGTTTAACGCAGTCAGATCGCATTTCACCCCAACTTCACGAAAATATAACGAAAGGTGACATATCAATTAAAATACCCAAAAACTTTCCGAGAGTAGTAAAATGCATGCCCATCCGCAATTAATTTTTGTGCTCGCAATTTTATCTGAACATATTTACACTTTTTAGAGGCGTAAACCCATAAAAGTCACGACTCTTATGAATTTCGCTTTCACAGCTTCTACAGTGGCTCTAAAGTGAGCCCTATCTGTATTCCGTTAGGGGATGATTCCTAGAAAATCAAGCCAAAGGTATCTGTAACTCAGCAAATAACCCATTAAATGTCCTGAATCGTCCCTAGCAGGGTCATATGTATGAATGTCCCCATTAATTTTTTCTTCTTAATATTTTTTCCGAAGATTCTCCCTATCATTACTTTTTAGAGGAAATACCTTTCAATTTTTTTGTAAATTTCATTCTGACAGCTCTGTGAAAGCCCCTATATGTGTAAAATATTGGAGGAATCCACATTAACTTTTACCAGTCAACATATTACCTGAACATACTTTACTCTTTACTTCTTAGGGTTAGCTTTTATGTGAATTGAGCTTATAATCTCTTAAAAACACAAGAACTATCCACATAATTTATTAAGAAATGTATGACCGAATTCCATTAATTTTTCAGCCAAATATTTTTCCCAATTTTTGGAGAGCAAAAATTAATGGGGTGGCGAATAAATTTTGCCGTATCTATGGATGGGATGCATACCTGCCTGAACCGTTGAGCGTGGGTTCCATTCCCGGTTAACGTGGCAACTATAGTATCGAAAAGATGTTTCTTTCGAACAGTGCATACCAGTCGGCAAGCAATTGACAATTTTTCCAGCAGCAACACTTTGCAAAGCAAATGCTTCATAAATAGCTCTTTGACAAAGCTCAGGTAATGTCAAGTCATAAGAGTTCTGCTGTTCGGAAACGGGTAAAATACAATATAAGTAGGTACCTTCTCATATTCATCAAATTAAAGACGCTCAACTGTACCCTTAGAAGAGCTCTGTGGTGTCACATCTGAGCTTTCTGGACTAAGTATGTCTCTGAGGGTGTCTTAGAGAGAAGGTGATAGCGAAATTTAATTTCGTATTGAAGCCCCAATGAAGGGTGATTCATTGTACCCGCCTACGAGGGATTCTAGGCGTTTTTATGAATCCTCGTTCTTTACAAATTTTTACGGATTCTAAGATTTTAATCATTTTTTTTGAGATTAGGACTAACCCAGCATCAAACTCTTTGCTGTAAGAAGCTGGAACTTGGAACCTGAAATAAGAAGGTTATGATCTCAAGACCTGAAGCAGTCGATTCGGTGACTCTGACAACATTCATGTCTCAGGGACAAAAAGGCAATATTAAGTTTTGTAAGCATTTAACTGAACTCTCAGAGATATTCACTTACTGACTTACTTACGTGGCCATTGCAACCGACAATTGATTTTGGCTGAGTGTTTTTTTGCTTCGCCAACCATGTCTGTTTTTTGTTAGCGGGCGCCAGTTAGGTCTTTCCATAGATACCCACAGATTCTGTCATTTACCCTCAGCTGCGTAAAGTGTGGCGTTTGGCAGATCATTAATAAACGAGTACATAGATGGGATAAATAAGCATGGTAGGTTACAGAGGAAGATATGGCTCAGTCCTGTGGGCCTCCAGCATTATAGAGGTGATATTTAAAAGCGACACCAGGAATCGCGTCCGTTGGAAAAACTAAACACACATTCGTGGTTGTAATAAGCCATCAAAGAAGTATAGTTTGATTCATGTTGTCTTCGAAGGCATATTCATGAAAAGCTGGTTTTTCTTTTGGGGTTAATACATGTGAGTTCTATGGACATATGTATGTATATACTGGGAATCCATGTGCATGTTTGAATCAAAATTTATTGTTATTATAAATAAATACAAACAGACACCGATATATGTAAGGAGTTTGAAAAAGGATTGCGTCCTTGCTGTGTAGTGGTAATCCTTATAGCTATACAGTGAATGTATATGTCATGAGTGTGCATTTGTCAGTGTCTACATATCTTTGTGTATGCGTTGGTATTATGTGTGTGTGGTAAATTACTTGCAGACATAATAATAATAACGTAATAATAATTTTTCCTATGTACTCTTCATCGTTATTGCCGCATAGAGAGATAGAGAGAGAGAGAGAGAGAGAGAGAGAGAGGGAGAGTGTGTGTGTGAGAGCGAGGGAGAGTATAATGAAAAAGTGCGGAAGAACATTATACGTTTATTTGATTTACTTTAATAGTATCAGAGGCATACTAGTATGTAGATGAGTGCGTGCATGCCTATATTTTACTCCTACTCACACCAACGGTACGAACGTACTGGTATAGCCTGTCTGACATATGCATATGTACGCATACGTGTAAATGTGCTTTAACACATCATCACACACAGTTAAGAAGATCGAAAAAGAAGGAGAGCGACAGTTTAATGGCGTATAAATAAATATGAGCAACAATGAAAATGTGAAAGGAGAAAAAATAGAGAGTTCAAAATATTTATGTTTGGTATGTAGTTACGAGACGCTTGCTCTTTACCTCTGTACGTACGATACGTACGTAATGGAAGTAATTTAATTTCGTGCATACATCTGTGCTTTTGAAAGGCTTTTATCTATGTACAATATTATATATTTACTAGTTGTAATCGTTTGTAATATACACTGATACATGGAGGTGTTCATTTTAAATTGGCAATTTAATGTGATGCAATAATATTTCGAAGAAATCTTTAAGAAAATTGCTGCTAGTCTGAAAGAATTCTTATGAAAAATCTATGTTTTTAAAGTTTAAGTACTAGTGTGAATGTTTTTATAAGCTTTTTGCTTCCGAATGATCCCAGCCAGCACGCTTACCTGCCCGTAAAACCATGGTACGCCTCCTTCTGAATGTACGAATCGGTGACCGATACTCGATCTTTTAATATTTTAATGTTTGAAGCGAACTTTTGGACCTTTGAAATTGAAATTTTTTGTATTCCCAGATCAAAACAATTTTTTAGCAAAGGCAATCACCAAAAATGTAAAAATTAGTCAACGTTTGGATTGGATTTAAGATATGCCATAGGTCATTGGTCAGTAAGCCCAAAGAAAAATCTCATGAAAATAGATGACTCTTTGAGGAGTGACCCAGACATGACAAAGACGAAAAGGCAGACTAGGATCTTGATGGAACAAAAATGGATGCATTATTTCATCTCATTATTTCTGAATGTTTAAGAGGATTGAATAAAAGGACGGCACTAGAGCAAAGAAGATCTTCAGCGGGGCGATTCAAAAATCACACGACAAAGGAAAAAATCTGGGCTGGCAACTGCGCATGTCCATGTTTCTTCTAAAATTATAGTTAAATTGGACGTAATCACCAAATGTTCATACCCCTAGGTGAAATAATGAAAACTATATATTTTTAGTGGTTCCACGGAGGAGGAGTTCCACGGTACAAAAATATATGCGGATAAATCTCATTCTCTCTGAATATTACAGATATTTTAGATAAATTGATACCACTGAAGACAAGACGTTACTTAGGGGACTGACCGAAAAATCAAGTGTATGCGAGCTGTATGCTGATATTCATATTGTAAAGCGTATCAAAATTCGAGAATTACGTTGGCTAGGTTATTTCGGAAGAAGACGCTCCAATCGTGAAGGTATTATATTTGGAAACCGCTGAAAAAATTGAATTTTATGTGCTCATTAAGAATTATTTTTGCATGAAAACAACTTGCACGCAAACGAAACCAAAGCTTGAAAATTATTATGGGGGATTTTCTTCATTGATTGGTAGCACCGCTCAAACGGGGCAATATCCTGGTAGAAACATTCTCCAGACTCGTCCCACACTGCTCCCTTGTTTTCGGAAGAATAAAGAAAATGAGGGAAATGAGAATAAAGAAAATATATTTTTAATGACATGTTACAATTCATCTTCTGATATGCATGTAGTAATCTATGAACTATTTCAAAGACTTGTTATTTCCGAGAAAATTTTTGGTGACCTTCGTTTAAGCACGATGGAAATTTCAGATCGTTGATAAGTTTCTTTACATCTAAGAATACAAAAACACCTTCGCTTCCATAATGCACTGAGACACAAGTCCGCAATAGCAATGCATGAATTATGTTACGAATTACTCCCTCGCCTGTGAGAGCACACTTGTGCTCTTTACCAGGAAACCCAAATTGGATGGCTTACTTCTGCCAACCTTAAAAGGGATGACGTTGCAGCTGTCTTCTGAAGTTACATATTTAGGAGTCATCCTAGATAATAAGCTATCTTGGATATTTCATGTTGAGCAGAAAACCTCTAGAGTACTAAAAGTTTTCTGGCAGTGCAAGATGGCTTTTGTGGTTTAAAACCGGCAATGGTGGATTGGTATACATCTGTCTAATTAGACCCATTGTGACGTATTCGTCTTTGGTCTGGCGGCACAAAACTGTGGTTAGATCCGCTGCTTCTTCTCTGAACAGACTACAAAGAAGTCTATACTTAGTGATTACTGGTGCTATGAGCACCACCTCTGGTGACGCGCTAATGCCTTACTTAATTTGTTTCCATTGGATCTTCAGATCCAGAAGGAGGCAATAAAAGCTGCGTTCAGACTCGAAATTTACAGAGTCCGGCATGACGGGGCTTATATGGGACACAGACAGATATAACACCAGCTATTGTAGCAGTGTCCACTGTTTGCAATACCCGTGGACGATCTTGTAACCCATATACGCTTCGGACGTAGATTTGAGGTTCTTTTCCCGGGACGAGATTAATGATTAAGTCCAGAGACTCTACTACGGGGAATAACTCACATATTCTACACCGACGGTTCTAAAACCTCCTATGGTACTGGGGCCGGTTGGTACTTGGATGAAAATATCATGTACTCGTTCTCCACCGGAAGTATGGCGACTGTATTTCTAACAGAAGTATATGCCATTGTAAAAGTGTTCTGCTGAATTATTGAGAGAAGATGGCATGGGAATCGAATTGGCATTTGCAGTGATAGTCAGGCCGCACTCAGAGCTAATGTGAGCCCTGACATCTCTTCGAAGATGTTTAGTGAATGTAAGGTGAGCCGGAACAGTGTTGCAAAGCGCAACATGCTTCGCCTTATTTGGGTTCCGGGACACTGCGGTGTCGTAGGGAATGAATTGGCAGATGGTTTGGTCAATGAGGGCTCTGCTAGTACGCCCATAGGATTTCAACCTATATTTGGCGTGAGCTCTGCATGAATCCAACGATAGATCAAAGATTCTGTGGGCATGATCCACAAGACTCGAAGACCTTGAAGACATGCAGGGCTGCCAAATGCTTTGTGAATGAACCTGACAGCAGACGAGCAAAACTTTCTCCTACGATTAAAGAGGAAGGACCTCAGGATATTGATTGGGATCATTACAGAGCACAACACTTGTGGATATCATATGACAACTATAGATGTTGTTTATAGGATATGGACACAACAGAGCACTTTCTCTGTCACTTTCCAGCCTTTGCACAAACAAGATTGAGATTGTTGGGAGGAGATGCATTGAGCCTAAACACAGATCAGTCTCTCCCTCTATCCGATATTCTTAGATTCGTTAAGAGTACTAGAAAGTCTGAAGTAGAGTAATATTCTCTACTCTATCAGGTGATTATGAGGTGATTATCTAGGTGATTATGCTGCAAGAAAAAAATACACGCTGTCACACACTGTCACTAAATAAACGGTCAGAACTTGTGGGCCAGAAATGCAAGGATCGCTAGTTTCACTAAGTCTTCACTTTGTGTGACTCATTGCATCGGAGAACGACTCTTCTATGTCATCTACAATATGAAGAGTGTAAGCGCACTTTTCATCGTTCATCTTTAGTGAATACTTTGGATGAAATGAAATGGCAAGGCATTTTATATTTAACACATTGAATGATTCCTTCAAGATTAACATTTAAAGTGATAAATGTAGATGGGTCTTTAGTTTCTTACCCAAGTCGCAACTTAAGCAGCATTTGCTTAAATTTGCTACGCCACAAATTTAATTTACAAATAAAAGAACCAATATGTACTCTCTCAATTCAACATACGCAAACACTTTATATAATTTGGTTGAGATTATCCTTTCAAGTATCCGTATTAACAAGCAGACTTCCTGCGTTAAAACACCTGTATTCGAAAATTACTAAAGTACCATGTTCGTAGGCATGAAGTAGCATTACGGGGGAAAAAAAAAATACAAAAATGGAGAAGTATGAGAGAAAATTATACTAACCTTTTGTTGTAAGTGCTTATAAAATGTCTGCTCTATAAATTAACTCGTTTTAATGAGTCTAGAAAGCTAAACGTTGATACAAATGTCTACATGTTCATACGAGTACGAGTATATATGAACATATCTACGTAGATACATTTTGGATAGAATTTCAACAGTTGCTAAAAATTGAGCTTACTCAAAGAGGTAGACAGATAGACAGCAACAGCTGGGGGATGGAGCAGGGCTGAGAAAGAGTTAAATTAGAGTATATTCTGGTTATTTGATGCATAAACCGCATGAATGTAGCACCGCATGTATTTTCGCACACACACAAACACACACACGCACACACTCACATCACAAGTATGTACATATTCAAATGAATGTGAATATTTAACTCACCTAAGCACTTGTGAGTAGAGTTATCAACAAAATTTTAAGTACATACTTAATAACAGGCAACACTGTCGGTGAAGAGAATATGCTTTTACAGATGAATTTGTGTTTTTTGAATAGTTTTTTTTTCTTTTAACTTGTGCATACCTACGTCACCAGTAGAAAAATAATTTTTTTTCGTTTTCAATGTGTTTCTTCTTTACAGATTTGTACAAATTTTGGCACAAGTTCAAACAATGAGATCTTAATAGTGTTAGCATATATTGTGTGTAATAGAGTTGATAATGTGAATGTATGCAGTATCAGATTGTATTAAAGTAAAGCATAAAAGAGAGTAAAAGAGAGTGAAAAAAAAATAAAATAAATTGTAAATCCTATGAAAATTATTACGACATCAAATCGAAAATGAAAAAGTTGCAGTGCGAATATAAAATGGCGGAAGGAGGTGGTGGTCAGTGTTGCCAGATTCTTATATAGGTTAGTAAATTTTCCAAGGGAATATTTTAATAAACTGAGGGAACTTTTAATATGCAAAATATTGGATCCTGCGATCGAAACTTTCCAGCCAAAGTGATAGCAATTATTTTTATACTTAAAGTATTTCACTATTAAATCAAAAATGTGCTAAGGGATATAATTTTAAACGAAAAAGTTTAACTAAAAGTGGTGAAATCTAATAAATGATGGAATGGAAAACAAATTATACTGTGTAACAAATTTTCAAATCGAAATCGTGACTATGATTGAGACCATTTCAGTCAACAAATTAGAATTTTTAAATACTCAAATTAGGTTAGGTTAGGTTATGTGGCTGCTCTCTCTCTGAGAGGACACACTTAGGCTAGAAAGGCCCATTGTGATACCAACGAATTTCTCTTCCAATACTGTTGTGCGTGTTAAATTTGGACAGCATTAGAAGGGACCTACTTATATTAGCTGGTTCCGAACGGCAGAACCCTTGTGACATCACTTTAACTTAGTTTTGTCACAGAGCTCTTTTAAGAAGCATTTTTTGCAAATTGTTACTGCCGGAAAAATAGCCAATTCTTACCGGATTGAACCCACGACCTACAGTTCAGAAGGCCAACGCACTAACCACTGAGCTACGGCACCTACCCACCCACTCAAATTACTATTTAATAAATCAAATGCGAGCAAGTTCTTTTTTTTTTTTTGATTATTTGGGGCTAGAACAAGTTCTTGTCCCACTTGGGACCATTTTGTATGAGCAAGATTACTACTACCAAGTTATTCAATAAGTTAGTGGAGCGCCATTAGCAGTATAATAAAAACACTACAGTCATTGTGTTTTTATTATACTGAGCGACTTTTTCAACAACATTTGGAGCGTTTTAGAATGGGATTTAGAAAAGGATTTTACGTGGCGTTTTGTCATTATGAATGACACTTGAGTATTGAATAAGGTACACCCATGAGCTGTATGAGCTGTATACTGACAACGACATAGTATAGCGCATTCAAATACGTCGGCTGCGCTGGCTAGGTCATGTCGAGCGAATGGGAGAACACGTTCCGGCTAAGAAGGTGTTGTATTTGCTGGTGGACGACGTAGAAGAGGCAGACCAAACCTCCGGTGGAAAGACAAAGTACTGAAGAACTTGTCAGCGCTTGGAATCTTTAGCTTGCGTCAGCTAGCGAATGAAAGAGTTGGCTGGCGAAGCACGCTACATTTGGCCTAAATTGATTTTCGGTTGCAATGGCCACATAAATAAGTTAGTATGTAGAAATAGGTGGTTAAGAAGTGATGTGAACTTGAAATTTTCGCCTCCAATGTGAGGTCGTGTTTATAAAACGAAAAAGAAGGTGTTACCAACATATTTTGTGGGATGTTAAAGGAATTTTCTTGATGGATTATCTTTAAGCTGGTAAAACAATAGGCTAAGATTATTATTGTAATCATCTGGACTTATTTCACACAAAAATTTATTTAAAAAGTTCCCATTGAAAAAAAGAAAAAAAAAAAAACAACTTTCATGAAGAGAATCAAAATCATCACAAAAATCTATTACGAAATTAGTGAGTTTTTAAATTACAAATTGTTACAACAACCTAAGCTAGGAACTATATAGACTTTTAGGTCTCTCACACCTTAAACATTTTTTTTGGGGTTAAATGATTTTCATGAAACTAAGGTGTGGTACAGGCCATATTCCAGGCTTTTCGGATTCTCTCTTTAGGGAAAGGATCCCATTAATAGGAGAATTGTTGGAACAAGTCAATTCAGCTGCAGGGAACAAAAGTATTTCTTACACCTAAAAATCCGTTTTTCGTTACAAGTTCGATAACTTGTTGAATTGAATTATCGGTGTAGATGAATTAAAATTGACTATTGGCGTTAAATGAAAGCACCGATCTGCTTCAAATTTCTGAATGTTTTTCCCCGTAGAATGGCCTTGATTTTCAATTAGATTGCAGTCTGTTGATGTATCTCCTGTCGCTTATACTATGCGGTTCATAAAAGACTTTTCTGATTTGCATCATTGTCTTCCAACAGAAGCCAATCGCGCTTTCCTATGCAGTTACACTTATTCGCGGTGGTTAGTAGTGCACTTTAACACACAAAAAGCAGATACCTTCGGCAGTCAGTATTCTTGTGAATACGATCAATTGGTACATTGGACCACGTTCACAAAAGGCACCGTAACCATGAAACGTCTGTAGGTGTTTTACTGCACGCACCACCATTCCATTTGCTACTGTACACCAAGTACGAATCCATGGACTCGGTAACTAAAACGACGATTCATCAGTGTAAATAATTTTGCTCCAATTCAGTTGCCCATTGAATGCATTTTTCGACATGAATATCTGTCAACAAAGGTTTTTGCATCGTGGAACGATATCTTAGCTGATATATGACTGCGAGGCCTGCATATTACGACTACGTAATCGCTGGGCGGCTTGACGCACTGAAGTACCTGGACTTTGTTCGAAAAAGTGTACAATCTGTTGATCTTGGCGTGATGTTGCTACGTTTGGCCTGATGTTGGGACGGTCGTGTACATTTTTTTCAACTTCCCATTGCTCTACTTCGACTTTTTCATTACTTTGACAGACGCTGCAAAACTTAGTTTTGGACTACTATGGTGATAAACTAAGAAAACTGCCTCAATGCGTTTTTCAATTTATGTTTTTACTCCACAAATCATAAACAAAGACTGACAGCGCTGTCAGAATTAGTTTATGGTTTAGCCAAAGATTGCATCTCGTCACACAAAGACATTTCTTAACATTTATTAGTAGTTCTTCGTCCTATTTTTTACCGTGAATCACAAATATCTCATGGAATTATTTGCAGTATTGCAATACAATTTATAGCGCAACTTTCACATATGCCACTGTCTATTTAGGTCCATTTCGATCCGACAATTTTATTTTTACTTTTTCTCAAAACTCTGATTTAATCTCAAATATCGACTTTAATCAATATTATTAACCGTTAATGTAGCCTTCTCTTCCAGTTCGCAGCTTCACCTCAAGTCGACAAGTTTTGGGTTGATCAATATTGTCCGTCTTTCTTTCAGCAATCTTTGATTCTTCATTGACATGCTTTGTGCATGATTTTTCATTCTCGTAATACTTGGTCGATTTTTCACTTCCCATTACCAAACGTTTTAAAAGTGCCTCGATTTCAGTGCCATTTTGGTAGTGAATCGCAAATGAAAATTCTCGATTCATTAATTTTTTTGCCAAGCATTAAAACAAAAAAAAAACTTATTAATATCAGATGGTAACACTACATTTGTTGTTGAGGCAATGGCAACATTGATTGAAAAATAACCAAACCAATAGCATACTGTACTGAAGCGAAAAATGAAGTACATATTTTTGAATGGATCATAGTAAAAGCAAAAAAAAAAAGTAAAATGGAAAAAAAAACAAAACTAAAGAAAAAGCAAATTTGACAAAGAAAATATGTTGTTTTATTCTCGTTTCAAGGTGGGGGGCAAAAAAAAAAAATGTATTCAAAATAAATTTGCAAACGTTGCGCAAATAAGCAACACTGTTTGAAATCACACACAAATAAAGAGTAAAACCAAGAAAACAAAAACAAAAAAGATTTTGTGAATTTGTGAAAAGTGGGGAATGATGGATAAAATGAATTTTTGTAAAAGAAATTCACAATGCCTTTATTATTTTTGTTGTTGCTGTTGCTGCTAGTGCTGCCTTGTGTGATATTGCAAAAAATTGCAATCGAAATTGAAACGTACATTTCATTTTCACAACACAACGCCTTTCCGATATGTGCTAGCAAGCCTCTTTCATGTTGATGATGGTAGTAGCAGCAGAAGCAAAATAGCACAAAAAAAAAAAATGAAAAGTTGGTCGAATAGTAGTAGCTTGTGGCGCAAAAACATGATAATCGGGCGGATGAGAAAAAGTGTAAAAAAAAAAGAAATCTCCAAAATCCGCTTTAAAACACAAACTCACACACACATCCACGAACCCCTGACTTTTGTTGCTGAGTTCACTTACGACTGCAATTTTTTTATTGTTTCTCTAGTTTTAACTGTCTTCCAAAAAATATGAAGGTTATCATTTGCACATAGAATGTTGCCCAACATACTTATACCCTATTTCTGAGTCCTTAGAATGGCTCACTTACAAAACTGATATTTTATATGAAACTGAGTTTCATCGCTCGCAAACTTCTTCTGCAAAGGTTGGATACATCAGAGACTTCCATTTTTTGGCTCCTCAACATTATTCGAAACATACTTAACCCCTTACTCCTTGTCTAAGGCCAATTCCCCTACTAAATACATAAAAATATTAGAAAAATATTTGATGGTCTGAATGACCATCATCAGAAAGTTCCAGAAAATAATTTCCTTGCTTTGCAAGCATTGCAGTAAGTCATCAATTATTTAATATCGATGACCAATGTTGAGTTTTGTCTCACCAGTATTATTATTGAGTTTTTAAATAGATTCACCTTTATTGACAACTGCGCTCATGGGTATATTATGTTTATTCAAATTTTTTCTACTTTATATATTGTATAGGTATGTGAACAAAAAATTCCTAAAGGGATCCGTTTTCAAAAAAAAAAAAATCCAGAATGCGGAGCTCGTGAAAAATGATGTACCAAATTATAGATTTAACCAACCCAAGAACTGGGGATTTCAATAATAAATGTTTCAAAAATTGGGGAGATCGTGGTGCCAATCGGAAATTTGCTTCCAAATAATTTGCCCAGCAGAAGAAATTATATAAATAACACATTATGAGCACACAAATTTGTATTATTTTACTTACAATAGTTTCCCATTCATACTATCTATATAAAAATGTTTCTGTGAGAGGTGTTATCTATTTGGTATTTTCTACTTAATAAATATAATTTCAAGATGTAAAATAATTTCGTATATACGACCACTCAGCAGCGTCTAAGCTGCATCATCCTGGACCATATTTGATTTTTTCGCTCATTTAAGATCGTATGCCATGAATGTAGGGTACGATGATGCTTTTCACGGTTGTAATTGTTGTTGGATTGTTCGCATGAACCAATTACTTCAAATAACTCCATAAAAAATAGTTCAGAAGCGTTAAATCACACAATCTTGGAAGCTAATGTATAGGTTAATCTTTCGTGGTAATCTTGTCATTGAACACTTTCTTCAATAAAATGATGGCAATGCAACTGGTACCTTCTTACTGACACCAAAGGTCTTCAAGACAATATTAACGTAATTTTAGCAAGAAAAAAAATGGTTGCGCATAGGACCATACTTGTAGCCATTGACGGTGGCGGCTTGGTTTTCAATGATGGCTCATTTATGCCGTAAATGCACAAAATGCACAAAGTGATGCATTTTTGGCAGTGCGTCCGTCGATTGTTTGTGAATCACTTGTGGAGTAGTTTTGCTACACATGCGAGAATTTTGCTTATTCATAAATTCACTGAGCCAAAAGTGAGACACATCACTGAATACAATTTGATGGGAAGACAATGTATCGACTTACACCTGCTGAAGTGCGCACTTACTACACTCACATCGAAAACTATGGGCCATTTGGACTCAAGTCTTACATCAATTAAATCTTGTAGGTATATAAGATGGCATAAAATCATTCACAAAGTTGCTGGGATCAGTCCAACTTTTTCGTGCGGTGACTTTGTTGAATTTGTATCGTTCTCTATACTGGCCTCATTTACTCCAACGGAATAAATTGAGTGCGTAAGTTTTCAATTGTTTTACGAATAGTCATCTCTAGTGGTGGACGATGTACGCGAACAGATGAAGATTAATTTTGGAAACACATTTTTACAATACGTAAACGCTTGAATTGTGAAATGTCAGACCATATTGAATAGAAAGGTTGTAAGACTTGTCAAATTAACTGTCATAATGTACGAGTTTCTTCCTAGTGGAAAAATTTCTCAAAGTTCTATAGCCATTTTAACCTATGGGTAATACACTTTTGGATTGAGTTCCAAAAACCATCAATTGTTTTTGGCTCCAGTAATAAGTTTAGTTCTTCTTTGGCGAATTTTTGAAGACGGTTAACACTTCGATTGCTTCTCTCTCTATTGTGAGAGAGGTACTTTTATTTGATTTGATTTTTTGGTTTTTATTCTCTCTTCATTGGTTGTTTGCTTGCAAGAATTTTGATATATTTCCCATTTCAATAGATTTAACATGTCTATGTATCTACTACCTTTGGGTCTTCGCTATATTATGGCTATATGAGAAGTACACAAAATGCAATCGGCAATGTGCTGAATCATACATGCTTGAAAATTGGAAATTTTTTATACTATACTTTATGTTGTTGCCCTCATGATGATGATGAGAATGAAGTCGTATCAGTTCATATGTATGAATTTGGCATATGTTCTCAATCTTTATGTATGAACGTCACTAATATGTAGCAATATGTAGTAGGTAGGTAAGCACTCGTACATAGTAGTCGAAAGCTTCAAAGTAATACATTTGTGGCTTTATTAGAAGGAATTTGCGGAAGTTTTTTTTTTTTTTTTGCTCTTCAAAATGATTTGATTTTCGTCTATTTTTTGTTTTTGTATAGTTCCAAACTTAATTTTTTTGACTTTTTCAATACTCGAATTAGGCTAGGTAGGGATTTATGGCAAAATTGTTAGTACGTATGTATGTAAGTGAACATGTAGTGACGTAAGAGACGTCTGACGTATGTACCGACATATGTTGGTAGAAGGTGTTCAGCATGTACTTTGCCAAAGCACTTTGTCAGAAATGTAACAATGTACAAAATTATCGAAATAAGAAGAAGAAGAAGAACAAAAAGATATAAAAGCAAAAACACAAAACAAAGCTGATCGAAATAAAATCAGCAAAAATTCTCAAAAGTACTTAACAGATTTAAATGTCAAACAAGAATAGTACATATGAGCAAAAGAGCGAGAGCATCAGTTCGAGTGAGAAAGTAATGCAGTAATGCCATTGTTACAATACAATTATGGATAGGAATTATGGATTATTCTTTCTATGATCAAATCGTCAAAACCTTAATGTATTACAAATCTTTGATTATGGATATGATATAAATGAGTGGATTCATTTTATAGAGACAGCAAATTTTTTGAACAATTTTTGCTTAGTAAAAATAATAATGAACGTAACTATACTATATTCCTTAAAATTATTCAATGTGATGTCGTATATAGTAAATAAGCGCATTGGATACTGCATTGGATAGGGTGAAGATTGTGAGGCAGGGTTGGTTTAACACTTTTACTTGGCAGCCTTAAAATAGTGTTTCGCCAGAACGTTCTAGAGACAATTAGATATTGGATGATATGAAAAGTCTTCTCGGTTTTTTCTCATTAGATGGTGTTGATGCCCATATATCGGGCAACACTTATTCAATTGTTTCCAATGAACATGTGTTTGACATGTAACATTTCAGATCACATTTTGTGGTGAAGTGATGTGGTGACAGATGATAAACATCAACCACATGACAGTTTGGAATAATTTCAAAAAGGCTGGCAAGTCAAAAAAGCTCGATATTTGAGTGTCATGTGAATTAACGGTAAAAATATGCTTCATCGAATTACCTTCAGTGAAGCGCAGTTTAAAACTCAAGCAATCGAAGTCGAAGAATGGATTGAATAAGAGAAAATTAAAAGAAAAAGAAAATCGTGATCACAGGTCGGTGATCTATCACAAACGACATCGAATCTGGTTTGACGGCAAAGAAGGTTATATTGAATGTTTGGTGGTATTGAAAGAGAATAGTTGATTGTGAGCTTCTACAACATACCGAAATCGTCAATTCGATCCCCTACTGTGCCCTGTTCGACCGTTTGAACGAATCAATCAAGAAAGAGCTACCAGACTTGGCCAGCAGAAAGGGAGTTGAGGACTCAGATCAAATTGACGGAACTTGTCCTATCTTGAACCGTCTGACTACCATTGTTTCGGTCTTTGCAAAATTCTCTTGATGGGCAAAAAATTGGTGGATGAAAGTACCGCTGAAAATCAAGTTTTTCTAATTTTTCCTCGATAAACGACAGAAGTTCTACACTGATGGAATTATGTAGCTGCTCGAAAAATAGCAAAAGTTCATAAATAATAATGACCAATATGTACTTGATTAAAATTCATTTTCAATGAAGAACATTTTTGTTCAAAAGTTTACCAAAAAACTGCGGAGACTTTTCATATCATCCACTATAGAAACACTATTTTTATATAGTAGTTTCAATACTAGACTGACAAATTTTTCTTGGAATTTTCAATAAAATTGAGCTAAAATTTAGTGATCTCACCCTGAAGATTGTCAAAAGAAGCAACTATCTTGGCTATCTTCAATTATCAAATAGAAGTTAGAAATCGCTTACAACGTGTAGCACGCCACTTTCGACTTTGCCTGTATTTAACAAGAATAGAACCGGAGAACTTATCAACAGAGACCGTAACGATACTACCAGGCATACGGGAGTTTCTTCAGCTCACTTTAGAGAAGCTGCATATCCTTTTTAATAGTTTCTGTAGAAGTTGCGGAAACTTTGATGAGAAGAAGACACTCACCCACTTCCTCTGAAAATGTTCGGCTGTGGTAATCAAAAGAAAAAAGTTACTATGAAAGTACTTGAGTATTTCCTTGACCATCTCTCTGATTGTTCATAAGTTAGTCCCAAATGGAGCTAGTTAGATATCTTATCGCCGTTCTTAGGAAGATTGTGCGGGCACTACAGGATTAAATAGACATCTAATGCTTATAAGTTCCACCAGTTGAGTGAAAAAAACTGCGACGGCTTTGACCGGAAGGAAAATATTCGCAGTCGAAAACAGAAAATGATTGAAAGTTTCGATCAGTATCTAGACGTCACGTTGACATTGAATGGTCGACTTCACATACCAATGACGGATCACGAATTGATAGAAAACATGAGACGAAACTTTAAACCGGACTAACGTTACAAACTATTGCATCTGGATATTCCCGATATGGCAACGCTAAGACGCGAGTGCCATAAACATGAACACTTCTTCCAAACTACCAAATTGGGTTCAATCGTTCTAACAACGGCAGAAGGTATGTGTCAGAATTGGTTCAGGAGAATCATGAACAAAACGCTTATCTTGAAGAAGACGACACAATGGTGGCGGAAGTGAATGCCAATGCTGGCCATTTCAAGTGTTGGAATTGTATTGACTGTACAAAAAGCCGGATAGAATATATCCGCTGTTGGACGAGCGGATATCCAGACAGCCAACGTCGGCAGTGAAAATAGTAAATCGAGCAAAATTTCCAGAATTAATAAAATCACTAGGCCCCCACAAAGAGCTGCAGGAAGTAGTCGTTTATAACTGTTCTTCAGAAGGTAGGGTGGGTAGGATAGAGGCTTAACACCGCCGCCTCCGCCTTTCGAACTTCGGATAGCAACAATATTCACTAGTATTTTTCTGGCTAATACAATGGCACCTCTCTTCATCCTGAATCTATGCTTCGAACTGTCGGTGACCCAACTAAAAGAGCTAGGAGCAAGACCCCGCATATCCATGAGCATGGGTGGATAGATAAACAGAGTACGCTTCAGTTTCGAAATCTTACCACCGATTAGCAAAACAAGCGTTACAAATCATCAGAAAACACTCATGGAAGAAATGATCTATCACCAAGCCAATGAAAATCTATCACCATGATGTGTTGATGACGGAAATTTTGTATTGAAAGTTCAAATGGCAGAGACATTCTGAGGCTTATTGAACAGTTTTGTCACCTTGTGATATTCTTAAGCATCTAAATGTCAAGAGATATAATATGAAAGAAAGATAACGGGGCATAGAGCGTGGTGTTTAAAACGGAAATTATTGACAGCTCAATTTAGAAGCAAGCAACATCGGAATACAATGACTTCAGAGTCGTTAGTTAAATTTGAAGTATCACACATTAAAAAGTGTTTATGAATACAAGTATTTTCATATAAACAAATTGTTTTGCTGCATAACGATACTACAAGTTAAGTGTTGCATTTGTTATTGATATAATGCAGTATTAATCGAACAGGGTTGATTCGTATAAGAATTAAATAAAACAAAATAAAATCGCAACATAAATTAAAGCTCGTTAAGTATGCAACTTTAAAATTATATATCGTTAAAATTTGCGGCAACTTTATCCATTTTACTTAAATATTTATATTGTGCTAAAGGTACCGGCATACACATAAATATTTATTTGAAAAATAACAACAATCATAACAAAAAGTATCGTTAACTTAAGTATAATATACATGGATATATTTTGGTAAAAAAAAAAAATGTTATTTAAACAACTTGGGGCAGATTTGTGAATAGGTAGGTTCAAAATTTTGTATACGTGCATACGTAACAATGTATGTATATAAATATTTACTGTACTTGCATAGTCGGTGTGCTCACATATGTGATGAGAAACTTTTAAACTTTTCTTATAGGAAAGTATCATATAAACATTTGTACTTAGTACACCCACATTAATGTACTTTATACATAACATAGAATGTAAAAAAAGACAAAAGAAAAACGAAGAAGCGTTTCCATTTTATACGTTGAGTCACTCGCGAGTTGTCTCTTGGTGCCCTTATATGTGCGTATGAGAGTGGTGTGTTTGCGGTATGGAGAGCAATATTAGGAAAATAACAAACAAACAAACAAATGCAATAATATCCAACAACAACAACAACAACAACAATAACAGCAGCAATAAAAGTAGCATCACTTTAGGCTTTTGTTGTAGGTTTTTGGTGTTTCGGTTTCTCTTTAAGTTTCCTAAATACGCCATATTTAAATTGGGAGTTTTTTTTAAGGCACTATTAGAAAAGATAAAGCGACAAGTCAATTGTTTTTTAATGTCTATCTATGAACTTTGACATTATGGCAGTTAATTTGACAGTATTGTTAGATATTTCATCACGCAATGGCTTACTCCTTGAGATTGAGTAGATATTGCACTGAAGAATATATCGCCGCCGTTGAGGTCAGCATTGAAAATCACCCAATTTCATAGAATTGTCACTGTCTTGCACTGTCTTGGCCTACACTCGTCGACTTTGTAGTTAATTTTGGGGAAGGATCTCGGCTTACACGCCTACAAGATCCATGAGATGGAAGTATTAACCCTAGCTCTAGGTTTTATTGCCCAAAACGTTTAAAAATAAAATATTGCTTTGAAAAATCGTCTGATTTTGAATTTCTTTCGACTCAGTGTAGGAATCTTAACATATTTTAAGAATTTTTTATAGCTTATTGCGAGTAATACTTACTATACTATTACGATTTTGGATCAAATTATTTTTATGATCCGAAACATAACATGTGTGATTTTCTAACATAAAGCTAAGGTTAGAGCAAATGCATCATCGATTTCGACGTGTATTTAGTAATTACTTACTTTTGTGGCCAGTACAATCGAAAATCTAGTACCAACTCTTTCCTTCGTTAGTTGGCTCCAGTTAGAAATTCCAAGCGCTGTTAAGTCCTCCAATACTTAGTCTTTCCAACGGACGTTGGGTCTTCCTCTTCTGCGTCGTCCTTCAGCGGGTTCCGAATATAACAGCTTATTAGCCGGAGCGTGTTCTTCCATTCGCTCGATATGACCTAGCCTGCGCAGCCGCTAAATTTTATAGTGCTTTACTATGTCGGTGGCGGCATACAGCTCATGGATGTACGTTATTAGATACTCGCAACCAACGCAAATAGGTAGATCTTGCGTAGGACTTTTCTCTCGAAACCTCCGAGGATTCTCTCATCTGAGGTGGAAATTATCCAAGCTTCGGTGCCATATGTAAGGGCAGGCATCATGAGAAACTTGTAGAGTGTAGTATTTGTTTCCCGAGAGAGGGCTCGACTTCTCAATTGTGTACTTAGTCCAAATTAGCACCAGTTAGCAAGAGTGTTCTTTTGCAATATCTCCAGGCTGACGTCATTACTTTAGGTAATGTTGGTTCCACGATAGATGAAGTCCTTCACTACTTCAACATCGTAGTTTTCAACAGCGATGTGCTCTTCAAGACGCTGAGACTTTTTGTTTGTTTATTATAGGTACTCGTTCACCGTAAGACCAATTCGGCGCGACTCTCTTTCCAACTCTGAGAATGCTGCACTGACTGCTCGCTTGTTCATGCTAATTATATTAATGTCATCGGCATATGCCAACAGCATGACACTTTTGTTGAAGATAGTGCCATTATGCCGTAGATCAGCAGCTCGAATTATTTTCTCCATAGGAAGATTGAAGAAGTCGCATGATAATGAATCACCTTGTCTGAAAAACGACGAAAATCAAGCTACGACCGTCAATGGAGATTAGTATGGAATCGTTCTCAATAATTTTTGTTCCCAATAGTAAGCCAAGATGGACTGTAAGACTTTCGGACTGCGCTCGACTGTGCTTCATGCAAAACTATTGATTTACTGAAAGAAGTGTTCGGTGACAAGATTTTCTCTAGCAATACATTATGATTTGGGGCCTCTGGATTATTTTTATGGGGATAAGCGAAGTCGTTGGTCTATGCGAAAGAGCCAATAGCTATTGCAGCCCTTAAATGTAAATGTAATCAGTTTTGTGCAGTAGTACCACGTTTAAAATGTTATCAAATTCGTTAATTTTTAGTACTATGAATTTGTTTCATTTTCTCTACAGCATAAATTACAAATTCAAAAGCGAGCAACCAAATCCACTACCATTCTATACAAATTGAATTTAATTTTGCCAACAAATATTGATTTCATTAGAATTCCCAATGTACATAAATAAATTAATTTCAATAAAACCCACTATTTTTATACATAGCGTACTTACAAAAAAATTCAAATTACAATAAATAGGTATAAATTCAAAATAGTTATTCAAAATACAATAGTTGCTGCGCACCCTATACTAAATTATGTGTTCATTGGTCTAATATATTACTCCATATGTTGTGGTTGGATTCCGCTTAGATCATGATGGTAATCTAGCATGAAGCAATTAGAGAAGATCACATGTTAAAATCAGCCTTATTATAATAAAAGACAGCTGATTACTTTATACACAGATGACGTGTCGTAAACAAACTTTTTATACACAGAATGACACGTCATCTGTGTATAAAGTCATCAGTTGTTTTTTCTTACAATATGGCGGATTTTCATTATTTTTTTCTCGCACGTGAATTGTCATAACCTTATCTCTTTCAATATACTATACTTCAACGAGAGAGAAGGAGAGACAAAAAGAGTAGGAGATGACATTATTAGTATCATACAACTAGCTTACATCGAACATCGAACATATTGCAACAATTCAGCAGTGATGCAACTTGATATAATATAAGTAAAAATGAGCAAATTGTTCCAACTGAACAATATCGCTTCACAAATGTATCAATTCAGTTACTAACTATGGTTACATATGAACTAGTACCAGATATTAGTGCTCCAGTATTTGAAGAATTTCCATTTGTTCAATTTAACAATAATACTAATATGCAATAGTGGCAGCGTACGTTTAGGGATTTGTTTGCCAAATTGGTATTTAACAACAATGCATATTCAATGTATACGTGTACTACATATGTACATATGTACATAGTAGGTATATAAATAATAAACAACGTAAGTAATTTGCATACGCACACGTCGCAAAATATTCGTATGCACGAATATGCTCATGCATATATTTAGTAAATGCAACAGCAGAAAGTTCATTTAAAATTTATGCCAAAATTACGGTAATTAGTACCATTAAAAGCTACTTCTTGCATGTTCGCTACTTGCTTGCCACCAAACATGTTTCTATATATTCTTAATAAACAATTTAGCATGTAGTCTGCTATAACGCTTGAAGTAAGCTTACATACAATATAAATATCAATGCACAAAATGCTTACAAATCCAATAACCTTACAAGAGATTGTCATTTAATTAGTTAGAAAAATGAGAAATAATAAGAAAACAAATAGCAAAGGACAAAGAAATTCATCACTTGCAGGCGTGTTCAATTTCTAAGCATTTTGTTAGCATGCTTTGAAAATACTTTCATATTTTTGTTGCATGTAAGCTTACTCCAAGCATTATAGAGGTATTCTCACTGAATTGCTTAGATATCTCTATCGGTTGATTAAACTTTAAACTTCTATTTATATATGTATTTTAATAGAACAAAGTAAGTGAAAACCAAGCATACTTGTAAAAGACTAACATATTGTTTACTTACATAAATCTTAGGCTGTAAAAAAGCTTGTGAAATTGCTATATCTAAAAATTTTAAGAATTTCGCAAAACATTAGTTTATTTATTGGAAATAAATATTATTTTAAGCCACTAGGAAATGTTTGATTATTAATTTTTAATAAATTTGATTGTAAGCTACTAGCAAATATTATTATTTCTACAAAACTCATACGGAAAATCTTAAGTAATATTGTTTTGTTTATCGTGTTATTACATTGAAGCCTTTAAAAAAATATTCACAAGCTTTTCCCAAGTCTAAAATATACATGTGAAAGTTTACTGTACGATTTTACAAACATGTTTGGTTTGTTGGGTTTAACGTTTAATGTAAATGCAATTTCTTCTCTGTCATACATAGTAGTAATACAATGTTAAATATTGTTGACACCACCGCATATATACAAGTATATAGGTGTCTCATTATGCTAACATTGCAAGCTAAACAAATTTACTTGATTATTCTAGTACCGATATAATATATATTGGGTGTTCGAGAAAGTTCGGTTACAAATTTGATCAAAAATGAAAAACTTTTTTATTTTGATTTTGATTGATAACCTTTTCCCATTTTAGGAGTAAACCCATTACTCCATCTGTGTAGAATTTCTGGGTTTTCTGAGCGAAAAACTGATCCAAGTGCATTTTGCAGGCCTCTACGAAATTTAGATTTACACCATTAAGATGGTTCTGCTGAGATCGAAACAAATAATAATCTGTAGGTGCTAGGTCCGGGCTACATGGTAGATGTATCAAAACTTTACAGCCAAGCTCTCTCAGTTTCTGGCGGGTCAGTAAAGATGTGGGTGGTCTGGCGTGGTCACAGCACCTTTTCTGTTGATGAATACTGGCCGTTTTCATTGAATTACTTGCTTCAATCTCGTTAATTGTTGACAGTAGATATCAAAATCAATCGTTTGACTGGGTTGTAGAAGCTCATAATGAACAATTTCCTTTCAATCCATGACATTATTGCCGTACGTGATCCTCTTCTTATCGCCTGTAATCATTCGCTTCAGAAATGGTTTGATTTCGTTCCGTTTTTGCAGTGAATTGCAAATGGAAATTCGGTACATTAAATTTTTCACTGTTAATTTATGAGGCACCCAAATATGGAGCTTCTTTGTGTATTCAGCTTTCTTCAAATGGTTTATAACGGTTTAGTGATGAATGCCTAGTTACATAGCAACGTCAACGCTGCTTATGTGCCGATATTGCTAAATTTTTTCCATGATTTCATCGACTTTTCCAGTGATTGGTCGACCAAAGCTAGGTGCATCTTTAACATCAAAATTATCAGATCGAAAATGAGCAAACGGCTTCGCTGCTGTTTTTCTAGTTACAGCATGCTCTCCCTAAACTTCACAAATTTTTTCAGCAGCCTCTGACGCATTTTTACCTTTTACCAATTACCAATTAATATTACCAGAGATGTTACATTTTAGAGCCATCTACCGACAATTTGTTCGGCCGACAATATCGGGTGTTGGAGCTTTTTCGAACACCAAAACTATTCCAACTGAGGGAGGCCTTTATAGCAGCTATGCTTAATATTAACTACTTACGCTGATAAATTCTTATCAGAATGCATTTTGAAATAAATTTCTTAATTAATTAAAATTTTTTTCTTAATTTTCTATCGCCAACAATTTGAATTCAATAGTAAATATCAAATGCAACCCTGATTTTATATTGCCAACAGTATGAAATTAATTGCACTGATCAAGCAATACATTTAGTACCAATTTGTTTAGAAAATATTTGATTTCCATCAAGACATTGTTTGGATTCACTTGAATTGGGCTATGAAATGCTCTGTCATACACCAAAATTTCCACATTTAGCCCCCCAGTGGTTATTTGTTTTTTTTTTACCAACCAAAAAATTTTATTCGGGTAAAGCGACTTGCCGCTATGAATAATTTATCACTAAAAGAACGCTAAAACAAATACCTCTTTTGAGAACCTTATTATTTGAAAAGTTTCCAAAAATTGGAGAGACATTCGACGAAGTTTTTTTGTACTAAAATGGGACTGATCAGATAAATTTTATAACTGGTTATTAATGGGACAAATCTGCAGATCGTTTGCAGTCATTTGCCTTTCCAATTTTACGTTTTTAGGGTTTAGCTGATCTATCATCGATTCGGATGCGGATGTGTTGCTTTTGTTGTTTGAGTGGGTAAGTGGACTTCAGGGATTCGGGGGTAAAAAATAACTTTTTTCTACCGAAAAAGTTATAATTTCATTGAAAACATCACTGATTTATATTTAGTCTCTAGTAAAATGTGAATTCTTGTATTATTTTTGATTTTAATAATTCTCGCAACCCAAATAGAGAGTATGATAAAGTGGATTACATATTTGTTAGTGTTTTCATTTCATTGCATTACAATTTTGAGTTGTATAATATTGAAAATATGTTTTTCGCTAAAACTATTATTCATTTAGGTACTTATTGTAGTATTACATATACATGTAGTACAAACCCCTAGAACTATGCAATGTTTCCAAACCCAAACATTGTTTCCTTGTCATTGTGGTTAATGTATTGCACTATCAATTTTATTATACATAGCTTAAATGGATGTGTGTGTGTGTGTGTGTGTGTGGCAATAATCTCAGCCAACTAAGCACTCAAGCTGAAACTAATGCCAATTTAGTTGCTGAGCGAAATTCACACTACGCACCACTTATACCACCTACCTACATATGGACTTTCTTAAAATTCTGCATGCAAATTTCATTTCGAATATTTATGTATGCATGAAAACCATTTTATATAAATTTTTTTAATAATATTTTTCTTTCTCATTTTTTGTAAATAAAAATTTATGTTAGTTTAAGCTGCAAAAGAACCTCCTACGCAGTGTACGAGTACTACGAACTGTTATACGTCTGGGTATGTACTCATATGGTACAAGTACAGCCATACATAACTCATCTCTTTTCATCTCAGCGTCCTTCAATTGAAATGATGTATGCGTGGTTCATGTTTTAAAATCCTTATGGTTTTTGTGGTATTGGGCGAAAAAAGTTTTTCTCTTTTTTTTTTTATAAATTATTTTCTTTATCTCTTGATTTTTTTTTTTCTTTTTATGTTTTCCCCACTCAAAGCCAATTTAGTGTAAATAAATTTAAGAGAAATATTTAATATAGGATTTTTTTCATTCATTTCCTTTTAAATAACTACATATGTATGCACATTAAGGCGGTTCAAATTGAAAAACGGCTTGGTTTAGCGAAAGACATAAATTTTGGAATTGAAACTTGGAATAAATTCTTGTTTTGGACCCGTCTCCTTTTTAATTTCAATGGCCGCTTTAAGAATATAAATTTTATAGGGGATCACCCTTAAAAAGTAATGGGGTAAATAAGTTTAGAGGACATGCTGAAGAAGAAAAATTAATGGAAGGCGGTTATACACTTTATAGATTCGTGTCCAGTTATGGCACGTCCATTTTCAAATGTTTTTTCGTTCATTTCATATGAGAGTGCCCTTAGGAGGTGGAGATAAAGGGTATGCATGTGTTTAGAAGAAACGCTGAGAAGGAAGAATTAATTGAGGTCGGTCATACATTTTACAGCTCTAGGGGTGATTTTGGGTGCCGTAGCTCAGTGGTTAGTGAGTTGGCTTCTGATCTGTAGGTCGTGGATTCAATTCCTGACTAAAGCATAACAAAATTTAATATAGAAAAGATTTTTCTTTTTTCTTTTGAACGGTACCCACCTGTCGGCAAGAAATTGGCAATTTTTCCGGCAGTAACAATTTGCCAAAAATGCTGAAAAGAGCTCTGTGACAAAACTAAGTTAGCTACCCACTGTAGCCATCAAGGTCACTGTCAACACCCGTGCTAATCTAGTCCATAAGTCGACCTGGCATATCGGGTAAATGGTCGCATTTCCTCCAATCTCTAGGTAGAGGTGATTGCAGAATACTAGCCGATTTGGTAATAAGCCACTTTCTATGGGCAAAACACATGCAAAAGGTGGGACTAGGAGGCAGTGCACTTTGCGCAGCCTGTGAAGAAGAATATAAGACGACGGACCACTTTTTATGTGTCTGTCCTGCTTTTGCTCGAATCAGGTTTGAGGTCTTTGGCACTGACGTTCTGAGAGCCGAAACTCTGAGGTCTTTAGCATCACAGGATCTACTCCAATTTTTTCGAAAAATGGGTAGATTTAAAACACAATAAAATGGAACTGGAAATACTGGAACAAGCGCAGTACAATGGACCAATAAATATTTGAGTGCTGCGTTTGATTTCTTATTGTTCCAAAAAAACAAAAAGTGATGTCACAACGGTTCTGCCGTTCGAAAACGGCTAATATATGTAGGTCCCTTCTAATGCTGTCCAAATTTAAGATGCACAACAGTATTGGAAGAGAAGCTCGGTGGCATCACAATGGGCCTTTCTGGCCTAAAAGTGTCCTCTCAGAGAGACGGCAGCCACAATAACATAACCTAACCTAGGGGTGATTACTGGGCAGCTATTGTTGATTTTCCGCTGTTCTTAGTACTTTTGTATGGGAGTCTCTTTCAGATGTGCAGCTAAAGGGTAAATATGTTAGGAAGAAAGTTGAGAAGAAAAAATAATGTGACTCAGACATATGTACATTTTACTGCTCTAGAGACGTCGTGTGTAGCTGATCTTGATTTGCAGGTGTTTTTCGCTATTTTGTATGGTAGTCCCATTATAGGGTGGACCGAGGGGTTAGTATAAAAAAAAATATTTTGAACTGTTCCACCAGGGGCGACTCCCTAGAGCTCTCAGATAAATTTCTGTTCTAAAACAAAGAATTTCTTCAATTTTGACATTTCAATTATATAAACTATGCTGTTACTTAAAAGGCATATTTATAAAAGAAGAAAAAAAAAAGAAAATAGAAATAAATTAAAAAATCTTGTAGTAGAGCAAGAAAACTCAAACATTTAGTACTTCCTCATAAGTCATAAGCAAACAAACAGCATGCAAGGCTTATTCTTACATATGAATAAATATTAAGGCTGCCAACATATTGGACTACTTGCTAATCCTGGAATTTACCCCGAAATTGAAGGCATTTTAGAAGATAAATTTATATAAAAGCACATAAAAATTGAGAAGAAAGTCTATAATTGCTTAGGAATATGCAATGGATCTTTAAAACGTATGATCGACCGCCATTAATTTTTTCTTCTCGGCATTTTCTCTGAACATACTAGACCACTATAAATTTTTCGCCCGCCGATACTTTGGAGCCAATAAAGATGGTAAAATATATGACTCTCGCCTTTATTTTTTGCTATCCAATACTTTCCTAAACATACTAACCCCTTAACAATATTCCTTGAAGAAGCTCCCCTACAAAATGAACTTAAAACCATGTGAATATTCACAAATAACCTTATAAGTGCACAGCAATCTCCTGTAGAGGAATAAACTAGATGACCGACACCCATTAATTTTCCCTCTTGACATTTTCTCTAATCTTACAACATTTCTCTGCTTCTTAGAAGGGCTCTCATACAAAATTGATGTAATTATGAATTTCGCTCCCCTATAGAGTGGGTGAAATTTAATCAACGCCTTTAATTTTTGCTATCCAATCTTTTTCCTGAACTTAAACATTTTTAATTCTCTACAAAATTAAATTAAAAGCTACTAATAAGTCTATAATTGCCGAACAACTGGTCATATATTTCAGCATTCTAGGCATGACGCTCCGGCAAAGAGGTTATTTAATTCGGCACCCACTGGAGGACGCAGAAGGGAAGGAAGACCAAACCGCCGTTGGAAAGACCAGGTTTTGAGTAACCTGGCGGCGCTTGGAATATCCAATTAGCGCCAGCAAACGAAGGACAGAGAAGACTGGCGCCGCATTATATGTTCGGCCTAAATCGATCATCAGTTGTTATGGCCATACAAGAAGAAGGTATGATTCTTGATATTTTAATACATTTATATATGTATGTATTATATTTATGAACTCTATGAACTCTATGAACGATCTCAAATACGTGCAAAAATGTTCTGTTTTATCTGCTGGGCAATGCCCTATTTTTTGTGTCATTGGTAATACAATAAAATTCATACCATCGTCTGAGAAAAAGATGGTAAAATCTTCTGTTTGACATGTTTCGGAAAATTTATGTCAAAGTTCGATAACAAATTTTTTTTTAATCTAATTTTTTATTAATAAAACAATAGAAATTAAATATTCACACTATAACAAAATTAAATTGTTTTTTTTTACAATTTATAGAAATTTATAGGACAATTTTCAATAAGTCCAAATCTCTCAACATTTTCTTGGGCCTTCTCGGGACTTCGGGATTTGTATTACTACCAAGTAATAGATTTTGGGTGATTCGTAAAAAAAAATTGAGAAACTATTAAATGACTGCATGCAACGAAAGAAGAAAAAAAAAAACGAAGAACAACAATAAGCTCGTAATAGATCATAAAGCATTCAAAGCATAGCGTATTTCTCTATTTTCTTGTTCTTACTATTTGTTACTACAACACTGAGTGTCAGTTTATTTTTTTCCGTCCGCTCTCTGCTGCCTCTTTCTTTTGAAATTTCATCAACATAACACTTCGTCAGTTGTTCGATTGTTTAATAATGGTGGGAATGGGCATAGTGATTCTATGTATCATTTATGGGGTGACTACATAATATGAATCATGTAGCATGTGAATCTCAATTTGAACTGTTCATAAATATACATAGTATCGTATGTGCGGATATTTTTGTACAACTACAATTGCGTTTTTCTATTATTTTTATCTTTTTGACATTATAGCTTAAATTTTGGCAAAAGAAATTGTCATAAAGCGACAGAGAGTAAGTGTCAAATGTGAGGGTATAAGGAAGATAGAGAAAGAGAGAGAGAGAGAGAGAGAGAGTGAAGTGACTGTATATTTGCATACATGTAGAGGGAAGTATGATAAAAAAAAAATTGGAAGAACAGAAAGCAGAACAAAAAGAAGAAACCATAAAAAATTGGCACAATCGCCTCCATCACTTTGCCTATGCCTGCAGTGAAAACTTGAAAATTAAGATTTATTATGGATGGTAGTAAACGTTGACAATGCTAAAAAAAAAGACAAAATCCTACATGCCAACATAACTGTGCTATTGCATATTTTTTATCATTGTCATTTTTGTTGTTGCAGCATTTTTTGTGTTAGTACGTTTTTGTTTTTATTTTCAGTTTTGACACCCAAATGATTACAAATGACATTTGTCGACGAACACAAACACCAAGTGAAGCAAAGTTGTGTGCTTGTAATTGTTGTTGTTGGTATTCTTATTGTTATTTATAAAATATTCATACATGCATTATGTTGTAGCATGTTGTTGATGGTGATCATGATGATGATGATGATGATGATGATGATGATGTCAAACAGTAGGAGGCAATAGACACAGTTTTATAATTTAAAAACGCCTGTAAGCGTGTATGGAACGTAACTAGTATGACAGACAATAGAAAGAAATAATCAAAATTTGATAAAAGAAGCTCAACAAATTGGCAAATATTGACAAGTGTGTCTATGCGTGTAAAGAAAACATATAAATTGATATTGATGATATGTCAATGGTGTTTCGGTATTTTTTTTTTTTTTTTTTTTGCTTCACATGCAGACATATGATAAAATGTATTATTTTTATGAAGAAAACATGTTTTTTCTTTCAAATCATTAAAAATATTTTTTTTTTTTTAAATGGAATGACTAGAAAAAAAATCAGAAAACAAATAAACGATATCATAAAAAAAAATTAGCTTCCTACACCATCACGTATCGACAGCATACCGAAAAAAATATATTCGAAAATACATTTTTATATGAGAAGTAAGAGTTGCTTTCATCGCTGTGCACCCATTTTCCAGGAAACTTTTTCGTTGGTGAAAATATTCCTATGTATCAAGTTTCACTTCGATAGCTTTATATTTCTGTACTAAAAGTCTAAAATAATATGTTCGAAAACATATTTTTGTATGGAAGGTGGCTGTAATTTTCATACGATTACTACCACTTTAGAATGTCTCCATTTGGTGGTTAAAATAATAACTTGGTCCAAATTTCAATTCGATAGCTCAATATTTGCGCGCTCGAAATCTGAAAATATTCATTCGAAAACAAATTTTTGTGTCGGAGGTAGGCGTACTTTTGATCTAAATACATCAATTTTGAAATAAATTTTTTTATATTGGCCGATATAATTATAGGCACTGATTTCAAGCATTTACGCACTCGAAAACTAATAACATTCATTCGAAAATAAACTTTTGTATGAGAGGTAAGTGATGTTTTCATGCAATTACAGCTGTTTATGAGCTCTTCTATTTGATGGTTAAAAATAGATTAGTATACCAAATTTTAGTTCTATAGCATTATATTAATTCACAGTAAATGACAAACAATACATTCGAAAACCAATTTTTAAAAAGTTGAAAAATCGTTGTTAAAATTTGATTACACCATTCTCTGAAATAATCTATTTGCTGCTAAAAATACGATGTGAGCTAAGTTTAATGTCTATAACTTAATATTTACGTGCATTGCTTTAGAAAATATTCATTCGAAATCCAACTTTTGTATCGGAAGTAGTCGTTGTTTTCATTCGATTGTACCGGCTTATAAAATCATCTATTTGCTACTAATAAATAGTTGAGTATATTGATTTTTAACGAATCTTGTCTATTTGTTACTAAAAATTGTTCTGTACACCCGGTTTTAATTCCATAGTTTTATATTTATGTACAGAAATTCAGAAAAAAATTGATTCGAAAACGAATTTCTATATCGGAGAATGCATTAATTTTTTAGGTGATTGCATCTATTTAGAATTTCTCGATTATTGACAAAAAAAAAAAAAACAACATTACAAGTCGAGTTTCAACTCTACAGCTTTATATTCACGTACAGAAATTCAAAAAAAAAAAAAAAAAAAAGTACAATCAAAACCCCATTTTGGTATGGGAAGAAAGCATAGTTTCCATGTGATTACATTTCTTTTCGGGTTCGCACATTTGTTACTAATAATAATCATATTTGTCGAGTTTTAGCTCTATAGATTTTTGTTTCCGCACGAAAATTAAAAAAATTTATTTTCGAAGATACACTTTTGTACGGAAAAAGGAAGTGTCTTTTACCCGATTACGTTAATTTTCGAAGATAGTCGTCCGTTGATAGAAATAATCTAATATACTGATTTTCAGCTAGATTATTCCATGTCTTGTCAAATTTTTAATCAGCGCTGTCATTAATTTGACACTTAATATGATCTTATGCCCATTGAAACAGCATTTTAAAATTACGCTCTTAGTTATTAGATTAAAATACATATAAACTAACGATGTTTTGGTGTTGTTTTTTATTTTGACAGCTCGATGATTTAATTTCCGATTTTCTTATCCTCTTAATAAATAGTTGCACATTTATATAAATTTCCAAACATTTAGTATCGTACGATACTAAAAAAAAAAAATCAGGAAATTAAATGCATTATTAATAAAATCATATTAATTTTAATAATAATGATAAAACACAGAGGCTATAAACAACGCAATACATTGTCAGCAAGAATGTATACTCGTCTATGAGAGAGTGAGTGAGGGAGACAGATGGAGGAACTATGAAACAGAGTGTGATAGTCAGTGTATGCAAGGGAAAATGAAAATGGCCATCATTAGCACACATTTTGACAACATTTTGCATTCATAATGAAATTATTAAGTGTTTTTACGGTATTTTCATTTTTTGGTTGTCATTTTTTTTTGTTTACTTCCCTTAGTTTCTTAGTACTCAAATGTGTTTCGTACAAGTAAATAAGACAAGCACTTGTAACAACTTGTACCTACGATGATGATGATGATGATGTTTAAAAAGAAGAAGAGAAAGAAGAAGAACATATTAAAAATTCACACTCCTACAAGAGCGCTTAATGAGCCCGTTATATGTATTTGTTGTGCGCTCTGTTCATTCGTTCGTTCGTTCGTTGTCGCTTCAAGGCAACATTTGCCAAAATTCTCATGTCAACCATTAAGCGACCATTACCCATTACTATCAAAAGCGTATATACACACGTCACTTACTGTAAACACTTAAGCAAAGACCACTCTCATTACTTGGTGTGGGAGGAGGCATTTGATGTTCTCAATGTGTACTTGAATTAAGAAAGAGACTAAAAACGAACTGTACTCATATTGTAAAGACGTACTTATACCGGGTAACGTATTTTGTTTGTATTGATAATTTATTTTACAAAAAATAATTCAATATACGATGCAATATATCATTTATTGAATGCTCATGGGTTTACATTGCTATCCCGTGCTATAGTACTTTTGCTCATTTTTGACAGATTTATGACAAGCTACTGACTCATCCAATCGCTTAAATACTATCCAAAATAATACAGGGCGCTTTTTGAGAGCAAATCGCAATGAACAATAAACAATGTTGGGGAAATGATAATTTTTTCATGATATTAACGATGGAAATTGATGTCGGCCATATGAACCATGTAAGTTACATTATTCTGGAATATAAATTTGCATTAATTTTTCGCTCGATTTTACTTTCCAAGACTTCAATAGCATTTGGATTGTTCGCATAGATCAATGATTTGAAATAGCCCCACAAAAATCGTCCAGAGTCCAATTTATGGCCCTATTTCTGGAGACAATCATGACACCGAACACTTTCTTTAATAAATCGATGATTTCTTGGGCAGCAAGAAATGTCCCCTTGAAGTCAAAGATATTTCAGAAAATATTTACACACTTTTAGGGGAAAAAAATTGTTGAGCATGGTTGCAGCTCGATTTTCTCTCATTCTCATGGGGTGAGGACCGATTAAGCTTCCGACATACAATCGAAATCAGACAGTCCATTACATCGGTTGCCATTGATGGTGATAGCCTGATCTTCATTTTTGATAAGTATGAAATATTTCTGCTTCCAATGCACAAATCCCGAGAAAAGAGGGTGCACTTTAGTAGTTTGTGAGTGTTACTCAAAATGTGACAATTTTGTTATTTCACAAAGCCACTGAACTGGAAGTGAGCACCATCAGTAAATACAATTTAATGTCTCACGTTGAAAGCGATGGTCTATTGGGCTTAACTTTTAAAGCAATTGAATCTTGTAGTTGTGTAAATCGTGCAAAATCTTCCAAAAAGTCGATGAACACAGTCCAAGTTCTTGTACACGGAGATGAATCGATGAACAGTGGATCCTTATTAACACTCCTTAAAGAGTGCTCTACAATTTGATAAAAATTCTCTCCACACTTCAGGTGGAACAACTTGAATACCATGAATTCGACCCAGGGAAGTAGTTTTTTATTTTTCATTTCCACTGTTAAGGTTAAATTCTATTGTATAAGGAATTGCCCGCGAATGAGAATAATCACACCCAGTATACAATATTTATATGTATGTGGTTGTATAAAAGAGACAAAACTTTTCAACTCTCGCCAACATTATCGATGCTGATGCTGATGATGACAACTCACTATAGTTACGTAACAACTATTAATGCTACGAGTACCTTGTTCTTGTTGTTTGTCGCCATTGCCGTTACTGTTATTATTATAATGATGTGAACTGAATAACACTGATTGCATTTATTATAGTTGTTATTGTTGTTGTTTCTTCTTCTTCTTCTTCTTCTTCTTCTTATATTTCATATCATCTGCAACGGTAACCTGTTTATTTGCTATTATTTGTTTAATAGCATTGATACGGGGGTGTTGGTGCTTGCCATATATTTAGGTAGTACATACGATATATGTATGTATTTTTCATAAAAACAAATGTAAATATTTGTAATAAGTTGAAAGTGCTTTGAAAATGACTTTCACACTTGTGCTCGCATAATGAATAATCATAAAAATTAAGTATATGTGAGAATATGAATACAGTGTGCTATGCTTTTTAATGGACATATATATGCCAGAGGAAAGCATACATACATATGATCATATTCCTTAGTGAAGTTGTTATCTCAGTGATCTTTAGTATAAAAAAAATAAATAAATATGTGGCATTTAAAGCCCCATAGGGGGCTCATTGGCCGAGCTTCTCTTCCATTACTGTTGTGCGTCTTAAATTTTGGACAATATTATAAGGGACCTACTTATTTTAGCCGGATCCGAACGGCAGAACACTTGTCACATCACTTTTTCTGAGCTTTGTCACAGAGTTCTTTTAGAAGCTTTTTCATGGCAAGTTGTTACTGTCGAAAGAAAAATTAAATTTGTTATGCATCAGCCGGGGATTGAACCACGACCTACAGATCAGACGGCGAACACACTAACCACTGAGCTACGGCACCCAACCATCTTTAGTATAGAAATCATATAAATTGAATGTTAAAATGGATGTGATCGGTTGGATAATTGAAAAATTGAAAGAGCAGCTTTGAACTCTTAGGAAAGTACTGTTTTTACTCAATGCCGAGTTGTTGGTCTAACAAATTTCATAAATTTCTCGAGATAGTGTATTGGGTTTATGGGAATCATAAGCCGAACGTCACCTGGTCTACTATACCTAGAAATAGATTTTTCCATTAAAGAGATTCTATCAAGCAACATATTGATTCCTTAAGAAGACTCGATGGATCAGCAGATTTTGCCCGTAAAGAGACTTTATCAAACAACAGATTAAGTACTTTAAAGAGAATTGATCGAGCTACAGATTTGGATTGGCATAGACAACTATGACGTTGCAGCTCCGAGCTATCGGAGAGCCTCTTCGAGGATCTGATCTATTGCATCTGAAGGAATTATTGCACATCAGCTTGTATATTTTCACTTTCGGTAAATGCCTATTAGTTGTTTAAGCTTTGAGCTCTGAATCAGCACTGACAGGGTTCGTAGTTCGAAATCAGCAATTTAATTCTTGGGAAATAATTTCAGGACTCTTTTCTCGTTAAATCGAAAGCCATTCTTGACTACATTGACTTTCTTGTGCTGGGTTCTGGGACGTAGCAGACATACGTGGACATTTTAGAGGCGTTAGACAGGCACAAAATCCTGTCTGATGCAATCGTTGATGAAACTTCGATCGATTTGTACAAATGATATATGTATGTATGTTACAGATATGCCTATCTGTAACATAGGGTGCCGTAGCTCAGTGGTTAGTGTGTTCGCCTTCTGATCTGTAGGTCGTGGTTCAATCTTCTAAAAGAACTCTGTGACAAAGCTCAGAAAAAGTGATGTGACAAGTGTTCTGCCGTTCGGATCCGACTAAAATAAGTAGGTCCCTTCTAATATTGTCCAAAATTTAAGACGCACAACAGTAATGGAAGAGAAGCTCGGCCGATGAGCCCTTTGGGGCTTTAAGTGCCACATATTTATTTTTATTTTTTATGCCTATCTGTAGGAATGCAAAATTGCTTATGCATTAAGTAAAGCTTATGTAATCTCACTGATCATAATAGGGCAGGATTATTTCATTCAGCAGCACATCACAGTTTGCTAATTGGAAAAATAGTTATATTTAAACACGAATTAGTTAAAACTAAACAAAAGAAACGAAACAATAATATGTAAATGTCAAAAATGAATGCGCTGTCACTATATTGACCACCAAGCGTGTCGTAGATTAAGAATGAATTAATGATTTACACTTTCAAAAACATTATAAGTTAAATTGATCTACGTTCACTGAAATAATATTCAACAAGCGGCAAAAGAATGCAGTTCTATTGGATTTTTACAATATTGTCAATTTTTAATTTGTCTGGTAAATTCTTTTATAAATTTTCTATATCAATTTGATATTGCTTATACCAAATTTTAATAAAAATATTATTTATGTTTAGAACCATTTCCATGGCCCACGACTTATGAAGACGTATTTGCTTAATTTTCATAAAAATATTAGTTATGCTTAGTTTCATTTCCATGGGCCACGTTTGATGATCAAGTACCTGATTTCTTCAATGGCGAATAATTAAAAAATAATTATGGATTATATACATATATCCATTTTAATGGAAATTAAATTAAAAAAATAAATGTGAATTAAAACATTGTGTGATTTATTTTTAAAAATAGTAGGAAAACTATATGATTGGTCTATAATTTATGACAACTCTTTGTAATCGATGAATTAAATGAAGTAGAGACAGTCAACAGTTTATACGAGTAGTAACAAAAATTCTTAGGCTAACAAGTTTTAGTTGAGCTTCCTTCGGATCGCTTCCCATACAAAAAAAAAAAACAAAAAACGTTTCAAGTTTGAAAGAATCTCGGGACAAAAAAATTGTTTTCTTAACCCTTTTAGAACCGCCAAAATGTGTTTTTTATATTATAGCATAGTTGCTATATTGCTTGTTGAAAAGGTATCAAGCAGGGCTATAATTCCGTAAAAAATGACTTTGACAGCACTTTGTAAATTTTAAAACTTTCACTTTGGAAGCGAAAATAAAAACTAAAGGAATAATATCGAAATCAACTTTCCATGGGTTAATACCTTGCCATAGAAAGCAGTTTTTCTTTTATAGAGGGGAAATCAACGAGGGCCTTAAAGTAGTTTGGGACTTGAAGGCACTAAAATTTCCTCTAAGTCCGATTGTTTAACTAGTAGCAACCTCAGACACTTGATCTTGGGGTTGATATAAGCTTTTTAGTTGAGCATTGAAATAATATTAATTCGTCATCCGTGTAAAAGTGTATACAATGCGACTCTGTAATTTCAAATTCGTTCTAATTTATTATTGTTGTGCAGGCATTGCAATCAAAATTTGTTATGCCATGTTTAGTACATGAAATTCGAAAAGTTTTGCAGATGGTTCGGCCGAAGAGCTCTTTGGCCGAACTTCTCTTTCGGTACTCTTGTGCATGTTATCCAGCATTTCCTTCAAACATTCCTTCCTCTTATCTCCACCACTTAAGGGGTCTCCCATACCATGTGGCTGAAAAACGGCAAATAATACCGGTAATCCTCTTACAGTGGTAAACTGTTTGTTTCTCTTTTGTTTCTATGTATTGTACTTCTCGAAGGTCTCTAAATAGTCTTCTCTTTTCATTCCATGTTTAAATTTAGATCAAGCGTAAAAGAAATGGATTTGTTGTGAAAGAAATTTATCAAAATATATTCAAATATTCCTTCTCTAAAGTGGAATGGTGATGGTGTAGGTGCCGTAGCTCAGTGATTAGTGTGTTGGCCTTCTGATCTGTAGGTCATGGGATCAATCCCCGGCTGAAGCACAACAAAATTTGATATCGAAAGGATTTTTCCATCGAACGGTACCCACCTGCCGGCAAGGATTGGTAATTTTTCCGGCAGTAACAACTAGCCAAAAATGCTTCTTAAAGAGCTCTGTGAGTAAACTAAGTTAAAGTGATGTCACGAGGGTTCTGCCGTTCGGAACTGGATAAAATAAGTAGATCCCTCCCAATGCTGTTCAAATTTAATACGCACAATAGTATTGGAAGAGAAGCTCGGTGGTATCACAATGGGCCTTTCTGGCCTAAGTGTGTCCTCTCAGAGAGAGGGCAGCCACATAACCTATCCTAAGCTATATGTAGGTCAAATTACAGGGAAATAAAGATCCCTGCACATCTAGCACATGGCGAAAGAACAACCTTACTTTTTGCGAGTATAGCTATAGAGGAAAAGGAAGAAAATTGACAAAATTCCTTCGCTATTTTTGATATACATATGTAATCAAATAAATAATCTGAATATGTTCTATTTGAAATTTATATAAAAAATAAAAATCAAATCAATTCTGTTTAGGATGCTTATCATCTATGTCGAATAAAACATGACTATTATCCCATAATATAATATACCCGTCAGTGGCGCAGCCAGGGGGATTCTCATGGGGTAGATACTCCTTGACCGATGGAGTTGTTAAAAAAAAAAATAATGATAATACATAGATATTTAAAAATTTATTCTTATACATCTTTGACATCGTATGGCCCCCTTGCCAAAATACTGGTTACGACACTGATACCCATATCTCACTATGCGGCCTAGATATGGTACGTAAAAATTAGCAGTGTAAATCGAAAAGATGCCTTAATTACAATAAAAATTGCCGTCAAAACGGATTTTTCCCACTTCCAACGGACGGAAACGTCAATTTGGAAGTGTTAGTTATGATAAAAATGGCCTTTTTGCCTATTTTTAAGTTGCTAAAAAAACCAATAATGTCGTCATGATCCCAAGGGTAAGCTTACAATTAAGGGGTAGACATTAGAAACTTTCACTTTAATGCAGATGTAATAAAGTACATATAAATATGTTGTTACATTGAAAGATAAGTTTATTAGTAATTGTTTTTGAAATCAATTCCAGTTATATTATTTATATTGAAATGGAATTTAAACACTTCTCACTTTATAGTATCGCTCTCTCACTCTATTCATCTTGTTGTCTCAACTAAAGTTTGTAATATTGAAAGCAATAATAGAGGCTCTACGTTATTGCAATGGCTTACATATTGGGTATTCGGAAAAGTTCGGTTACAAATTTGACCAAAAATGAAACACTTTTTTCTTATGCTTGAAACGAGCCTTATTAAACCAAATATGGTAAAGCTATTATTCTATCTGTGTGGAACTTCTGGGTTTGCTGAGTGAAAAACTGATCCAAATGCGTTTTGTAGGTCTCTATGGAATTTAAATTTTCTGCAGAGGCTAAAACAAATGATCATCTGAAGGTACCAGGTCCGGGATATATGGTGGATGCATCAAAACTTCCCAGTCAAGCTCTCTCAGTTTCTGCTAGATCATCAAAGATGTGTGTGGTCTGGCTTTGTCACAACACCTTTTCTGTTGATCAATTCTGGCTGTTTTCATTGAATTTCTTGCTTCAATCTCGTTAATTGTTGACAATAGAGTACAGAATCAATCATTTGACCGGGCTGTAGATGCTCATAATGAACAATTTCCTTCCAATCCCACCATACATACACCATTACCTTTCTTGGTGTCAATACTGGCTTTGCCACCGTCTGCGAAGCTTCACCTCGCTTCGTCCACGATCTTTTACGCACATTCTTGTCGTACGTGATCCACTTTTCATCGCCTGTAATCATTCGCTTCAGAAATGGTTCGATTTTGATCCGTTTTAGCAGTAAATCGCAAATGGAAATTCGGTCCATTAAATTTTTCACTGTTAATTCATATGGCACCCAAACATGGAGCTTCTTTGTGTATTCAGCTTTCTTCAAATGGTTGATAACGGTTTGGAGATGAATGCCTAGTTCCGTAGCAACGTCGATGCTGCTTATGTGCCCATCTTGCTAAATTTTTTCCATGATTTCATCGACGTTTTTAGTGATTGGTCAACCAGAGGGAGGTGCATCCTTAACATCGAAATTACCAAATCGAAAATGAGCAAAGCATTTCGCTGCTGTTTTTCTAGTTACAGCATCGTCTCCCTAAACTTCACAAATTTTCTACGAAGCATTCTTATCTTTTCTACAATAGAAAAGCAAAAATGACGATAATGTTTAGGAATTTTGAGTCATTCTTAAACGTAGATAACTTTACACAGAATAATGCGATTTTAATAATGTATTCTAACAAAATGAAGCTTAGAATGTCACTCTTCAACCAAGCTATAGTATATATATTAATCCTATAGTTCCAAGGAGGAACAAAGGGCCACAATAAATTTTCTCCATTCAGATCTGTCTTGTGCCAGCCTCTTAACTTCGCTCCAGCTAAGGTTCACAGCGCGGGTTTCCTACTTCAGCAGTCTTCTCCCAGTATTCGCCGGTCTTCCTCGTCTTCGGATACCTTGTGGGTTCCAATCGATGGCATTTCTTGTTAGGTCTTCGCTTTGTCTACGCAGAACATGACCGATCCAGCTCCATTTTCTCTTCCGAATTTCAATGAGTACTAGCGTTTGCTGCGTCTTGCTCCATAGGTCAGCATTTGATATAGTGTTAGGCCAGAAAATATTCGGAATCTTGCGTAAACAGCGGTTTATGAAGCGTTGCAGTGCATTTACATCCGCCGCTGATGTGTTCCACGTCTCGCAACCATACAGCAAAGATGGTTTAACATTGGCGTTAAATATTTTCAATTTTGTGCGCCGCGAGATGTGCGATGCATTCCAGATTGGACGTATAGTGCCGAATGCTACCATTGCTTTGTTGATGCGATTTTGGATGACTTCGCTCGAATCACCCGACGTCGAGATGATGCTACCTAGATAGCAAAACAGAATGTACCTCCTCCAGCTGGATACCATCAATCGCGAATGCACGCGTATTTTGGGTGTTTATACGCAATGCTTTGGTTTTTGGAATGTTGAATGCCAAGCCGACTTTAGCAGCGGCATCTTGTACCAGTTGCAATTTCGTCTCCATATCCGAGTAGTTATGAGATAGCAGGCAAATGTCATCCGCATAATCGAGGTCAGCGAGACGGCCCCGTAGGCCCCAGGTAATCCCACTTTCAGGTCTTGTGGCATTCTTCATAATAGTATCCAATACGATGTTGAAAAGCAGTGGTGATAATACACACCCCTATCGTACGCCTGTGAGTATCTTTATTCTGTCGCCTAGAAGTTGTTCGTGCATTACCCGGCAACCTGCTTCGACGAGTTTGATCATTTTGCATGGGACTCCTTTGCATGCAAGATCGTTACGGATAGCACCGTGGTGTATAGTGTCAAACGCCTTCTGAAAGTCAATGAACACAAGATAAAGTGGGGACCTCCATTCAACTGATTGTTCGACGATGACTCGGAGACTGTTTATGTGGTCAATGCAAGAACGATTTGGCCTGAAGCCAGCCTGTTTCTGTCTGATATCTGATATCTGATATTCCCAGAGATGTTACATTTTAGAGCCATCTACCGACAATTTGTAACCGAACTTTTTCAAAGTCAATGAACACAAGATAAAGTGGGGACCTCCATTCAACTGATTGTTAGACGATGACTCGGAGACTGTTTATGTGGTCAATGCAAGAACGATTTGGCCTGAAGCCAGCCTGTTTCTGTCTGATATCTGATATCTGATATTCCCAGAGATGTTACATTTTAGAGCCATCTACCGACAATTTGTAACCGAACTTTTTCAAACACCCAATATGTGTAGTGCTGATAGTTTGATTGAGTTTATGTATGTGTAAATAGTATGAAATTGAAACAAATTAATGAAAAATGTAAAAACTCTATACACTTCGATAATCATCATTCTTTATTCATGTAAGGATATAAGCTTTTTGGATCAAATTTCCAAATTGCAAGGAAGAAGCTATTGAATCTATGCTTGAGCACATCTATTTGAACATACAAATATTTCTTACTTTCATATATCCTTTATGTGCTTTGCTTGCTACGAATAGTACCAATTATCGTGCTTCATGTTATTGTTGTTGTTGTTGTTTTGTAAAAACGAATTGCCAATGTAAATCGAAACATTTTGAATATATCCATACTCATATGAGAACATACACTATGACTCCTCCTGTTGCCTCCTGATATACTGACACATTTATGCAAAGTCCTGCAAATCCTTATTGTTTTTTTTTTTTTTTTTGCATTTTCAAATAAATACGACACTGTCTTACAGCAACGACAATGAGAATAGCAATTCCATGGTACAAACATAACAATATGATCATAGTTGTGAATTGTATGGTAGATGCATTCACTGCTCTCCATGCAACCATGCATCAAAGCATGTTTCTATGCCTACAATAATTTACTAATTGTTATTGTTGTACTACCAGTAGTAGTAATACTGCTGTCGTACTTACTATACTATCGTGTACTACAAATATTGTAAAACAATTTTCAATTTTCGAAGGCTGTATTATATATTTGTAGCCTCGACCAAAAATGAATTTCGGAAAACATCGAGCATCACCATTCGCTTCCATTAATAAATCTCTCAAAAATGTAAATTCGGCAAGAAAATATTTTGTCTCTCAGGAAGTCTCCTTTGCAGGTATGCATACAAATTTTCTGACACATCTGTCAAGTAGCTTTGTTCTGACAGCGATTAGAAACAGACGCCTACGATCATTTTCGTAAAAATGGAAAAAAAAAGTAAATTTCGTGAAACCCTGTCACGTCAAAAGTATAAAGGGGACTCCTCACGATCGACATGTGACGTTGAACGTTCTGGCAGCTCAATTGAGGTCAACACCGCATCAAAAATGGTCGATGAAATGCCCGGTATGCTACTAGACGATCGATAAGTGAAGGCCTGAGAACTTAAAAGCGGGTTGCATGATTATTATATGGATTTGTGAATTCCGTTTTGTATAAGTATTTCTGTCGTTTGCTCACAATTACCAACAAATTTAATAACTTGATAACTCCAAAGGAGTGTTTGACGTTATTTAATTGCAGTCCAAACGAGTTTTTGCTACATTTTGTACCCGTGGCTGAAACTAGTATTCATTATAAGACACCAGAGAAAAAGGAAACCATACAGTGGACTTCACGTGGCCAATCGAGAGAGGGTTGTCATGCAACAAGGTCCCGTCGACAGTTGATTTTAGTTGCGGTGCCTTAACATCAGTTATCTTGAAAAAGGTATAGTTTACCACTGGCGCATATTATGCAGATCATTTGGATCGATTCGAAGCCGATTTGAAGTTAAAACGACCTCATTTTCTGACGCAAACTTTGATCTCCACCACGACAGTGCATCGGCGAGAACAAGTTCGCAGTAGCAATGGAAACTGCATGAATTAGGTTGCAGATGACTCACTCCCCCAGCCACTTTTTCCAGACATGAAGCAATGGTTCGGCGGCAAAAGAAAGAAATACAGGCTTATTGTGATGTCTTTAAGAAAACCTATTAATTGGAGGGCATTAAGAAGTTTACGACGTGTTGGTCGAAGCGTATTGAAGAGGCTATGTTGAAAAATGTTCGTTATTTCAATTTCCAGGGTCTTAGAAATCGACCCTCTTATGTACAATACCTTCACGAGTTTTCGGACATGACTATAAGCTATATTTAAGTAATTTTGGACCAGTGGGCGTGGCATCTTTCATGGCAATCAAATAGTTTGAGGGTATATCTTTGTTATTATTTGTCTGGTAGCTTCACGAGTTTTTGGAGATGACTCTAAGAAATATTTAAGAGTTTTCAGCGAGTGGGCGTGGCATCTGAGATACAATTCAAATAGATTTGAGGATATATCTTTGCGGCTATTTGTATAGTAACTTTACGAACTTTCGGAACTATATTTAGGCAGTTTTATGAAAGTGGGCATCTCCCATAGAAGTCGAATAATCTTGTGTGTTTATCTTTGTGATTATTTATATAGTACATTTACGAGTCTTCGAAGATGGCTATAAGTTCTATCGAAGCTGTATTTGGCAAGTGGCAGTGACAACTCCCATAGAAGTCGAATAATTTAGAACATTTATTTTTGTGATTTTTTGTATAGTGCCTTAATATGTTATCGAAAATGGAAATGGGCGTTACATCTTGCATAGTAGTCAAATATTTTTTGGTGTATATTTTTGTGGTTATCTGTATAGTAGCTTTATGAGTTCTTCAAGATGGTTTTAAGCTGTAATTTGGCAGTTTTAAACAAATAGTTTTGACCGTGTATTTTTGTGGTTATATAGGTTATGGGGCTGCCCTCTCTCTGAGAGGACACACTTAGGCCAGAAAGACCCATTGTGATAGTGGTTTTATACAATATTGCATTGAAATTAGGTTGATGAATATGGGTTGATAACATGATTCTATAGTAAAAACGTGAATGCGATTGAGAAAAAGGGCATGGCACCTCATATGTAACTATATACCTTCTTATTCAAAAATCCCTGAAAGAATCTTAATACGATCATAATATTAGGTATTTAAGCTTGAGCTGATAACATAATGTTAGAGGAAAAATGTGAGTGAGATTAGAAAAGAGGGCATGACATCTCCCATATGATTTAAATATTTTGAATGATATACCTACTCGTATCTTCGAATGGATTTACAGTACAGTTATAATACAGTTCAATCTTATTATGGAGAAAATAATACGAGCTGCTGATCTACGACATAATGGCACTATCTTCAACAAAAGTGTCATGCTGTTAGCGTATGCCGACGATATTGACATAATCGGCATGAACACGCGAGCAGTCAGTGCAGCATTCTCAGAGTTGGAAAGAGAGTCGCGTCGGATGGGTCTTACGGTGAACGAGGGCAAGACGAAGTATCTAGTGTCAACAAACAAAGAGTCCTGACGTCTTGGACAGCACGTCACTGTTGACAACACCGCTTTTGAAGTAGTAAGGGACTTTGTCTATCTTGGAACCACCATTAACAGCAGTAATAACGTCAGCTTGGAGATCATGCGTAGGATAACTCTTGCTAACAAGTGCTACTTTGGGCTAAGTAAGCAATTGAGAAGTCGAGCCCTCTCTCGAAGAACGAAAACTACACTCTACAAGTCTCTCATCATGCCTGTCCTAACATATGGCTCTGAAGCCTGGACAATTTCCACCTCGGATGAGCGAATGCTTGGAGTTTTCGAGAGAAAAGTCCTACGCAAGATCTTTGGACCTATTTGCGTTGGTGGCGAGTACCGAATAAGGTACAACCATGAGCTGTACGAGCTGTATGGCGATATTGACATAGTAAAGCGCATCAAAATCCAGCGGGAAGAACACGCTCCGGCTAAGAAGGTGTTATATTCGGAACCCGCTGGAGGACGACGCAGAAGAGGAAGACCAAACCTCCGGTGGAAAGACCAAGTACTGGAGAACCTGACGGCGCTTGGAATTTCTAACTGGCGCCAGCTAGCGAAGAACAGAGATGGCTGGCGAAGCATGTTATTTTCGGCCTAAATCGATATTCGGTTGATATGGCCACATAAGTAAGTAAGTAAGTATAAAATTGAGTTTATAAACATGGGTTGATAACATCATGCTTCGAATGAGATTGGAAAAAAAGGGCATGGCGCCTGCAAAAATGATCTAAATACTTTTAAAATTGGGTTCATAAATGTGAATTGCTACAGGAAAACTGTGAGTGAGATTGGGAAAGACGGCATGGGACCTCCATATGATCTAAATACTTTTATTGGTATATCTTAGGAAGCATTTACAGTTTACAGTATACAGTATACAACATTGTCATGCTACAGTAAAAATATCGGTGAGGCTTTGTATATACCTTACAGCACTATCTACCATATTTTACTTAAGCAAATTTTCAGGTATGTATGGCTAGAACCTATGTTTTTCATAAGCAGCAATTCATTTCTAAGCAAAGTAGGGTACAAAAAAATAGAGGGCAAGATAGAGCAGCTAAATAATCACATAACGTATAAAGTGAACCTTTCACCATTGATTTGCAATTTACGTTACTTGGCCCTTAGCACACGCACTCAATGCTGATAATCGGTGCATTTGGTTTTTGGATTTTCGATAATCTTCTGTAATTTGAATGCATTAGAACATATGCAATGTGGATTTATGAAATGCATATATTCATATATACAAACGAGTTTGAAGAACTGATTGTGATATTGTGCGTAGGCATCCTTTATTGTGAATATATAGAATTGATGAAAGGCTCACATGAAATTAGTAACTCCATCTTTAATTGATTGTGAGAAAATATGAGGGAGGGAAAAAAACAGAAAATACAATTTTGAGAATTTTTGTTTGCTTCTGCTTCTTCTTATCCCCTTGATACTCCTATGCAAAGAACAATAAGCTTTTTTTAAGGGAAACTCCCAAATGAGAATTATTGCAAAGCAGTAGATGAATGAAAATGTAAAAGAAAAAAAGGAAAATTTAATTTCAGTAATATCCAAATGTAAGTGCACGATGACAGATAGGTATACTTTCGAAGAACATAAATTTATATTGCAGGTAGGCGTGGTTTTGAACCCATAACGCCCACTTTCAAACACACGTGCTCGTTGATAAAATTAATCGTATGGCCGCACTTTAAATGTTCGTGCTGAAAATCTTGAAATATACATTCCAAAGCATACTTTTATATGGGAGATGGGTGTGGTTTTCACCCAATAACGTCAATTTACAAATTCATTCATTCGATGATAAAATTAATCGTATGTACCAAATTTGAGTCTTATAGCTTTATATATCCGTACTGAAAGTCGCGAAACTTACATTCGAAAACATATTTTTGTACGGGAGGTAGGAGTAGTTACCATACAATTTCGCCTAGTTTCGAACTGGCGCAGTTATTAGCAAATTTATTCATATTTACCAAGTTGTTGCTTGATAGCTCTGTATTTTCATATGCAAAATGTGAAAATTTATATAAGGAAGTCTACTTTTGTATAGCTGATTTACTTCTGGTTCAGCATATAAGGTATAGTAAAAAGAAATCCATTATTTTTCCAATAGATGGTTTTAGTAGTCTGTGTCTCGCGTTGTATAAGTGCGATCGGGTTACGCTAGTTGGCGTTAGAACGATAGAATTTCGAACTTTTCACGCAGTTTTGTGATTGCTTGAGCACGCGTCAAAGATGGACACCAGTAAAGAGAAAATACGCCATATTGTACAGTTTTTCTTCGATAAAGGCGAAAACGCAAGCCAGAAGGCTGAAAATGTGAATAGTGTTTATGGTCCTGATACTGTAACAGTCAATCACGTGCAATTTTGGTTTCGTCGATTCCGTTCCGGTAATTTTGATGTCAAAGATGAACCACGCTCTGGAAGGTCAATTATCGCAAATATCGATAATGGAAATCGTCGAGTCTGACCGTCATGTAAGCACTGTTTCTATTGCCCAGGAGCTAAACACAAAAAAATCTCATGGACCGAATTTCCATCTGCGAATCGCTGCTGAATCGCAACAAAATCGATCTATTTCTGAAGCGGATAATTACCGGTGATGAAAAGTGGGTCACTTACGACAACGTCAAGTGAAAACGGTCGCGGTGGAATCGCGGTGAGCCGGCGCAAACGGTGGCCATGCCAGTATTAGCGGTCAGGAAGGTTTTGCTATGTGTTTGGTGGGATTGCCAGAGAATCATCTAATATGAGCTGCTCCCCTACGGCCAAACTCTTAATTCGGACCTGTACTGTCAACAATTGAACCGCCTGAAGAAAGCAATTGTGTTCCATCAGAACAACGCCAGGCCACACACATCGATAGCGACTCGCCAGAAGCTCTAGAAGCTTGGTTCCAAGGTTCTTATGTATCCACCTGATAGTCCGGACCTGACACCAAGTGATTACTACCTGTTCCTATTTATGTCCCAGTTTTTTGACAATAGAGACTAGGGTTTCTATGAGAGTGGCATTATGAAATTACCTTTAACATGGCAACAAGTTATCGAACAACACGGTGCATATTTGACCTAAATTGGAACATTCTAACTATGCTAAAATAAAACCTTTAATTTAATGCAAAAATAATGGATTTCTTTTTACTAGAGCTTATATTTTTAAACATTGTTAGTTATTGAATATACTCATACGTACCAAGTTTCAGCTCAATAGTTTTATATTTTCGTATGGAAAATGGGAAAATATGTAATTGAAAACATATTTTTGTATGGGAGGTAGGTGTAGTTTTCATCCGATTTAGTTCGTATTAAAACTCTACTATTAATTAGCGAATTGAATTGTAGATACCAAATTTTGGCTTCATAGGTTTTATATTTTTGCATGCAAAATGTGAAAATATAAATTTTAAAACAACATATTGTATGGGAGGTAGGTCTGGTTTTCACTCAATTATGCTCGTTTTCGATTCTTCGCATATATTAGTAAATAAAATCATATATACGGAGTTTCAATTGGATACTTTCATATTTTCGTGGGAAAAGCGTGAAAATAGGCATAAGCAAGCATACATTTGTATGGCAGTTTGGTGTAGTTTTTATCTAATTCATCCCATTCTCAAGCATGTTTATTTTTCGTTAAAAGTAACGTTATATATCGAGTTTCAATTCGATAGCTTCATATTTACGCGTAGAAAGCATGGGCGGTAGGCGTAGTTTTCATCCGATTAGGGCCGTTTACAAACACAAAAAAAAAAATAATAATTTTATCAATACTATGTTTTCTTTATTAGAAAGAAAAAAAAAAAAACTATTCCAGCGAATTCCGAACAATTTTTTTTTTATTTGGAATACACTAGCGAACGTCGAAGGGGAGAGAAATGGGTTATAGGGCAACTAATAACTTTTGAGATTCTTAAAGGAAATAATTAGTGGAATGTTTATTATAGAGCTTTTGTTTTTTTTTTTTTTTTTTTTTTGTAGGAATTGTATGAAACTCCTTTATTGCTCTAAAAAGCCTGCATATGGATGTTTGCTGAAATGGCTTCCAACTGAAAGCTGTATCGGAGCCACGACAATTCTTTTGAACTCTGGAGGCAAATTTTTCTATTCAATAGATCTAGGAGTTCGTGGTACAGGACTATAATATCTTAAGTGCTTTACTTCCCAGAGAACAAATTTGGCGGAAACCTTCCGGAGTTTCGAAATATTTGTAGCCGAACAAAGAAAATTATTGATTTTCGTTCACATGCTCGAGCGAAAAGGCTAAAAATTTTTGGTGCTTCAAATGAATACCTATTATAATTTAAACTTGGCGCATTTTTGAAATGACATTGAACTTAAAACTATTGTTTTCATATAAAAATTGCCATGAGTGGGTTTTATTTTCGCTTCTGTTTTGTTTTGCATTCTTCTTTGTTTCTATTTTATTTTAATCATACATGTCTCTGTATTGTACACGTATGATTTTGTCATTTACACTGCACTGCATATAGTCATCAAGTCAAGGATAAAGGACAATGCCACAAATAGAATGTCATTTATGAGAATATAATATTTGCTGGAATGTAGCTTAAAATATAAACAAAACAATGCCACAGGATAGCGCATGTCCTGCAACAATTGTTTATTATTTATTTGCGTCTAAGGGATATGTTTGTAAGGATGCTACATACACACTTCCATTATCAACATTGTTGCAAACGACTCAATGGCAACATTTCGAAATTCCAATGATTGTGAAATGTTTGAGCAGAGAATTTACCGCAGAATGATGCTTAAGGAAAAGGAAATTCTCAAAAATATTGTCAACATAATAGCAGGACATGTTAATTTAACATGTTTTCCGCTGTTCTCTCATGAAATGTAATGTGAAAATAAGTGTTTAACATTTTTGCGCCAAAAAGTATGCTTCATTTGCGGGGAAACAAAAAGCAACAAACTATTTAGCATACATTTCTGTATGCTAAATAGAGAAAAAAAAATTATATACAAAAAATAGTTATACTATAGACTTGGAAGAATGCAGTGTGCATTTGTACTTTGCATATGAGGTCGTGAGTTCGAATTGTAGACTCAATAAATTTCATTCTTTTTTTCCCAGTAGCGAATTTCATCTATTGAATTCGCTTTTTCTTGTCAGTGCATCTGCACAGCTATAGAGTAAAGCTTTTAACGTCTTCTTCTCCTTCTCCCTCCCTTTCGCTTCAGACTAAGTCTCCCTGACTTGGGTTCTGGCTCATTGATCGTATATGGTACAATATTTCATAAACACCCTTATAATAGCTCTGAGATCTCCCCTTCTTTGGATACACTACAGAGCCTGTACGTTTCGAACGAACAAAGTCAGTTTGACGACTTGGGTTCAGAGTCATCGAAGAATTTATGGAAATGATATTCAAATGATTAATTTGTCAGAATGGTTCTGCACTTCTTAACATCATTTCAAAATCAGGCTTTGGGTATGCTTCTCACGGCCCACTGTTCGCTCTTTCGTTGAGAATTGGCCAAAAAATATTCAAAGCTCCTCCTGGATCCAACACGGTTCCCAACTGTATAGTTTTTAACAAACCTGACGGCTTATAGGCTACTTACCAGGTCGTTACACTCTCCATAACTATATTATATCCATCAAATGGGCATCTGTCTGAGTGGAGAGCAGCAGTTCTCCTTCTGCTTTGTAGGAGCCATAAATTTTGAGACGCTAGACACCCGTCTGTTAAATTCAACTTTTTGCTCGTTTGCTTTTCCGTACTGACCGTGATTAGGGTTTGTAACTGAATATACAGGTAGCTAAAAAATACTATTTCTCTAACTCTATGATTCAGCCTAGCACATTCAACAGCCTTTAAATTTTCAGGGTTGCTTCGATGTTCATAGCTCTAGCAGAGCTTCAACACGTGCTGCCGTATCAAGCGCATTAATTATCAGCAGTATTTAGTACACTTGCTCCCGCCTAAATGTTCATCCAAATGGTTCTTGTCGAAGTTGTAAGTCTCCTGTCCGACCATTACTATCGATTGGTAATTGGCGTAGAGCTCGCTTTGGAAAACCGTACAGCAATTTGATGGTATGGTGGCTCTTCTAGTTTGTGCAATTGTAACCTTTTGAAAAATATAGTTTTGATAGGTTCAATTGTGCTAGGATGGGATGGATGTCGAACTTGAAGCTGCACGTAAGGTAATCCCTCTCACTAACCACTGAGGTACGGCACTAAGACAGCAGCGGCGTTCACACACATAAATTTGACAAAAGCCCAACTAGAAAACGCCCATCCTGCCCATAGTGCTCCAATCAGTGAAATTGCAAAGCTTGTGATTTTCGATTTATCAATAGGAACGAAGATGAGTGCCTTACAACACCGCATTGTTAAAATCGACCATATAACCATACTAGCCTTAAAAGAGATAATTTCATGCCGCTTCTTGGGTTCCTTAAGTGCGTGCTTATGTAAATAGATTTATGCTTGAATATCTTGAAGTATAAAGCTTAAAACAGAGTAAAATACTAATTGTTTGTCATTTATTCCTTTCCGGAGAATTTGGTAGTAAAGCACACCAAAAAGAGAGAGAGAGAGAGAGAGATTGTAAAAGAGTTATTTAGTAATTATGACAACAATTAAAAGTATGCAACTCTATTGAATATTATATAAGTGCATATTTAAGGTCAAAGATCAAAGCAGAGAAGATGCATATGGATGGACGGGATGGATCTAGATTTCCTGAGAATGACAAATTATCCCAAAAAGGAATAAAAAGAAAATAATTAGAAATAAAACACCTCTAACATTAGGTATTGCTTTAGTGTAAGTTCTGAACTAATTATGACAACTCTTAAAAGTATGCAATAGTATTGAGTATTGCAAATCAAAGGACAAAGCAGTAGGGATGGACGAAGATGACTTTGGAAGGCGAAATTCCTTCAAAATTAACAAAACATACAATGAATTAAGGCTTCAATTAATATTTGAGTGAAAGAAATTTTATATTGTAATTATAACAAAGCTTAAAAATATGCTAAACTATTTTATATTAAGGGTCTCAGCGAAAGATAGAGCATACTGAATGAGCATGTTTTCAGAAGGTCATTATATATTTTTGAAGGAAACTATTACAATCAAGAGTCTTCATCAATAATGACTGTTTAAAATAAAATGTTTATTTTAATTATGACAGCACTTAAAAGTATGCAATCAAATTGATTGTTATGAGTATGGTTATGGTTATATGAGCATGCGAGATGTAAATTATACAATGTAAAAACGCTGGAGGGTTGGTGGAAGAAAATTGAAAACATATTTAATTAATTATATGTAAAAAAATTGTATGAATGAAATCTTTTAATTAACATATACCAACAATCAATTAATTTATAATCCTCATATCGCACGCAAAGGACATACATACATATGTGCTACAGTAAATAATATGAATAATATTATAATGGGAGCTGGGACACAGAGCTAGTAGCAGCAATAAATATTATTATATATTATATATTATATAACTATTGTCATTCTTAACAACAACATATGCAATATATATGTAAAATGAATATAAATGTGTATATGATTGCATTGTTTAAATTGCACGACCAATATTAAAGCCAACAGAAGCAATAGTGCATTTATGACATGTCAAACAAAATTTTTTTTTTGGCTTTAGAACGGAAGTCATTTACGCTTTGTATGACATTATACTTGTAAAATATTTGGCTTCATTACAGGCGAAAAAATTAATGTGATTAATATTTAATGAATCATATATTTATTTATAAAATACATATATTAAATTTTTTATGAGATTTTATTACGGATCGCATCCTTCGTCAGATCAAAGTTGAAACTCAGCTCGACGTCCTCCTGGGCGCCTGAAGAGCTCACAGTCTGGAGTATGGACCATTTTGAAAATAGACGTAATTACTAAATTGCCACGCCCACATGGAGCCACAACTTCGTTAAATTTTTCACTCAGAACCGATAATATTGGGTTCTAAGTTTTAGTGGATAATCGATTTTTCATGAACAGTGGGCGCCTACTATTTTATTCAGCTCTAAAATTCCATACAAAAACACAAATTTTTGACAGAATGAATAATTTAATTAGATTTTCCGTTAAAAATTATTCTGATACCTTTATGTTTCGTAAAAAAATTATATTTTAATGACTGAAGCATTTAGCATCGGGTTTAGTATGGAATAGTACAATGGCAAATGGAAATTCAATCGATTTTATCTCTCTGCTGTAGAAGCCTGGTTCACTGGAGTCGATGAACTGCTGGAAGGCACCTTTCACAGCCTCTTTGGAATTAAATTTTTTTCCTACCATGAAGTTATCCAAACACCGAAAGAAATGTTACTCGGTGAGTGCAAGGTCGGGTGAATATGGTGGGTGACGGAGAGTTTCCAAATCCAACTCTTGTGGCTTTGCCACAATTATTCGTGCAGTATGTGGTTGCACGATATCGTGCAAGAGGTTTGTGGTTGATTGGTTGACCAATCTTGGTTGTTTAACCCTTGCCATGTAATGTCGTTTTCGCACCTCTTCTGTGTAACTTCGGGTCACTTGTGTCCGGCTCTTAAAAAAGTACATAAAAGTGTTCAAAATAATTTGACAAAATTCACGAAACTTTACTGAGGATTCTATTTTAAGGATCAATCGCTGTATTATCGATTTTGTAATTTTTTTAAACAATATAACTGTTTAATCAAACACAAACATAGAAAATGTCAGTTTCGGCAAGGCACAAGTGATCCGCCGTTACGTGTTAAAGGTTAATCACAAGATTCCGCATCATTTCGTCCCCTGAAATATAGTAGACATTCGCCGTGATCGTTTCGCCCGGTTTCATGAAACTGTGGTGGACTACACCGCCTCAAGATCACCAAACAACAGTCACTATCAGCTTCTTTTGGTGGATGTTTTGTTTCGGGCAATGTTTTGGTGCGTCATCTCGATCCAACCACTGGGATGAATGCTTGAAATTGTCGTAAAGGATCCATTTCTCATTAGATGTAACAATTGGATTTAAAAATGGTTCAATTTTGTTGCAAACAATGAGCGAAATGCAAGCTTCGGGGCGATGGCGTTTTTGGGCATCATTCAATTCCTATGGTATCCACTTGTCCAGCTTTTTTACCTTTCCATTTTAAGTCAAATGTCTTAGTATTCGTTACTTGACCAACTCAAACAAAAACGATAAATCGTGTGCACTTTAGGTCAGTTTCGATTCTATTGTGGCTTTCAGCACGTCGTTATCCACCTTCGTCTCAGGTCGTTCCCGTGGTTTTTTGAGCAACCAGAACGGAACTTCAGAGACCAACGGGATACTGTCTGTTTTAAAGTGACTTCAGTGCCAAAGACAGCTTGAAATTTCCCAGCTGTTTCCGCCACTTTGGTTTCTCGGTGGAACTCATACTTCGTTAAAATACGAATTTCGCTATTTTACATTATCACACTAAAATCAAAATAAAGACGAAAATTTTCAATATTTTTATGAAAATTAAAATGACTTATAAATTGAATTGGATTGAACCTAGAACCTACGGCTGTAAAGATCAATACACTAAGCCATTTACAGCCATATATTGAATCACTATTTTTACTAGAAAAATAATTTTAAAACAATAGAATTTTCATGAAAATAACTGGTAAAATTCTTCAATTAATAGACCAATTTATATTCTATCTGAAAAATTGGGGAATGGTTCGCCTGCTAACGCGTGCCTTTTGTTTCCAGCTGAGGTGTTACTCAGTCAGCCAGGGTCAAACAATAGAGCAGCGTAAAAACTCTTGTTGTAGAAGGAGTACCGAATTCTGCACGATTGCCTATTGACAATTAATTCACCGACACTAGAAGAGTGTTCGGCACGGTACTAATGGAATTACTACTACTTAGTTTTATTTTTCTTTATTTTCCTTTCTTACTTTCTTTTTACAATTTTTCTATACAATTTCAATTTCTTATTTCTACGCCTAACTAGAATAGCTAACGTTACTTATAAAATGAGAATTTATAGGATTGACCAGTGCCACCTGGTCGCACCTAATGAATCAGTCGTCTGGCAGATCCGCCTCAGTAGAAGTCTCCAAGCGACCGATATGTATTCCTGTATTCAGTACCCTGGCCTCACACCTAGAAGAGGGGGGAGACCTTTTAGCAATATATATATATATATATATATATATATATATATATATATATATATATATATATATATATATATATATATATATATATATATATATATAGGAACATCCAACGGGGTGGTGAATGGCTGCTCCTGATATATACGGTTGGTAAAAATGACTCCGGCCAGAGCTGATGGCTCGCAGGCGGCTGCTATAAGCGAGCGATCGAAAACAGACAGCCTCGCTTAATGCAAAAACTACTTATAGTCGTCTAGCGATTAATTGCCCACTTGACTATAAGAGCACTCGTTCGGATAGTAAGCTATTCGAACTGGCCTATTTCAAAAATTTCGCAAAATCGTTTCAACAGTTTTACGACTTACTCGACCAAGCGTTTGGTAGGCTTAATTACCATTTTTTTCTCATCTTTACATTGGCAAGTCATACATCTTTAGTACATCTCCATATATAAAGCATTTGAGAATTATGCAGTGTAAAATTCCTACGATACTACAATTTACGTTTAGTGAAAAATCATTTGATTGGTTCTTCTTTCTCTTGACTACACGAGTGTGTGTATGTGTGTATACATCTACTGATATTACTGTATGACGACAATCAGGGGGAGAAGAAGAATCAAATATAAATAAAATACGTATAAGTTGAAACGTGTATCATCTACAACATATGGGCGTGATTACTTACTTCTTACATTCTTACTATTCTTACATTCTTCTTCTTAATTCTTACATTCAGAGCTTCCATATATATTCACTACTTCGATCTGCTCATTAATATCGTTATATATCCCTTAAGAAGAATTTTAAGACAACTATTTTTCATATTCTAATTTATGGACCAAAATCCGTTTCATCAACAAATTATGGGCGTGATCAGTATGCTATTTCATATAGTAGCTGCCATACTAAAAAGTTTGTGTATACCCTTCATGGGCCTGAATATGAGCACTAATTAATCATCATTTACATTATTCAATTGCTAGGCAACAACAAATAGGATAATAAGTATTTACATGGTGATTTTAAATTATTCTAGTAGAAAATTTGAACTTGAGTAACCTTCTTGAGATATGAGTTTATACTATACGAATAACAATAACAACATCAAGATGAAAAAAAAAAAAAAAATGAGAAAACTTCTCATACGAAGAAAGAAAAATAATATGTGACATTTCATGCGAAATGACAAAAGTCATTATTACGGTGAGTTGACAATTTACACTACCAAACGGGAAAAATGAGCGAATGCCATCATCATCATCATCATCATAATCATCATCGTCATGTGATAGACAGTATGATGAGACGACGACGACGACGACGACGACGACGATGAGGACGACTACTACTCAAGCAAACAAGCATCATTCTTTGTATTATTTTGTTTTGCTTTTGTTCTTGTTGTTTTTGGCGCCTATTTATATGCATTTTATATTTTTATTTTTATTCTTATTGCTCCATCTATCTTACTCACCCACACTTTTTCGTTCTTGATCTTCATTTGTTTTACTCACTCACACTCAATGCTCACACTCACGAATAGTTTGCCTTTATGCATCTGTAATGGTTTCTTTCCGTTATCCGGTATTTTGCACATTTTTCTTATATTTCATTTTTGTTATTTGTCTTTTTTGTTTTGCAGTTTTATTGTTTTTTTTGCCAGTCATTCTATCTGTCTGGCCGGACTATACTCATATGCAGTCTTGACTCGGTGTATAGGATTTTCTTCTTGACTTTCAACTAAGTGAATGAGTGTGTGTGTGTGTGTGTGTGTGCTTGTATTATTCATAGATGATATTCTTATATTTCTCTTCTTTTTGTTGTTTGTTTTTATGTGCATGCTCCTACTCTTACACAAGCCGCCAAGTGTAATTGTCATAAAGTGTCATTCGCTGCTGCTGTTAGTGATGAGTATGAGTATGATGTTGATGGTGTTGATGGTGTTTTTGTGATAGTGATGGTTATGGTGATAGCAATGATGATTATGATGCTGGTATTAGACTACTGATGATGATTCTATGATATGCATGATAATACTACCAAATAACAATGCTGATGATGATGTTGATGAGCATTATACTAGAATATGCCATTTTTACCACGTGAATAAACTTAAGCCAATGCTCAAAAATTACTTTTACACAAGTTGTTTGTCCCTTATTAAGGCAATTTACTTTTGAAAGTCATTTGAAATGTGTATGAGATAATTTTAACAAAACTAGTATATGGCTGTCTATAGAATTTAAATGAAATGTCGCATACTTTATGCCAACAGGTAATAAGATTTACATAATTTTGTTAAAGTTTGAACATCTCGAAGGAGCTAAGAGTGGTATTATTTGTATTTACATACATTTCGATTGTAATTTATTTTATAGATCTAGCAAAAAGTAATTTAATTGCATAAAAACAACATTATAACACTATTATCCGATACTATAATATAACTGTTATATAGACTATGAATGATGAAGTGATTAGTAAGAAGATTTTTAATAATGAAAATAGCTTTAAATGCTTGTGAACGTTATTATATGTAAACTCCGTTATATGATTCTGTTATAAAACCATTATGGCATTCATTATGACCTTCATACTATAGTATATTTCTAACAATAAAATGTTACTATATAAACTGCTATAAAACTGTTATAAAAGTTACTTATCAATTATTTAATCCAAAAAAGACAGAAAAGAGCAAAACAAGACAATTGCTATAATGAAAATGGCTTAAACAGTTGAAAAAGAGTACAATACTAATAACGTCTTGTGTGATAATATTGTACTATGAAGCTTGTAACGCGTGCCTTTTGTGAACCCAGCTGGAGTATTACGCAGGCAGTCAGGGTCAAGCAAGAGGGCAGCGTAAAAACTCTTGTTGTAGGAGGAGGACAGAATACCTCTCGATTGCCTGTTGGCAATCAATTCACCAACACTGGAAGATTGTTCAGCTCGGTACTGATGGAACTACTACTACTACTTTGTTTTATTTTTCTTCGTTTTTATTTTCCTTTCTTTCTTTTATACAATTTGTCAAGAATACAAATTCAATCTCTTACTCTATGCCTTAATGGAATACCTAACCCTAGCTAACCTTAATTATATAATGAGGATTTATAGGATTGACCAGTGCCACCTGGTGCGACCAGGTCTCCTAGCGACTGATAGTTGTGTAGGGATCTCTTAGGGGAAGAGGGAGACCTTTTATAGCAATATATATGGGAAAAATCAACGGGGTGGTGGATAGTTGCTCCTGGTATCATGCGGTTGGTCAAAATGACCCCGGGCAGAGCTGAGGGGTCGCAGGCGACTACTTTATGCGAGCGGACGAACAGCCTCAGTCTGACAGCCTCGCTTAAAGCAAGAACTACTTATAGCCGTCGAGTTAATTAATGCCACCACGAATATAAGAGCACTCGTTAGGGTAGCAAGCTACTCATACGGGCCTAATAAAAAAATTCAGCAAGATCGTGTCTAATAGCAAGTCGGGTTACGACTTACTCAATCAAGCGTCGATTGGTTTTTCATGCTTTACGTTGGCAAGTCATACACCTTTAGTATAAAGCATTTAAGAATTATGTAGTGTAAAATTACTATGATGCTACATTTTACGTTCAGTGAAAATTCATTTGATTGTTTCTTCTTTCTCTGTCGTCACTGATATTATTGTATGATGACAATAAGGAAAGGAAGAAGAATCAAATGAACTTTTCTATGATACACATATTTGGTATGGTTTGTTTATTGCTGGTACTTTAAATACTGGAATATTTAAATGATTTATGTTGTGTTCGTAGGTAGGTATGTAAAAAGGTTCTAACAGGGTCAGTTTTAACCTGTTACAAGCTATTACATAGGAAAACATTTTTTTTTTTGTACGATACTGCTATAAAACTGTTATAAATAATAATTACGTGCCATTGACTTTAAGATTTAAAAAAAAAACATGTACATTTTCTATAATAAAAACTGCTTACATTCTTGAAGAATAAAAACTGCTTACATTCTTGAATAAGGAATTGCGTGCCTAATCACACTATAACTGTTATAAATACTATCCACGTATTATGTGCTTTAAGACTTTACAAAAATGAAAATTGTCTATAATGAAAATGGTTAAAAAATAGCCAATATTAATCATTTCTACTGTTATAACACTATAAAGCTATTATATAGAATAGATTCCCTTATATGATACTGCATTAATACTACCTATATCTTATGGCCTTAAAGACTGAAAATAATGAAAAATATAAGATGTTCATAAAAGAACAGAATTTAGAATACTGATAAAGTGAAATAAAAAAACTGTTATAAATATTGACTACTTATACTGGGTTATCTGTTTTGTGATTCATGATTCATCGTTCAAATGTCCTCCACGGAACCTCTTACGGCACTTGATTCTTGTAAGGTAATTTTCGATGACTCTTCGGCACATATCGCACAATATCTCGGCCATAACTTGGCGTCAATAGTTTGAGGATTATACGCATAAACACCCTACTTTGCGTAGCCTCACAAAAAAAAGTCCGACGGTGAAAAATCGCACAACCTTGGTGTTCACATTGCTGAAACGCGAAATGAACGTCATCGGTGTAGAAAATTCGATGAGGAAAATCATCATCAATTTTGCTGTTGATCAAGCACCCAATCTCGTGGAGGACATTTATATTTCACACATAATGACAAGGTTCAAACATTATATTGAAATAAAAATTTGATAGAAATTCTAATTATTATATTGCAAACTTAAAGACTAAAGAAAAATAATGAAAAATATAAGATTTTAATTAAAGGAAATAGTTTAAAATGTTTATAAAAAAAAAAGAAATAAAAACTTTTATGAGGCATTACTATAAAACTGTTATACATATAGCATATTTATAGGCCATGATGTACTCAGTTTTGTCGAAAGCAAGGAAAATATAGGAAATTTTCAACACTTAAAGGTATTTGAATTGTTTATTAGCAAAATATGTTGTTTTATGATATTTCTGTAAACTGTTATAAAAACTACTCAACTGTACTCGACGATTTTCACAAAAAAGAAAACATGAGACTTTTAGTAATGAAAATTTATGAAAATATTTATCAACAACATTAAAATAGTTTTCTATGAAACTGTTATAAAACTGTTATACTTATACTTTTTTAAAGCATTTTCTCAATTCGATCAAAATCTTCATATATACATGCTGCCTACGGTGTAAGGGGTTTCCCATCCCAACACAGAGCAATCAAAGTATTCCATCTAGGACAATAATATTTGGCATGTAGATTGATAATATAAAAAATAAAAATATAAATATGTGCCACTGATAAGCCCCGAAGGGATCTTTGTCCGAGCTTCTCTTCCAGTACTATTTTGCGTGTTAAATTTTGGACAGCATTAGAAGGGACCTACTTATATTAGCCGGTTTCGTACGGGAGAACCCTTTTGATATCACATTTTCTGAACTTTGTCACAGAGCTCGTTTATAAGTATTTGCATTGCAAATTGTTACTACCGGAAGAATTGCAAATTCCTTGTCGACAGGTAGATACCGTTTAAAAGAAAAATCTTTGCAATATTAAATTTGTGCTTCAGCCGACAATTCAAGCCACTACCTACAGATCAGAAGAAAGCCAACGAACTAATCACTGAGCCACGGCGGCACCAACCCCCGAGAGTGATAATACGCTACACAATAATTTTGCAAAAAATAGGCGAGCCATGCCTGCTATTTAATGTAGAGCCCATGCAAAGTTGCCGAATTAAAAAAAAGTTCAATCGCTATGGCTTACAAAGAATTGCAACTAAGCCCACCAATTTCGAAGTTTGAATGAGTAGTTTATAAATTCATATCCTAAATATTTAATTTTGAACCCGCCATAAATTACGTGGATTTTCGCCTAAGGTAACCAAATCTTAGAAGCATGTTATTGGGAAAAATAATTCTACGAGAAAGGGTTGAGCCAAGCCCACTATTTAATATAGATCCCATACAAAGATGTGACATATTTGTAATTTGGTGTTTAAAAGGGCAGAATTTAATCATTATCGAATTATACAACTATGATATAGCAATTACTCAGTCACAATTGTAGGGGAAGGTCAATCGAATGTGCATTGATTTTTTTCCATTGCCATTCTTTTTCCAAACATCATTATTAAGTATATACAAATTGTATATGACAGTTGTATGCGCCAAAATGTATGCTACAAATTTGTTTGAATTTTTTTTTTTTTTTTTTTTTTTTTGTATTGCCTAAAGACAAGCATGAACAGCCCTTGTATTAATAGAGTTCACTCCCATTAAACACTAACACGCGCTAGTTAATATTATCAGCATTACCACCTTCTAAATGAAAACCTTTTACCTTCAAAATACCGTCAATATATAAAAATAACAACATCGCGCCACACAAGCTTCCTCTTCACCACAAGAACACTTACATATTTATATTGTTCATACATGGTAGTAGCTTATAGTTTGCAATGAGAAAATAAAGGCGAAAAACAACAACAAAAATATTGTATTATTATACTCTGAAGGGTGCTAATCGTATTTTCGTGTCCAAACTAATTTATTGTGACACGGTAATGGTGGCAACAGCAGTAACAACAGTAACATAGTTCAGTATTAGAAAGGTGGTAGAAAGAAATGTGGTGTACCAACCCTTAAAGAATCATCGACTCACAAATTCACAGCTTCACTCACTCACTTATTCAAATATGTATGTACTCGTACATATGTACATATTTATGCCATTAGAAATCTATACGCATACGCTTTCACCTAATAAAATTACAATAAATTTCTATATTCACATCATCTTCATTCTTTTGATTATCCTTTCATATTTTCTGCATTTTCTTTTGCAATTTTTTTGCTTTCACCTTCATGGTCTTTGTGTTCATTTGTCTTCTTGAGCGTTTGTTTCTGTTGGTGTTTGCTTTGTCGTATGTAAATTTAATTTCATTTCCTATTACCCTTATTGATTTCTATTGTGGTATTCTAGATGTTCATAGTATCCTTTTGGGATTTCATTGCATTCGAAGGGCACAAGAATATTATCATCTCTTCATAGACCAGTAGGCATCCGGTTAGTATGCAGAATGAAATCTGTGTATGTACTCGTACACATTCACTGATAATTATTATTCCGGTTTTTTTTTTTTTCAATTCAATCGAGTTGCAATTAGAATTCTGCTGATTAATTTAAAAATTCCCATATTGTCTGGGTAAATGGTGATAGGGTAGCAATTGGTGTGATTCTTAATACTCGCATATATGAGTAAATGAGTACTTTTGGCTCACGTCAAACGGACTCATGATCTTTTTGAAATTACACTTATGTTCACTCATGTTCAGCCACGAATATGACAACTAATTTTAGATTCAGGTAAGTTTTTCCCATTTCACTAACGATCATGAACGCCCTTAAACGAACTCTCAAACAAAATTAACGAAAAATAATCTGTAAATCGACAAATAACTTCATAACTGGATATTAATCACCTTTAGAGCTATGAAAGGTTAGACTGACCCTTCTTCATATTTCCTTTTCAATATTTCTTCCAAAGTTCTGTACTCCTACCTCTACCCTTAAGGGGACTCCCATGCAAAGTGACCGAAAAATACCTAAAATTCGACAATAGCTGCACAGAAATCATTTCTTTAGTGGTGAAATGTATTATCTTCTCTAAATATACTTGCCTCCTGTCCCCACACATTAAGTTGGCTTTCATACAAAATGACCGAAGAACATCTGTAAATCAATATATAACTCCATAAATGTATAGGAATCACCTCTAGACCCTTAATATGTATAACCGACCCCGATTAATTTTTCGTCCTCCAAACGAAAATCCTCTGTAAATCGACAAATAACCTTATAACTGAAGAGGAATCGCCTCTAGAGCGATGAAATGTAAAACTGACACCCTTACTTTTTCCTTTTCAACATTTCTTCCAAATTTTCTTACCCTTTAGCTCTACAATTGAAGAGGATGCCTATGGAAAATGACTGAAAAATATCTAAAAATCGATAGAGAACTGAACAGGAATTACATTCAGAGCGGTAAAATGTACGACTGACCTCTATTACTTTTTCCTTCTCTACATTTATTTGAAACATACTTATCCTAAAGGGGACTTCCATATAAAATTACAAAAAAAAAAACGCCTGAAAATCGATAATCACTGCCCAAGAAATGCCCTCAGAACAGTCAAATATATGTACGATCACCATTAATTCTTCCTTCTTAACATATCCTCAAAGAACCCTACCCTTATCTTTACTCCTTAGGTGGACTCACCTACAAAATTAATGGTTTTGTAAAAAACTAAAAAAATGGGCTGGTACGAATCAGGAATTTAGGAGACTTTCTTGGAGAGAAATGCTTGAAATTATCAAAATTTTCGCACATCTTTAATTTGAATTATTAACCTTCAGATAGATTTTGTTAGAATATCGTCATAACAGTGGTTGTCTAGAATCGACGGACCTTTTTCCTCATTTATTGTATACGTCCCTTTAATTCACTCGTTATCATTGTACCATTGAAGCTGTTGGATTTAAGTGCACTCAACTCATTAAAGTTTCGGAGTGAAACTCTCGTATTTAATAGTTCGTATAGTTCCCAATTGTACCTATTCCAGTATTCGATGGAAGAGATACTTTTTTTTTCCAAAATCCAGAAGAGTCGTTAGATTCTAAAAACGTTTGATAGCATTTCTCTATATTATCTCTTTACCAAGATATCCCAACTTTCCAATGTACACTTTGTCTGGGTACTCCGGGAGAGTGACACTACAAGAAACTCCAAGGCTGACTAGCTGGCGAGAGAATAGCATTCAGTTACCGGTCATCGTCATAACATTTGGCAAGTTTTTACTTCACTTCTGGAATCAACAAAATAATTTCGTCTTTATCCAGTAGAAGAAGGCCTAACTATCCACTCACAATAGGCCGCAGTTTTTCTAGATCAGGCTTTGGGTTTGGTTTGAGTCAGCTCTTTTATTGCTAACACAGCCCAAGGGCTTGGAAGATGTCCTATTTGTTATAGCTAGTCTTCTGTATTGGCAAGGGCAAGTGAGACATTTCTCCACTTTAAGGAATTATTATAGAGGAGAAGGGCTTACAGGTCAAATTTTAGGTTTTTCACTTCATCTTCAAAACATTCTATATCAAAATAAGAATATATAAAATAATATTGTATAATATTTACTCTATAAGTGCAAACAATCTCCATAGAATGTTAACTATAAAAGTAATTATGCTTGTACTTGTAGCAGAAATATTTAAAACTATAAGAATTCTATTATGAGAACTTCCTTTTGAGGACAGCGTTAGAGCGTCAGTGGGTATGAGCAAGTGTTTCTTAAAAAGCACTTTGCGGTTATTATCATGACAATTATTTACACTTCATACTCAAATATTTTCAACTAGTTGCATGGAAGTCTTTGACGATAGTATGGAGAACTCATACAGTTGAGTATAATGCAGCGTATGTACGTACTCGTACAATTAAATTGAAGACAACATGTAAAGTTTGTTTGTATAAAATGTGCTTAAGAATGTACGTAGACGGATGCAATGTTCTATATGCATATACACCTTCCTCTTCTTCTGCGTCACCAACGGGTGCCGAATTAAATACTCTCTTCGCTGGAGCATCTTCTACCATTCGCTCGACATGAGCCAGCCAGCGCAGCCGCTGGATTTTGATGCGCTTTACTATGTCAATATCGGCATACAGCTCGTACAGCTCATGGTTGTACCTTATTCGGTACTCGCCACCAACGCAAATAGGTCCGAAGATCCTCCGCAGAACTTTTCTCTCGAAAACTCCAAGCATCCTCTAATCCATGGTGGAAATTGTTCAGATTTCTGCGCCATATGTTAGAACATAAATAATGAGGGACTTGTAGAGTGTGATTTTCGATCTTCGAGCGAGGACTCGACTACTCAATTGCTTACTCAGCCCAAAGTAACACCTGTTAGCAAGAGTTATCCTACGCATGATCTCCAAGCTGACGTCATTACTGCTGTTAATGCTGGTTCCAAGATAGACAAAGTCCCTTACTACTTCAAAAGCGTAGTTGTCAACAGTGACGTGCTGTCCAAGACGCCGGGACGCTTTGTTTGTTGACACTAGATGCTTCGTCTTGCCCTCGTTCACCGTGAGACCCATCCGACGCGACTCTCTTTCCAACTCTGAGAATGCTGCACTGACTGCTCGCGTGTTGAAACGAGGTTTATTAAACCAAATATGTGCCGTTTTGATCGATTTTTGGGGTAAAGCTATTATTCCATCTGTGTAGTACACCAATAAGATAGTGCTGCAGAGATCGAAACAAATGATAATCTGAAATGATAAATGAAGGTTCGGGCTATATGGTGGATGCATCAGAACTTCCAACCAAACTTCACAAATTTTTGCAGCAGCCTGCGACGAATGCTTACCTTTTCTACAATATAATAGAAAAGCAAAATATGACGATAATATTTCGAATTTTCACTAATTTTTAAACCTTTCACATGTCACCTTTTAAACCAGCTATAGAATAGTCATATGCAATTCATAAAACCAGAGATGTTACATTTTAGAATCATCTACCGACAATTTGTTACCGAATTTTTTCGAACAGCCAATGTATTAGAATTTTTGTGGGTACACATTTCGACGAATTCGTGGAATGTGCATTTTTGTATATGTTGGGTATTAGGGTGGTCCTTATTTAAAACAAGTATTATTTTTCTAACTCTCCATGGCTTAAGAAAATTTCGTGCCAATTGGTGTAGTTTTAGATATGGCGTCTAAAGATATAAGACAAAATTTAATGTGGGTCACTAATATATTTATCTAGGGGGTATCCTGAGAATTGTGGAAACCAATTTTTGAACAAAAATTTCAATCCTGTAGGAGTGAATCCCTATGAAGTAGAATTAGAGAAAAGGTTTGTTCCGAAGAAATGGTGGGAAAAAAAAGAATGGCTGTCGGTTTTACATTCCTCCGATTCCTCTATAGGCGGCTACTTGGCACTTGAGGTTATTTTTCGATTTTTAGTATTTTTAAGTTAATTTTGTATGGCAGCCATCTTATTGGGAGGAGATATAGAGTAAATGTCTTGTAGAAAAATATTGAAAAGGTAAAATTAATGGGATTTTAACTTTTTTATCGTTCCAGAGATGAATCCTGGGCAGCTATGGGGTTAATTCCGGTGTTTTTCATTCATTTTGTACGATAGCTCCCTTGTAGAGTGCAGATGGAAGGTAAAGTTTTTTGGGAAAAATTGGGAATGTAAAATAATTCCTGACAGCTATGGAGTTATTTGTCGATTTTCAGGTGACATTTGAGTTGATTTAGTATGGCAGCCACATTAAATGGTGGAGATAGAGAGTAAATATATTCAACAAATATATTGAAAAGGTAAAATTAATAGGGGTTGAACATACATTTTGCCCTTCTAGAGTTGAATCCTGGCAGTTTTGGAATATTTAAGACGTTTTTTTTTGTCAATTTCCTATGTGAGCATAGAACCATGCGGACATAGTAGATAGAACTATTCGAAAAAAATATTGCGGAGGCAAAAATAAGGGGTCTGAGCTATATTACCGTAAATTCTGTGGTGTAGTCACCCTAAGATTTGAAGATAGGCGGTGAGTATGTTCAAAGAATATGTTGTGGAGGAAATAAATGGAGATCAGCTTTACATTACACTCCTTTACAGGTGAAATTTAAGAGTTAAGTAATTTTAAAAAGTGTTAAAAGCCCTCATTTTTTCGAATTTGACGGCTAGTGCTTTATTATAAATATTTCATTCACTATTCTTATGATTATATAATAAGAAAAGTAATGAAAAATCACATTTTTCCTACTTTAGAGCTCGTGCGGCTCGAAACTTTCTATTTATTTCCTTAAAATCAATACTTTTTTTTTTTTCTATCAAATTGAATATTTCTAGCCAATTTATAGATAGAATTCACACTTCAAATATGTTTCCCTTACAATGGAAGCCCACCTTAATATGTAAATTTTCTTTAGCATTCCCCATTGGGAGTATCTTAATCACTTTATTTTGCCGCTTTAATATTATTTATGCTTATTTCTACATATTATATGTACTTGTATGATTATAACTTTTTGAATAACCTACAAAATAGAATAAAGCAGTAATAAAATATATTACAAAAAATCTATGTTCATGTATAAATGCGAGGGTGGTCCCAGAACTACCTGACCTAACAAAGAAAACACAACAAATTTGCTGAAATTTTGTCTAGCTCATTAAAATAGTCATCTACTGCAGACGCCACCTCTTCATTGATTGCAAATCTTCTATCACCAAGCCATTTTTTCAAATTTTCAAACAGAAAATAATCCGAAGGAGCTAAATCGAGCTCTAACTCATTGATTTTGACCACAACACTTTCTTTTTCGTCAAACGTGGCATTTTTTCTTTAATTTCATCACTTAAACACTGCAAAAAATTACTCGCCGTTGATTGCTTTTCCTTTTTGAAGATAATCAATGAAAATTATCCCACGTGCATTCCAAAAAACAGACGCCATAACTTTGCCTGCATATGGAACTGTCTTTGCCTTCTTTGGACAAGATTCTCCCCTTTTAGTCCACTGTTTTGACTGCTCCTTTGTCTCAAGTGTGAAGTGGTGGTCCCATGTCTCATCCATGCTTACAAATCGACGCAAAAATTCGGCTTTGTTACTGTGAAATATTGCCAAACACTCTATAGAAACATCTTCACGATGTTGTTTTTGTTTTATTGTGAGCAAACGCGGCACCCGTCTTGCACACAGCTTTTTCATCTCCATATTTACGGTCAATATACGATGTGTAGAACTTTTTGAAATGCCTGCAATTTCACCTAGCTCACGCACCTTCAGCCGGTGATCATCCAATACCATTTTGTGGATTTTCTTAAAAGTTTCTGACGTGGTCACCTCAATTGGTCGACCACTATGGTGTTTGTCTTGGCAGCTCGTACGACCTCGTTTAAACTCTGCCACCCAGTTTTTTTATGGTCGTAAACGAAGGCGCAGACTCTCCCAGAGTAGAATCTAGTTCGGCTCTAATATTCGTTGGACTGAGACCTTTCAAATGAAAATATTGAATTACATAACGGTGACCAATTTTTTCCATGTTTACAAATTCACTGAGGTCGTGGCGCCTTGAAACTTAAAACACCAAAAGTAATCCGCCATCTATATGTCAGGTTGGATAGTTCTGGGACCGCCCTTGTATACAGGGTGTCTCTGATATAGAAGGATAAGTCGATGCCAGATGATTTTACATATCCAAATGAATGAGAGAGTTTATGTACCAATGGACAATTACATATTATTACCTTTAGGGCACTATAGTTGGTTGTGTTCTAAAGAAAAGTGTACTCGACACTTTGAAAACTTTAATTCGCGCTAATAACACAGTCAAAGCTTTAGGAAAATACCATCGATTTTATTACGCATACTAATAGGAGCTTGTGAAAATTAAAGGAATTCTATTTTTCCTACACAAATTTTCAAAGCACAGTTCAGCAATGACATTGAGGTCGAATATATGTATAATGAAAATTGCTTCTTGAGGCCAAAAATGGGCATGATAAATTGTATATAATCTATACACCCTTCAGCATTACCCTGTATATAAATTGTTATTGGACACTCGTACTCACACATAAGAGCGTTGAAATATTTGCACATGAATGAGTTGCACTATGGGGTGCCATAAGAATGACATGCATAACAACAACAGCAATATGAACAAATATGGTGGATTTGGATTTGCTTATGTGGTGCAGTGTATGGAGTATGTAAAGTTAAGTGACATGCATGCATGCATCCATTTATGTATATGATTTAATACACAAACATTCACATGCATACACACCAACACTTAACTTTAGCTTGGGCCGTTTATGTGTATCCCTCTGTCTTTCTCTGTGCACACACACACACACACACACACACAAATCATATAAATGCTTAACTAAGCTGTATGCATAAGCGTGTATATTTACACATCCATATACATATATTCACGCACACATAAGCAGCACCTTTGTTATGCACCATTTGTTGCCATTACTTAGCAAGTGTCAGTTGACACAGCCAGCCAGCATCAATATACAAACACTCGCACACATACAACAATAACAATAATAGTGATAATAATAATATATAACAATCACAGCCAACAGGAGCAGTAACAATAATAACAAGTACACATATAGCTACCGTTGTTGTGGTAGTGGCAATGGTAATAGTCATAGTGGCAGCTATGCTAATAGTAATGATTATGACCAAGTTAAGCAATTTAAATACAGTTTCGAGCAGCAGTAATCAGCACTAGGCAATGCCAACAGTAATAACAATGACAACAACAACAACAACAACAACAACAACAACAATAAATGTAATATTAGTTGAAATGTGTACTCGGAGCAGCAGAATTTCAGAGTGAGATTTTCTGCTATCAATCGCACTCAAAACAAATTCGTCACAATGAATGACAATTTAAAGCTGCAGTATGACAGCTTTAAATAGTTTAAAGAGCTTCTAGAAACACTGTTGTGGAGCATTGGTATGAACTTCGAAAGCTTTTGGGCTGACAGAGTTGCTTGTTTCTATTGTAAATTCGTTTTGCATAGCTTTAAAGCTCAGAGAGCTTTCTGGAGACATGACTGTGAAATATTAATAGACGTTTCAAAAGCTTTTGGCGTGATAAATCTGCTTGCTTCAATCGCATAATCGTTGCACTACTTCAAGTGACCAAGCGAGAGTTCGATGGTGCAATATGAAGATTTTGTAGTGTAAGTAGCCTTCGGAAAACACTTATCGAAAAGCTTTTGGGCTGATACAGAAGATTGCTCCCTGTTGAATAATAAATGGTTTCGCTCCTTAAATACCACACATATTAGTATACGCTTGTGGGTGCCGTAGCACAGTGGTTAGTCGTGGGTTCAATCCCCGGCTGAAGAATAACAAAATTTTATATCGAAAAGATTTTTCTTTCGAACGGTACCCACCTGCCGGCAAGAATTGGCAATTTTTCCGGCAGTGACAATTTGTCAAAAATGCTTCTTGAAAGAGCTTTGTGACAAAATTAAGTTAAAGTGATGTCACAAGGCGTCTGCCGTCCGGAACCGGCTAATATGGATAGGTCTTTTCTAATGCTCTTCAAATTTAACACAAAAAAAAAAAAAAAAAATGGAAGAGCGACTAGGTGGTATCGCAATGGGCCTTTCTGGCCTAAGTGTGTCCTCTCAGAGAGAGAGAGAGAGGGCAGCCACTTAACCTAACCTAACCTAATATACACTTCAAAAGCTTTTAGCCTTATAAATACGCTTGTTTCTATCGCATTATCGCTTATTTACTTCATGTGGTCATACCAAAGCTGGACAATGCAATATGGCAGCTTTGAAGTGCTTTCTAGAAACACGATTGTAAAGTATTAGTATAGGCTTCAAAAGCTTTTAGGCTGATGAAAAAGCATGCTTCAATTGCGAATATGATTCATTACTTAAAAAGTAATGCAACATATTTGAAAGCTTAAAAATTTGCTTAAAATCGATTCTGTGAAGTCATAATAGAACCTTCACTATATTTTTAGTCCATATTACCTTCATTAAGTAAAATGGTCAACTGACAATGTATCAAGGGTGTACCATAACAGCTTTAATGCTTGAATATCTGTTGAACATATTTTTGTAATGCCTTCGATAGAGCTTGAATACAAATATGCTTGTATTCTAGATTTGCTTTCTCAAAACCACTCCCCTCCCCCCGTTTGAAGACTTTGGACTCATATGGGCTGGTAAACATGATTGCTTCTAATTCTTATTATATTTTCAAAACATGAATTGACCTACTTAAGACAATGGATCAGAAAGCTCTGCAATATATCCAAAACCTGAGGAGCACAGCCTGTCAAGTTCAAATAAAAAGGCCTCATATTCATATTAGAGACCACGGAGGCTGCTTGACGTAGAGTAATGGGTTCCATGAAAACCATTTCAGCCAAGGCATGTGATACATGAAAATATTCAAATTTGGAAAAATACTACCTACTTTTATTTTATATTTGCTGGACTACCTCTAAAGTTCAGACCATTTCCTACGAGAACACTTTCATAAGAAATGAGAGCCAAAATCCGTGGGATGAAATGTGTACTAAATACTTTGACTTCTATAGATCAGTAAGTGGATTCATGAGCACATTCCTGAGCACAACTGAAGTGGCTTAGTTTTCAGTGTTGATCAAGTTGAAAGAAATTTTTATTCAGAAAGATTAAACATTGGCTCTCAAATGATGTCCCAAAAGAACAAGAGTTCGGTCGTTCAGAGCCGGTTAATCGAAGTAGTTTCCCAACCAATATTACGCAAGATTATCTATGGCTCTTTGGATTTTATAGGGATAATCCTTAATTTATTATTTTTCGGTTTGATTTGATTTGTTACGAATATTTTTAGAAGCTACAATCAGTGAAAACATCATCGTTTTGATAGTGAAAATCTTAGAAATCTTCAAAACAAAAATACATTCGGGCATTAGGGGGGAGCAATTGAGAAGTCGAGCCCTCTCTCGAAGAACGAAAACTACACTCTACAAGTCTCTCATCATGCCTGTCCTAACATATGGCGCTGAATCCTGGACAATTTCCACCTCGGATGAGCGAATGCTTGGAGTTTTCGAGAGAAAAGTCCTACGCATGATCTTTGGACCTATTTGCGTTGGTGGCGAGTACCGAATAAGGTACAACCATGAGCTGTACGAGCTGTATGCCGATATTGACATAGTAAAGCGCATCAAAATCCAGCGGCTGCGCTGGCTAGGTCATGTCGAGCGAATGGAAGAACACGCTCCAGCTAAGAAGGTGTTATATTCGGAATTCGCTGGAGGACGGCGCAGAAGAGGAAGACCAAACCTCCGGTGGAAAGACCAAGTACTGGAGAACCTGACGGCGCTTGGAATTTCTAGCTGGCGCCAGCTAGCGAAGAACAGAGATGACTGGCGAAGCATGTTATTTTCGGCCTAAATCGATATTCGGTTGTTATGACCACATAAGTAAGTAAATAAGTATTAGGGGGAAGATAAATGGGGCAATATTCAAAATTTTGTACTAATTTGATTACAAAAGTTAAACCATTTATTTTTAAAACTCCTTGTTCAAATTGTGCATACTTTTAGGATGAAAATAAAAATGAAAGTTTTGATTGAAATCATAACCGGACTGGATCAAAAATGCAATTAATTTCAATTAAAATTCTTTGGCGCAACAAACGTCTAACTGAACTCTAAGTACCAGCTTAAAAATTACCTTTATCATAGTCGAATTTTTAACTAGTAACAGCTTTATAAAAAGCTTGTATACTTTTAGGATAAATAAAAATAAATTGGTAGTATTTTATCACAAATTTTATTTTTATTTATCCTGTAAATGCTTGCAATCAATAACGCCTATAACACTTGGAAATCGTGAGATAATGAAAAAAGTATTTTTGGCTTCATTCATTTGGTCCACTCCACTGGGAAATCGATTGTAATTTCCTAGATGCAAAGCAATCCTTACCTTATATTTTTGAAATCTCTGCTTCGGGTTGTCTGTGATAAACCATGAAGATCAGCTAATCGTGATTTAAATTTAAATCTAATTGGAAATCGACTTTGATTGATCACTTTGATGGATATTTCGCCCAAAAAAAAAACAAAAATACAAATGGATCAATACGTAAATCGTTTATGAATGACTTAAGTAGTGGCTTAAATAAAGTATATACTTAAGCTGATACTTAAAACGACTATGAATATGCGCCTTTAAGTCTTCGATTATTTGTAATAGTTACCATTGAGTTTCTGCGCTCTCATAAATTCTTTGCATGATTGCATACTTTTAGGATTAAACAAAACAACAAGTGTTGTCGTGGAACTATTGAAGAAGTTTTTACCGATTTACCGAATTATTACTGAAAAGTAGTAATTATTGAAAAAAAAAAAATGTCAAAATATTTGTCTCTGTTGTAGAATTGATTGCAAACAGAAAATAAAACCTATACACAGATTATTGCTATGCATTTAACTATTTATTTATTTATAAATTGAATGATAAGTTTTTTAATTTATCCATATATCTTGGCTGTGGTATCACCAAAAAATAGAATAAGATTTTTAATCAATGAAAATTTTCCGAAATTTTAAAAACACCAACAAATCAGGAAAAATCCGAAAACCAAAATGAAACTAATACAAAATCGAAATAAAGTTCAACAGCAAATTGAACACAAAAATTCAAAATTGAATTGCTTTTTGCATCCACTCCACACACAATTTAATTTGTAAATGAAAAGTTTGCATATTGAAAACAAAAATAAATGCAATTGTATGTGCACCATAGAAGCACATATGGTTTATATATATATATTCGTATATACAAAATAAATAAAAAATATATATTTGTGGATATTGGAAATATGTATAATCAAACAAAAGTGTCAATTGGTTAAATTTAAACTTCAAAATTGTCAATATAAAAGCAGAAACAAGCAAAAACTATTGCATATGTACAGGCGTATCAGTAAAAACATATCGATGATACTGAGAAATGCTAGTGGTATATGAACACACCAGTCTAGCAGTATATGGATTAAAGGCTATGCAAATTTAGTTGTGTGAAAATTCAATGAATTTATAATTTATGAAATGCTGCAATAAAACAGTCGACAGGTATATAGAAAAATGCCAAAAAGTATGCAATGCAGTCTGATATTTAATTCATATTTTAAATATGTCGGTATAATGTTTTCAGATTTTGCAATGCCCCAAAATTGAGCGCAATTTGCTGCTACTGCTGTTGCTGGTATACGAGTATTAATATCAGACAGACATCAATGATAATGTTACCGATATCATTAGTGTGGCCGACATAAATATTGAAATTAATTTTAACATACCATAGCAAAGAGTTTGCTACAACAACTCGGATAATAATGTCCAAATAATAGATAATATTCAACAATAATGATATTGTAGCAATGAAGGAAAAATATTTTTTCGATAAATATGTAAATATAGTACATAGACTTATAGAGGATTTCCCAGCAAGCGTAGTGTTCAATTTTTATAACCTGAAGTCAAAGAGGCAAGAGTATGCCAAGTGCATTGCTTTTTAGTACAGTAAATGTCGTAACTCTGCAGGTTATATTTATCCACAGGCAGATATAATCAAAAGTGCGCTGAATCAGATTTAAGCCATCCCTAGCTTCCATACAAACGTATGATTCCTCATATATTGGGAAGTCCGCACATATAAAGTCTCCGCGGTTTTTTGTTACTAGATGATGTTGATGTCCATATATCGGGCAACACTAATCCGATTGTGAAAGGTAACATTTTAGGCTACATTTTTTGGGAATGCAGTTCTGTAATTTGTTGTTCATATAAAAAGTTATATTGATTTGAAAATTAGTGAGATATCTGAAGAAATAAGCTATGTGATGCTTCTTTATCGTAAAGAAGGTAAAACCGCTGAAAAAACATACCGACATTTTGATTTACGGTTCGGTTTACGATTAGAATTCCGTGAGTGAAAGCCGAATGCAGGAGTGGTTTGCTCGATTCCGTTCCGGAAATTTCGATGTCAAAGATGCCCTTCGCTCTGGTTGGCCAGTCATTGAAAAATTCGATGAAATTTTGAAACTGCTAGAAGAAGAGTGACATGTAAGCTATCAGGAGATAGTGAAGGCACTAAACATCAACTACGTGATACTTTCGAATCATCTAAAAAGAGCACGCTACGCAAATACGCTGGGTATTTGAATACCACATGGTTAGGTAAGGTTATGTGGCTGTCCTCTCTCTGAGAGGACACACTTAGGCCAGAAAAGCCCATTGTGATACCACCGAGCTTCTCTTCCAATACTGTGGTGCGTGATAAATTTGGACAGCATTAGAAGGGACCTACTTATATTAGCCGGTTCCGGATGGCAGAACCCTTGTGACATCACTTTAACTTAGTTTTGTCACAGAGCTCACAGAGCGATAAAAAATTGATTAAATACAGGAAGAGCCACGGTCACAGGCCGGTGACTCTTCACAAAGGACTTCAAAACCTGGAATGACAGCAAACAAGTTTATGTTGACTATTTGTTGGGATTGGAAGAGAATGTTTATTACATCCTGGTGAAACAGTTAATCCTGATCTTTACTGCTCACCAGGCGGTTGCTTAAATGAAGCAATCAAGAAAAGTGACTAGAATTGGTCAACTGAGGCGAAAGAAGTTGTGTTCCATCATGACAATGCCAGGCGAGACACATCGTTGATTTGTCGGAGCAAGTAGACAGAATTTGCTTGGAAAGTTTTGATGCATCCGCTGTATAGTCCGGACCTTGCACCGTTTGACTACCATTTGTTTCGGTCTATGCAAAACTCTCTGCATGGTAAAAAATTGGCCGACCGAAGAACCGCTGAAAATGACTTTGCCAAGTTTTTCCCCGTTAAACCACAGCAGTTCTACAATTTGTACTTGGTGAAAATTGTTTTTCAATAAAGAAAATCATTGCCAAAAAAGTACCAAAAATCCGCGGATACTTTCTAAATTATCCAATACTTTTTCAAACTTTCTGCACAAAAATGTTAAGCTAATAAAAAATAAAAAATAAATATGTGGCACTTAAAGCCCCAAAGGGCTCATTGGTCGAGCTTCTCTTCCATTACTGTTGTACGTCTTAAATTTTGGACAGTATTAGAATGGACCTACTTATTTTAGCCGGTTCCGAACGGCAGAACACTTGTGACATCACTTTTTCTGAGCTTTGTCACAGAGTTCTTTTTAGAAGCTTTTTTCATGGCAAGTTGTTACTGTCGGAAGAATTGCCAATTGCTTGCCGACAGGTGGGTACCGTTCGAAAGAAAAATCTTTTCGATATTAAATTTGTTACGCATCAGCCGGGTTCGAACCACGACCTACAGATCAGAAGGCGAACACACTAACCACTGAGCTACGGCACCCACCGTTAAGCCACTGACTTAAAACTTAGTGTATACGATTACCTAGTCAAGTTATAAATATTGGTACACAACTAAACGCATTGATTACGAATGCAATATTGGGCGCATCCATTTCATCTTGACTGCAATTTGACAGTTGACATTTGTGTTTCATTGCCACGTAAACAGTTTTTGGCATCAATTGTTTACAATCATGGAATGGGGCGACATCGAAAATCGTATTGTTGTAGTTGGCCTACTGAAATACAAAGCGGGAAAAGGTGACATCTTTCGGACGTTGCGACCGCTTGGACGCATTCGCAAATTTGTGTATCGTGCTGTGAAGTTGTTTGAGGATACTGGTGAAGTACGAGACCGTCAAAGATCCGGCCGTCCACGCGCTGTGGGAACTCCGAAAGCGATCAAAGCCGTGAAGAAACGAATAGACCGCAAACCGCTGCGAAAACTGAAAATCTTGTCGCGTCCATGCCCATGAGATTTGGGACTTAACGCGTACAAGCGACACACTGGACACCTGCTTACGGCCACATTGCAGGGAATCGCAAGCGAAAATCGAAAGCGTTACGCAGCCGGTACGCTCACAGACAAATTCTGTTTACTGACGAGAAAATCTTCACTATAGAAGAATCGTTCAACATAATGGTCGTGTGTATGCTCGGTGATTCAGAAAAGCATCCCAACTCATCCCGAGGATCCAAAAAGGCCTCTGCTCCAGCTCACAAGGCAAAAACGACTCAACTGTGGCTAAAAAACAACATTCCGGACTTCATATCAACGGATGATTGGCCAGCTGGTAGTCCAGATCTCAACCCGTTGGATTACAAGTTGTGGTCCGTATTAGAGGGCATGGCTTGCTCTACTCGGCACCCAAATATTGAGAAGTTGAATCGAACCATTGTCCGTGCAGTGGACAATTTCCTCATGCATGAAGTGCAAGTTTTGAAAAATATTAATTCCTTTGCATTTGGCGTCGATTTTTCTGTGTATCAATATTTATGACTAGTTTGTCTACGAAAATATAAAGATATAATGCAAAAGCTTGGTATATATATGATTATATTAACAAACAAATATTCATTCTATCATTATAAAATATTGGCCCTTTATTTCTCAGTATCGAGGTCGGATCTAGTATGGTCTCTAAGTCTTTTACTCTGTAATTTCCATTTAGAAATAAGGGTAGATTTATATCAACAATGAAATATATATATATATTGTACCTTAGAAAGTATAGAAAATATTTCAAATGAAAACCATGGAAAATTTGTAAAAGATTTAATTCAAAGCATTAATACTGGAATCGAAAGCAATATAATTGTTGATTGAATACATCTATATTTTCACTTTTTATTGTGATTTTTCTATTCTTGTGCTAAGCAACATAAAATTGTAATACTCTTTTTCTATCTACTCACAGTCAAGGAAAATGGAAGGAACAAAGTACAAAATCACAGCTGACCACAATAGCTCTTTGTAAAAGTTTCAATGAACCCTTTGCTTTCTTCATTTTGTACTTTGTTGTTTCTTCTTGTTGTTTATTGTTGTTTATTTTATTGCTTCTCCAACATGATGTGCTGGAAGTAAGGACAAATGATAGAGACACAAATAAAAGTATTAAACTTGAAAGAACTGAAAGAAAATAAAGGATTGAAATACTTGTATTTAAGCATTGCATCGGAAAAAAAGTTTTTCATAACAAAAATGGAAGAATATTTTGAAGGGCCAGAGTCAAGAGCCCATCTTGATTGATCTCCCTCTCAAAATATTTGCTTTTCTTTACATTGTTCATACTGTTCTTCTATCAAATCTCATTGGATTCCTTTGCCCATTGAAGAGCTCGTGTCGACTCATAATAAAAATGGATGAATTCTTTGAAAGTTCAGGGTCAAGAGTCCGTTTTGAATTGATCTCCTTTTGACTCCTTTCCAATAGTCTTATAAAATTCCTTCGCCCATTGAAGAGCTCGTTTCTATCGTTCCCCGATTTTTTCAGCATTGTCGCTCCATTGAAAGTCGAGTGCTTTGGCAAATCACTGCCCCCTTGCTTTTCAACAGAGTCTCAAGGGATTCTATCGCTCATTGAAGAGCTCGTTTCTATAGCATCATAATTTTTTCAGCAATGTCGTTCCGGTTCCGTTGAAAACCGAGTGCTTTGGTAAATTACTGGACCTCCGCAGACATATTTTCTTCTCTTTCGCTAATTCAATCATAAGACATCGTATATCGAAATGAATTAGGCAAACTCCTCTGACATAGTCCGTATTTTCACTTTAAAGCTCCTGAAAAGGATAGAAGCAACAAAAAAAAAAAATTGTGTTTGTTACATCTTCTACTAAATATATTGTACTTCCTTCGGTTCTACTCAATCATGCAATTACTTGTGTGTGTATACCTATTTATTGTGTGTGCCTTTATAGTGTTATTATAAGCTTCCTGTGAAGCTTCTAAGTGCATGCTGCACTGTAATGAAATAGAAAAAGAATAGAGTAAAAAATATAATACAAAATACAAAATATATACACACAACGATAAGTTCAAATGTTAAGCGTATATATACAATTCACTTGACTGTTAGCTACAGATGATAATAATACGTTCTGTTACTGTTGTAATACATTTGAAAGTACATTAGACACATGCCGTAAGGGAATACGAGTATGCTCTGTATGTTCTGCAATCAGCTTCCTTTCTTCAGCATTAAGCCCTTACAATCGGCACATGATTTTGATTGTTGTTTATATAATATTCCTCCGAAATGGTTTGGGTTCATCGGCGCCAGTTAGTAACTCTAAATGTGGGAAGATTGGGACTTCGTTATCGATAGCGTCCAGCATCTGGTTGAAAATATCACAAACTCTTGGCTGGATTTTCCAAAATATTTTTTGCATTTCTTTGAAAGTTTAAAACTCAATAGATTCTCTTCTTCCATAGAAGTGTCGGACTTCGTTTCGTCAGCGCCCACCATCTGGCGTGGATATAAGCTGATTCTCCCAAGGTAAAATATGTTTTGTATATTTTTTTTAAATCGAATGAGATATTTTGAAAGAATTTAGCTTATCGACTTATTCAACGCCTCTTTGAGTGCTCAGAGAGTGAACAATTTCATGGTGCTGTTACTTTCTTCTTATTTTTCTTTTATTTTTATTAAGTCATCACAACCGCAATCGTTTAGCTGTTTTCAGATCATCTCCACAGTCATCTCTGTTTTTGACTCGCTGACGTCATATGGAAATTGCTTGGCCCTATCAGCGGGCACCGCTTCTTGGCTGAAGTATGTTCTTCCTTTCACTTGATACGATGAAGTGAGCGGAGTCACTTTATATGAATCCGCGCAACTAAGGCAATGTCGGTATACCTCATTCTGGGTGCAATGAGTAGTTTTCTGCAGGTCCACTTTCTCCGATCTAAAAAAAAAGTAGATTACCACTTTCTTAGAAACTATTTCAGCTCGAGGGACTTTTGGGTTGAGTTTGTCTCTGTTATGGCACAAACATTCAGTCGCCTCCTGCCTATTTTTGAGTTCAAACAAACAAATCCGCGGTCGGGTCTCTAATGATTGAAATGATTTTGATTCATTGTGGAAGACACACACTGTTGACTGCAATCTACTTTCGAGTTCCGATAAATAAATCTGAGATCAGGCCAATTAAGATGATGTTTTTGAAGCACTGCAAACTGTAAACTGGTAACTGTTTGCTTCAGAACGTGTTTGGGTTCACTATCAAAGGCATGTGGATGCCGTAGCTCAGTGGTTAGTGTGTTCGTATTCTGATCTGTAGGTCGTGGTTCAATCTCCGGCTGATGCATAACAGTAACAACTTGCCATGAAAAAGCTTCTAAAAGAACTCTGTGACAAAGCCCAGGATAAGTGATGTCACAAGGGTTCTGCTGTTCGGAACCGGCTAAAATAAGTAGGTCCCTTCTAATACTGTCCAAAATTTAAAACGCACAACAGTAATGGAAACGAAGCTCGGCCAATGAGCCTTTTGGGGCTTTAAGTGCCACATATTTATTTTATTTTTATCAAAGGCATATACGATACGTATAGTTGACACTGCTAATTACGATCTCAGAGGAATAAATTCAAGATCAACTCAAGTTGAGCATGATTTTGAGTGCAATGTAGTGATATATTGTATCTGATCGTATTAAAGCCGAAAAGAAAAACCATTTGGTTCGAAATACTTCGAGCTCGAACGACTCTTGGATTGAGTTTGTAATGTTTTTGGAATAATATCTCCGATCAAATTATGGGCAACCCAATTTTTAATAAATAAAATATAAATATATGGCACTTATAGACCCCGAAGAACCCTTTGGTCCAGCAGTATTTGGAGGGACCTACTGATATTAGCTTATATTATTTGACGACACGTCACATGGGTCATTAGTTCGAGAACGTTCGCTGAGATAAAAACTGAGCTGAGGTACGGTCATTCTTAAAATGCAGTCGCCGGTGAACCAGCGTCCACCTTTAAATTCATAGAACCAATGGCGACTCTATACGGTGAGACTTTATTAACAGTCGAAGTTCGAATAAATTCCACATTTACATTAAAGTGTTGATTTAATCTCTTGGACTCATATGAATTTTTCGACTGGAATACAAACAAAAAATTATTAGTCTCCTTCGGAGAAAACGTTATGGTTATCTTTACTGTAAAATTTAGTAAATTTTACAATGACAAAAATAAAAATAGATCAATATATATCGAACAACTTCCATATAACTTGGCGACGTCAGCAACATGTCCTGATACTCAATGCATTTGGATGATGCCACAAAGAGGAGGCAAGAAAATACGAGTGCAACAAGACTTGTACATTTCTTATGAACCTGTTTGCTGTTTGAATGTTTTTATTCTAATTTTTATTCTGTATTTGTATGCTTACTTGTTTCCGTCCTTCACCATCGTCATCGTCATCATTATCATTATCGTTGTCGTTGGCCTCATGTAGTGCTTCCTTTGGTTCTTCAACTTCTATGGCAAAGTTGAGTGCACCTTTCACTTTGCATTGCATTGCTGCACCTACATTGTTGTTGTTGTTGTTGTTGTATACACGTGCAATTAAATTAAATTAACAGAAGCGCATAAGCACATACACATACACATATACAATTACAATTACATCAGTTCAAGTAGCGTATATAAAACTAGCACTTACCAGATGCCTTCCACCAGCTTCCACTGGTACTAGGGACTCTTCATATTATTGCAACATGTTGTTGGCAAAAATGGAATGACAGCAAAGTATGCAAGTAGAAGAAGAAGAAGAAGTTGGAAAAGAATTGTGAAATGACATACCATAAATGTTTTCAAAGCATGGAGGTAAGAAGAAGGAAGGCTTCCTGTTGAAGCTTGCTCACTGCTTTGTTCTTTGTTTCTTTTCCTCTGCTTTCTTGAAATAGTAATACGATTATGAAGTTTTTAATTTCTTTTATAATTATTAAGCTATATGTTTTAAAGTTTCCTTTATTTATTATGTAATGATTGTTGAAATTTTTATTAATTTTTAGTTGCGTCCGATTCAGGCATTTTGCTCTTTTATGTTTCAAAAAAAAAAAAAAAAAAAAAATTTACCTTTCCAGCAAAAACGTATAGCCTATGATCTACTTTCGTTTGGAATCGACAAACGTCGTAATTATAAATGAGGTCCGCCCCCAATATATCAGTGATTGAATCCAATTTTGTCAATAGAGGTTAGGTTTGTTCGCTAAAAATATTGAAGATGTCAAACTAATGGGAGTTAAATTAAATTTTCAATGCATAGCCTCACTCTTCTCTACAGAAATGATTATTGATCGATATTAATTCATTTTTACGATTAATTTTGTATGACAGCCCACTTAAAGAATGAAGGCAGGAGGTGAGTGTGCTTAAAGAAAATTCTAGGTTGGTAAAACTAATAAAAGTCTGTGATACATCTTATCCTCCTACAAGTCATTCCTAGGCAATTATAAGCTTGGCACGTTTGAACCATTTTTGGGAAAATATTATGGTGATAAAACTAATATGGGTTGCCAACACAGTGTCTTTCAACGATATGTGTCATTTTACATTTAAAAAAAAAGGCAATATTTTTGTGAAAATATCTGATATCAAGTATATGGCCATCCTTTAGATGATTTTTTTCATCACATTTCGCATAACTGCGACAGTATCTCACTAAGAGCTCTAATATTGTCTTTTTGTGCTTCATGAGCATTGGCGTAAACTATATCTTTAACGTAGGCTCAAAGAAAAAAGTGTAATGGTGTTAAGTCGCACGATCTCGGCGGCTATTTAAAATCTCCACGTAATATCACACACGTAATAGAGCCACTGTTTCACCAGCTGTATGACTGGTCGTCGTCCATGTCCATCGCTTCAATTTCAGGCCAAAAAGTGTCAGTCAGCATCGTTCGGTAACGCAATCCATTCATTGAAACAGTCGCACCAGTATTATTTTCAAAAAAAAAAAAAATAATAATAATAAAATATGGCCCAATGGTACCGCCGCTCTAAAAACCGCACCAAACTGTCACTCGTTATGAATGGAGAGGTTATTCGACCATTTCTCTTAGGTTTTCGGTGCCCCAGATGCAACAGTTTTCCTCATTCATGTACCTAGACAGATGAAAGCGAGCCTCACGATCTCCTTCATGCATTTCCTGCACCCAATCATCGAATGTACGGCATTCTCTATGGTCTAAAGGTGTCAATTCGTGTGTCAATTGCACCTTATAAACATGTAGGCCAAGATCTACGATGTAAAGTGGCTTTGGATAGGCCTCTTTGGAAAAACCTGGCCACATTCTCAGCTACAGCTGCGATATTTTCAGTTGACTTGGCCGGACGAGCACGAATTGGAGTCATCACTATTTTCAATGTGTTGTGCGAGCGTGTATCGATTAATATTTGAAAATTTCTAGTTCTTCTTTGTCAAATGTCAACGAATCACAGTTGTATATTGTCGCCTGAAAAATTATGGGAAATTTAAAATGACACCTCTTGTTGAAATAACTTGTACTTGTACTTTATACCGCCTGAGACATGATTCCTGGGCAGTTGTGGGCTCATTGATCGATTTTCAGAGTTTTTAAGTTCCTTTTGTAGGGCACACCCCTCTTAAAGGATGAAGATGCGTGGTATATCGTCCTAGACATAATTCCTGAGCAGTTTTGGGCTCATTGATCGATTTTCAGACGTTTTTAAGTTCCTTTTGTATGGCAGCCCTCTTAAAGGCTGATGATGCGGGGTCGGTCTATTTATGAAAATTATTCGGGTAATAAATAATAGCGGTCGATTCCTGATCCGCTATAGGGCCATTTGTTGATTTTTAGGTGTTTTTGAGTTCACTTTGTACAAGCAAGTGAGTATGTTACGGGAAAATGTTGAAAGAATGAAATTAATTGGGGTCAGTGCTACATTTCTTCTCATTAGAGTGGATTACTGGGAGTGGTTCGAGCGAATATAATGAAAACAAAAATTTTAATGAAGAGAACCTGTAAAAATTGGCGTTAGGGGTAAGTATGTTCCAATAAAATCTGTAAGGGCGACTGGTGGAGGTCATAGAGGCGTATTTTATAAAGAACGTAATTTTTGTGGAGAAACCCCTAAGAGATGGTACTGGAATTTAGTATGTTTGGGAGAAAAAAATAATGAGCGCTGGTCCCCTATAGGGACGACTATTAGCACTTATAGTAGTGTATTTTAAAAAATGTTATTTTTGTAGGGAAGCCTTTTAAGGGGTGCTCTAAAAAAAAGGGAAAAAATGTTGGGCAGAAAATAATAATCGGAGTTGGTAATATATTTTACCTCTTTAGGGGTGATTCCTAGGCAGCTGTGGGCAGCTACCATATACTTTTTTCACATTTTTTCTACAGTTTTACATCGATGTGATTCCACTTTTTTTTCCCCTCCTTTAAACTCCTAATTGGAGCATAGGGCCACCACAAGGCTTCTCCATCGCACACGGTTTTGGGCAGTTATTCTCACCTCCTTACAGTAGTGTCGATTTCACACATGCGGAGAATATTCGCAATTTCGTGCGTCTGGATATTTGGGATTCCACTTAGCCCTAGCCCATTCCTACTGTTTCTGACTCACACATTTTATAAAACCATTTTTCTACGAGTAGGTGAATAGGGGGGGATCCACATATCAAATGTGAAAAGTCATGCACTCTCCGATGTTTAGTGTTATGAAATGAATTGACAATTGGATGCCTCATTTGCGCGTTTGAGCATTTCTAGAGTTTTTCTTTTTCTGGTAAAATATAAGTCACAATTGATGGTCTCTCCTTCAAGTGGAGATTTGGGATAATCGCTGAGTTCATATAGAATGCAAAATCGAAGGAACATCTAAAGAGTTTCTTAGAAAAAGGTATTGGTTCAGCTCATACATTCACTCAGACGTCTTCATAGATGACATTTGAATACTATTGGATTCCATAATTAATAGTGTCGCTGTTACTCAGCATAATTGCTTTATAAGGTATTTCTTCAAATATATGAATTCCTTAGGAAATTGATATTTTTCTTAAATAATCTCAGAAAATTTCCAAAATTACATTCATTTACATATTTCTCATTATTGTTATTAATATTCTCTGACCACAAAAGCATTATGGCCACATATTTTGTTTGTTGATTTGCATCCAAACGACACGAACGACCGTTCTGTCTGTTCTTCAAATTAGAATTTATTGTAATTCATGATGAAATTGCTAGGCATGTCTTTATTACCATTTTTTGAATTTCATTTCTACGAAGATAAAAAGGATTAAACCACACACATACGTATTATACAATACAATATCGTAGTACGATGTGGACATTTTAAAATTCCTATGTGTACTTATGCGAATGCATCAAATTTGTGGTTTATAAATATTTCATAATTCATATGACATCATCGTCGTCTTCATCATCGTCATCATTATTATCAACATTCTCGACATAATCGCTCACATTGTAAACTATTTGTACTACAATGACCACAAATCTGCATTGAATATTGATTATGAATTTAACACTTATAGTACAGTCACTGCCGTAGCTCAGTTGTTAGTGCATTAGACTTTTGATCTGTAGGCCGTGGGTTCAATACCCGGCTGAAGCATAAATTTAATATCGAAAAGATTTTTCTTTCGAACGTTGCCCACCTGTACCGGTGGTAACAAGTTGTAATCGAAAGGCTCCTAAAAGAACTCTTTGACAAAGCTCAGAAAAGATGATGCCGCAAGGGTTCTACCCTTCGGAACCCGCTAACTTTGTACCAGTGAAAGAATGCTCCTGTGCTCTGTCTATGTGCCGAATCCATACTAATTATGGGTTGTCTTCAGACGTAATGCTGTTAATATCGCCGATATCATAATATGCAAGTACAACGGCAACAGCCCCAGAAAGACTTCCAATGCTTCTACCGGGGTCGTCCGGATAGTTTCGGTAATCCCAATACAAGCCAGTGTTTTGGGTGACCTTAGGCCACCAGACCACAGCAACATACGTTATTAAGGGTCTTACCAACTTTAATTCCCCACATGAGACCGCACATCCTCTTCCACTGATGCAATATCCACTTGTCCTTCTGGATCTTATCACGCGACTATTCCAAGTTAGCTTGTTATCCAGATAATCCCTAAATATTTTATTTCCTTGGAGACGTTGATGTTCGATTCAAAAAGACTAAGGTGGTCCATTCTTGGCCTTGTTAAGTTAGGCTACTAGCTGATTCGTAAAACTGGGCCACTCATACACCATCATGGATGCATAGTGACACCAGAACGACCAGAACTATTTATGGGATGTAGAAATCTTTGAAAATATTGGTTTTCATCGCAAACTTCAGTAGTGGTCTCTTATCCAAAGCCACTGATTCAGCTGGATCGTTTAATGCTGAGGCTGTTTAACAGTTTAATTGGGTACCGAAGAAGAATAACTTCTTCAGTAATTGGCGTAATATATAATTGCGGTCAACTATATACTTTTAGCAGTCTTGATTGAAATAGTTTTCAAAGCCAATGCCATTTTGATGGACTTGGTTTCTTAGAACTTCGCACGAAAGTTGCGTTATTTTTAGTTCTGTGACAAATTACATAGAGGTTGTTTGGCACAATTTTTGGTCTTTCAAAGAGGTTTCGGTGAAAATGAATTTGGTGCTCAATTCAAAAGTCATCTTCAGAAGTGACGGAGCAAACTTTAATTCTAAAAAAGTTTGTTGGAAAATTATATAATTGTCAATATTATGATTTACTGATGGCACTCGTCGGACTTTTCCTCTCCCAGCTAATGAAAGTCTAACTCTTGGTTTTTTTAAAAACCGAAAGAAATTTTCCTCCATATACCACTGTAGTTTGGATACTACCATATGTCTGTCGAATTGAATTATGATTTTTAAAAATGTATTGAAAACACTTTTCCATTTCCTCTAAAGATAAGTAGTCTCGGAGAATGGTAAGGCTATTGGTTGTATGAATATTGGGCTTTGAATGACACTAATTTAAATTGACAATGCCATTTTGTTGCATTTTGCATTATAAAAATTTCATTCAGCTATTTACGAATACATATTTTTATATACAATATGGCTAATACGTTTGTCTCGCCTCTCTCTCTCTCTCTCTCTCTCTCGATTATTCTCTAATATAATACAAGAGCACACAAACACCATGCACATGAATATTCATGCTTTATCAACATCGCCATATGACGTCATGCAATAATAAAAATAACAACGGCAACAAAGAAACAACAACAACAACAATAATAACAGCATCATCGATCAATTTGCTCGTTACGTGTATGGATTGGTTGCCTTAGTGCTTATTTGAATGGCAACAATGGTGGCGATTAGTCATGGTGGTGGGTTTAGTGGTGTGGTGAAAAGGAAGGATGCGTGATGTTCGTGGCGGTATGATGGCACATTCATGCATACTCGTACACATCGAAAAGAAATAATAAAAAATCGATTGACGTTGATTAACATAAATTGTCTGGACCACATTGGTCAATGAATCAGATGCTGTTGCATGCTTACTTGTTTTGTTGTAATCTATAGTAAGTATTTGTGTGGTAAAAATAGTGAAAGGATTTTATTATGCATAATACTCCGTATACGAGAGTATTGTATATGCTTAATAGCTGATAAGTGCCTTCAAATGAATGTCATAATAATAGGTACTACATAGTCGTAGTTTATATGATTTACACTGAGCAAAAAAATATATAAGAAATTTAGTATAAATGTCATTTGAAACTGGCGTTGAAGCTAAACAGAAGCATTTAATTGGACTAAACAGGGTTTCTAGTAAAACGTAAAGTTTTAAATATAATCAGATAATGCAATTGAGTAATAGTAGAACCTTAAATTTAAATAGAGAGGAGTTTTAACGACAATTTTATGGTGTGAAAACAAAACAGAACCTTAAATTCCAGCGAAGTTGAGGTTGTGAACTAATGTGATGCTTTAAAACGATCTGAATAAGATTTATAATAAAATAATCAAGCTTATATAGGATATTGCAACCAAATCGAAGTTTTATATCTCTCAAACTATGGTCCGAAAATAAAAAGGGACCTAAAAGTCAACTTTTCAGATCTTTTAACCAAATAAATTTGTCAAAATACAGTCCAAAAACAAAACGGAGCCTCAGAATCTAAATAAATTGCGTGACCCACAAAATGTTGGGGATCGGGTATAAGTAATAAGTGCCGCAACCAGATCAAAGTACAAAAAAATGTGAGAAAAATCGACAAACGGTCATACAGCTGCTCAATTGAATTTTATTCACCTAATATTTCTTTGGAAAATGCTTATTCCATATATCCACCATAAAACTGACGTTTTCGGAAAGGTTTTCGGGAGTAGTCTCCTCCGCCTCTTAAGAGCTCTTAAGCATGCCGTACAAAATAATTCAAAAAACACCTGAAAATCGCCAATTAAAATCAAATTACCTTATAGCTGCCCATGACTCGAACTAAGAGAAGTCAAATGTTAGGACGATCTAAATCAATTTTTCCTCCATAATATTTCTTCCCGTAGTCACTACCCCTATGGGGTATCTCATGACATTTTGTGCAAAACTTGAACCTGTAGTAGAATCTGTAGTAAAATACCAATACCAGAATACAACTAAATAGAGGTTTTAGTAAAAATTTTTATGTATAATCTAAGCGAATGGGATTTCTAAAAAAAAAAAAGCCTTAAGTCTAACTAAACAGAGCCTTTGAGACAATTTCGAGCCCATAACGCAATTGGATACAGTATTTTAGTGGAAATTTGTGGTAAAATTTTATTTTCAGAAATTTACTTACTTTTATGTGGTTGCCGTAGTTCAGTGGTTAGTGCGTTGGGCTTCAAGTTAAACCAAGTTATAGTGATGTCACAGGGATTCTGCCATTCGGAACCGGCTAATATAAGTAGGTCCCTTCTAATATTATCCAAATTTAACACGCACAACTGTATTGGAAGAGAAGCTCGGTGGTATCACAATAGGCCTTTCAAGCCTAAGTTTGTCCTCTCAGAGAGAGAGTGCCACAACCACAATAACCTAACCTAATTAGTAGGTCCATTCTAATGTTGTCTAAATTTAACACGCACAACAGTATTGGAAGAGAAAATCGGTGGTATCACAATAGGCCTTTCTGACCTAAGTTTGTCCTCTCAGAGGGAGCGCAACCACAGTAACCTAACCTACTTACTTTTATCCCGAAAATTCCAACCAATCACTGATCCGAGATGAAAATTGTCTAGATTTCAGCGCCATATGTAGGAGCATGTGTGATATGAGGCTTGTAGAGCATGGTTTTTAATCTGGGAAGGAGGCCTGGTCTTCTAAAATGTTTACTTAGCTCAAAAAAAGTGCCTATTTGTAACACTGATGCACGATAAGGTTTTGTGTGTGGCGCTCTTCTTCCACGGTTATTGTGGGACCTCAATTTTTGTACTTATGCACGATGCAGAAAACATTTAGCATCCAATCATCAGACAGGCATTGATTTGACTATATTCTGCTTATGAGCTGGTGCATGGAGGTGAGCAGATCAAGCCAGCTATTCGATATTGTCAGGTCACCCACCAACTCAGTTATTGGATCCGGTCAGAGAGAGCAGAATCATTTTCGATAAAATGGTTTCTGAAAAAGCTCTGTGATAAGGCTCAGAAATTTTGTGAAATTTAATATTAAAACTAAAATCTGCAAGATTCACCTGCTATTTTCACTTGACAATTACCTCTTACAATTTAAATTTTGACAATTTTTCAAATTTGGTGTTGGTTTGAAGCATCCTTGCCCCTGACCTCTAGGCTTCAATCTTTGACACAGTATCGACGATAAGACCTTGTCTGTGGTGCTCAGGAGGTGAGCAGCCCAAGTCAAGCTAATCGGCTTTGGTATAAAATTCGAATTTATATTATATCCGATAGAGTCAGGTTACCGACTCAGTTCCTCGAACCGGTTAGAAATTAGAAATATTTTCGATATAAAAAGGTTTCGGAAAAATCTCTGTACGAAGGCTAAGAAATTTTATAAAATTTAATATGCAACATCATTGGTTTTCAAATAGATTAAATATGTGGAGCTATTCATCTATTCACAGTTTTAGAAGCTCCCTTTTGTATGCCCCTATATTCAATCCCCTATACATTCATTCTCAAATTACATGTAGCAATTTATATTTTTTTATTTCAAATATTTATGAAATATCCATCGTCAATTGCTAATTTCGAGTTCAATGACAATTTTCAAAGCGACAAAGGTATGAGATGCGATGATACGATGAGTATGAGAGTCAGCATGATAATAAGGATGATGATGATGATTAGTGATGGTGCTTGAGTGAAATGATGACTTATTCAAATTGTTGCATATTATCGTTGATTTTCTTTATAATTTATTTTCGTGTTTCTGTTTTTTTTTTTTTTTGTTTTTGTTTCTCAAGATGGCTTCACAAAATTAGTCATAGAAGAGAGAAAGTATAAGAACATAGTTAGCGAAAAGATAAAGAAAAGAAATAGTCGAAGGATGAATAGAATGATATAGATAAAAACAAAACACACAATATAATTGTCGAGGCATCACGTCGTCGTCTTCGTTGTCGTCGTCGTCGTCGTCGTCGTAAAGCGGAAGTATCATCATTATGGTATGTGTATCCCATTTGCCAACTGTCAATTGTCGACTGTTGCTTGCTATCTGTCTGTAGCATATTCATACGTAGCTCGTATTATTATTATTATACCAATGGAGTAAGTTTTGCGTAAACATTCATGGCATTCAGAATACTGCTTGCAATATCATTTACACAGTGTGCGTACGTTCATACACGTACATACAGTTAACGATGGCGGGATAGTGCCATCAGTTCGGTCGATAGAGAGAGAGAGAGAGAGAGAGAGAGCGAGCAAGAGAGAGGGAGCAATTTAAATTGGTAGTGTTTGAAACAGAGAATGTCTGATGACGCCGACTATGACTATGACGATGCTGAGTATCAACATGGATGATGTCGAGACTATTTAGAATGACATACACACACACACACACAGACACACACGTTCAGTTAAACTTGACTAACTATGATATTACAATTATTGGCGCCAAGTTGACGCGACAGTTTTAATAATTGTTCGAAATGAAATGTGTAATGTATTTTGATATGTGGTATGATGTGTTATCGTTGTGAAAGATGCATTGCTAGAATACATATGAAATGGTAAATTAAATTTCGAATAAGGTTGTATGAGTTGTAAACTAGTGAAGGAGGAGGAAACTATTTATTTGGTAAAATTTGTGGAAATTTGTGCAAATTTGTGGAAATTTGTGAGAAGCATTTCTTTCAACGAGAGCTTTAACATTTTTTATGTGATGGATGTCAAATTAGAGAAGATTTTTTTTTTGCGATGACTTATTGTGCTTTCGTTTGTTGGCCGAGTTGACAAATATGAAAAATGATATTAACGCTTTGAGTAAATTTTGGAATGTTTGATTTTCTCACCGTCTGTCTGTTGGCAGAATAACTTTGGAATTGACCCCAATCCCATCAAAATCACGCACCAAGGATGCCATATCATCATTTATCCGACCAGCAATAGCCATAACGCATCTCTTGCATATATTAAATGCTGTAATACTGGACACTGGATTCTTTCTTTCCTTACTCCTTACTCATTTCCCAAATTACCACGATACCCAAAGCCGGAAAGGACCCAACAAACGTCTCTTCCTACAGACCAATTAGTCTGCTATCAATTTTTACAAAACTCTTTGAAAATTTGATAATAAAGCGTATTAAAGATGTTATCAATCAGTCTAATATTATTCCCAACCACCAGTTTGGTTTTAGAGAAAAGCACAGCACTATCGAACAAGTCCATCGCATTGTAAATACTATATAAGAAACGTTCGAAAAAAAGCAATACTGTTCCGCAGTTTTTCTCGATATCATTCAGGCATTCCAACCAACCAACCAGGCAACCCTATTCCAGCTGGAGTACCGCAAGGCAGCGTATTAGGCCCCCTGCTTTATACGTTGTTCATTGCAGATATGCCAACCGACGCCAAGACTCTCACTTATACTTTTGCCGATAATACAACCATATTGTGTAGTGACACAAATCCGAAAGAGGCGTCAAAACTTCTTCAAGTACACGTCAACATACTTCAAGAATGGCTTGTTCGTTGGAGAATCAAAGTCAATGAATTCAAATGCGTTCATGTCACATTTACTCTATGCACGAGTTCTTGTCCCTCCGTGCAAATTAATTCTAAACCGATCCCTCAGGTGTCAGAAACTAATTATCTAGGAATGCATTTAGATCGCAGACTTACTTGGGCAACGCGTACAAGTGCAAAACTCACTCAAAATAAATGGATTAAACTGGCTTTTGCAAAGGCAGTCCAAGCTCAAACTAGACTACAAAGTTCTACTCTACAAAGTCGTATATAGACCTACGGTATCCAACTCAGGGTTACTGCTTCAATCTCGAACGTCGAAAAGCTGCAAAGAGCCCAATCGAAAATCCTGCAAATGCTCTTTGATATATCAAAAACGTTAACCTCCTCAGAGATTTACATATCCCATATGTAATTGAAGAACTTTCCCCATGTGCTGAATCCTACTTAGCAAACCTAGACAAGCATCTCAATGCATTAGCGAGGCGCCTACTACAGCACAAAGGACACACCCGTCTGAAGAGAAAGGACCGTCAATTTAGGTTATAAGTTTATTTATTACACGATTACTTAAGTATTGTGCTACTTCTTTTCATATACCATAACTACTCAAAGCACTGGCATTGGGAGGTTGGTAATGAATGATATGTATTTAAAAGTGAAATGTTAAATACTATACTATAAAGAGTTATTGTTAGTTCTAAGATATATATTTGGAAGATTCGATAAAATTTATATAAATAAAGAGCATTTGCGGGAAGTCTTAATTTTCTTTTTTAATTGGTAGAAAAGTGCAGCTAAAGCACATCGATTGCTTCTGGAAGTTTATGGCGAATCTGCTCCAACAGAAAAATCATGCAGAGAGTGGTTTCGACGCTTCATAGATGGTGTTTTTTTTTGCGGATGACAAACATCGAGCCGGTCAGTCAAAAAAGTATTAGGCTGTAGAATTAGAGGATTTACTGAGTGAAGGCTCGTGCCAATATCAAGAAGAACTTGCAGACTCGGTCAATATGGGAGTCAATGGAAGTCAATGAGAGTCAATGGGAGTCACTCAATAAGCCATTTCAAAACGCCCGAAAGTCTTGGGAATGATTCAGAAGCAACATTGGACATGGCGTGTCATATGAATGGAAACCAAGAGATATTGAAAACCGATTTTTCACATGTCAACTGCTGCTGCTGGGGTAAAAAAGGAAGAGTTTTTTACATCGTATTGTGACTGGCGATGAAAGGTGTGTTAAACCCGGTCAGTCATAAACATCAACTGCAAAGCTCAATATTTAGGGTTTGAAGGTAATGCTGTGTATCTGGTGGGATCAACTGCATGTGGTGTATTATGAGCTGCTGCAACCTAATGAAACAATCACATGGGACTCCTACCGACTTCAATTGAGCATTGAAAGAAGAACAACCGCGATACGAGCAGAGATACAACAAAGTTTTTTGCAGCATGACAATGTTCGACCAGATGTTGCTCAACCGGTCAAAATATATATGGGAACGTTGAAAAGGGAATTTCTACTTCACCCGCCTTATAGTTCAGACATTGCTCCTTCCGACTACTACTTGTTAAAGTCGATGGCAGATTGCTTAGCTGAGTAGCACTTCCGTTCTTTCGAAGAAGTCAAACATTTTGTCGATTGCTTCCAATACTGTCCAAAATTTCCACAACAGTAATGGGAAAGAAACTAGTCCAACGAGCAGTTCAGGGATTAAAAGTGCCACATATTTATTTATTTTTAAATCAATTGTTTTATATGTAATATCACTAAGGCTCTGTGAAGTATTTCAGATTAAATTTTTTTAACCAGGATGAGACCACGATATAAATATTCCTTTGCCTATAGTATACATTGTCTAGAATTCATTTATTGAAACCGATTAACATGCAATAATACCCAAAAAATCAAGTCCATGGTGTTCGGACTTAGTGAACTTCTTCTCCAAATTGTCATTTTGGTCCTGAGTCTGTCTAGCCTCTCAGTTTCTTCTGATTTGGTGACAGATCTAAAATTTTGATTAATATTTTTCCATTACTTCTATCCTAAACTCCTTCTGAATGAGCTAGGAAACCTAAATACTGTAGTATTAAGGTGAATGCCTGGCCATAAAGGACACGAAGGAACGAAATAGCTGATAAACTAGCCAAAATGGGCGCTGAAAAGCCCCTGATCGGCCCTGAACCATTCTGTGGTTTGGCAAGATGCCACGCCACAAAACACTGGCTCAATAGTATAGGGCAGCGTCAAGCAAAACAGTTTCTTATCTCAAATAAAGGGATATCCAAAAAGATACTCACATTTGGTAGAGCTGACCTACGTATTCAATGTGGTTATTTTACAGGCCACTGCAGCCTCAGAGACAACATAAAGAAGTTAGATCTATCTGACACTGATGTGTACAGATTCTCTCTCAGACTAAACCTCTTTGGTGAGAGTACAGTGCCTCCAAATAAATTGTGAACTAAATGATACATACTATCTACGTTCTACAATGTAAAACTTGCTTGCCATCCGGATTCGTAATTTTTGCCATTTGCTGAATGAAGAATTCTCTCCTTAATCATAATTCTAGCAATGTTATGTGGATTTTATGTTTCACCAAAATCTTGTTTAATTAATTTCACAATTTAGTCAACTAACCAGCTCCAATTAAGGAAGCAAATAACAAATGATAACCAACTTCATTTGCATACGCTGCGATGATGATCTATGAACTGGTGATTTAGTGTACATAAAATACATATCGTATGCTCTTATATCCCCTACCCAAGTTAGCCACAAGTCATCTAATAAATGTCACAACTTAATTGAACCAACCTGAACTCGATGTACTCGTACAATAGTTTCAACTGTGCTAACCAGCAAATCGAACCAGAAATGGTCGTATTTTATAGTACATCCTTGGATAATTATTAACGTTCAACTAGCATGACATTTGCATGAAAGGGGGTAGGAACGATAGGAAGGGGATTTTCAATTTGCATTTGACTCATTGCAGTTAAATTTCTATAAACTCTCCACTTCATTATTATACGAAGCAACCACTAACCACTATATAAAAAAAGTATTAATTACAATGAAGAATAATATTTACGATACTAATATTATTCAATAATATTTTATACAATGTTATGTATGTATAATTGAGCATGATATTATAAGGTTATTGTGTTGGCTTTCAATTTCGATGGCAATGATGTTCTCCATCATATCTCAAACCCCCCCACCTATCAACTATAGACTATTCATGATAACTTTTACTCTGTTATGAAATCGGAAAGTTTTACATTGAACTTTGTTGAAAATGAAATAATCAAATAAAATTAAAAAGGAATAATAACTCTGTTAAATAGTTTAATTTGTTCACGATTTGTTTAAGAAAACAAGATTAAATTTGTTAGAGAAAATAATAAAGTTATGCTGATAATGTGTTATGTAGAGGTTTATGAAATATACATATATACATTCTGTCAAATAAGTACCCGGAAATTTGAAATAAAACACAAACAACTTATCAATCATCTAAATTTATTATATCCCCTTCAAAATAGGCCCCTTCTGAGGCAATACACTTCTTCCAACGAACAATCCAATCATCGAAACACTTTTTAAAGCTATATTCCGGGATGGCCTTAAGTTCTCGTTGCGAATTAGTTTTGATGTCTTCAATGCTCTCAAAACGGGTTCCACGAAGTGGTAATTTGAGTTTTGGAAACAGGAAAAAGTCACACGGGGCCATATCTGGAGAGTACGGTGGTTGTTCGATGATATTTGTTGAATTTTTGTTCAAAAACTCGTTCACAATGATCGCTTTGTGCGCTGGTGCATTATCGTGGTGCAAAATCCAATTGTTGTTCCGCCACAAATCTGGTCTTTTGCGACGAACATTCTCTCTCAAACGCCTCATAACGCCAAGATAATATTCTTTATTGACGGTTTGGCCCTCCGGTAAGAATTCCGAATGAACAACACCACGAGTATCGAAGAAAACGGTCAGCATCACCTTGATTTTCGATTTGCTTTGGCGCGGTTTTTTCGGTTTCGGCTCATTTTTGGCGCGCCATTCCGATGATTGTTGACTTGTTTGCATGTCGTACTCGAAAACCCATGTCTCGTCACCAGTTATGATGCGTTCGATGAACGTTGGATCGAATTGGATGGAATTTTAAAATCTGATTTTTGAAGAAAATTCAGATTTTTGGCACCAATCGCGCTGCGACTTTCCGCATACCCAAAACATCAACCAAAATATGACGAGCGGTCTCATGAGACATGTTCATTTCTTGGGCTATCTCTCGCAAACTATAATGACGATTTTCGAGCACCAATTCCTTTTTTTGTCGACGTTTTCTTCAGTTGAAGAGGTCGAAGGCCGTCATGAACGTGGCAAATCGTTCACTTCTTCTCGCCCCTCTTTGAACGATTTATACCAATCGTAAACTTGAGTTTTCGACATGGTTGAATCACCAAATGTTTTTTTCAACATTTCCAACGTTTTGGCACAAGAAATTTCGTTTGGAACACACAAAAATTTCACACAAACTCTTTGTTCGATATTTTTATCCATAGTAAAAATCGCAACGCACACAAAAGGTTGACTTGTTCCTAATGACGCCGTAACCAAACTAAATGACACATAGCAATAAAAATTCACAGAATAGTGGCTGACAGTTGTCCCAACCTGGGAAAAAAATTTTTTTGAAATATTCTCAGAGGGAAAATTAAAAATGAGAATTTCCGGGTACTTATTTGACGGAATGTATACGAGGGCGAATTGATAATGAAGCTACCTAAGTAGCAAAAAAACATTTTTTTTTTTTTTCAAAAACCATTTATTTCTCTACTTCAACACACTTAGTAAGACGATATTCCAAATTTTTTATACCATCTGAATAATACGATTTCGGGAATCCCTCAAAATACGCTTTAGTTTCGGTAATCACTTCTTCGTTTGAGCTGAATCTTTTTTCTGCGAGCCATTTTTTCAAGTTTGGAAACAGAAAAAAGTCACTAGGAGCTAAATCTGGACTATAAAGTGGATGATCAACCAATTCGAAGTGTATTTCACGTAATGTTAGCATCGTATCTAATGCTGTGTGAACCGGTGCGTTGTCTTGAAGAAAGAGCACTTTTTTCTTCTTTAAATGTGGTCGCTTATGCTTGATTGCATCATTCAATTGATCCAATTGTGGATCCTTTTTCAAGATAATCGATAAGCAATATTCCGAGTGCATTCCAAAATACAGTGGCCCTAACCTTGCCAGCCGATTTCACTGCCTTCGCCTTCTTCGGAGCACGTTCTAGAAGATTTACGTTCCAAGGGACGATTTGAATTTGGCCATTTCGTATTTCAATTTTATCTTTCTGTCCATTCCATTTCCATGTTTGTTTGTCTCAGTAGCAGATTTTCCACGATTGGCCTGAGTGGTTACCAACACATGGCTGGTAGGATATGTCACACTGTCTGGCCCGGACCCAGAGCAGCGCCTATCAAAGATCGGATCGTTCAGTTCTATATTCATATTAATCTTATTGTAAAGCGTGATCCATTTCGAGGTTCCCTACTTTTTTACTTTTTTAAAGAAAAAAACACAGAAAATTCAAATTGAATGGGGAATGTTTATTATCTTTTGAAAGAACATTCTTTGGCATTTATTTTTTGAAGATTATGTCTTTCAAATGTTGGCCACGGCTACGTCTCAGATGGTCCATCCGTTGAGTCCAATTTTCGATGACTCATTCGAGTATTTCGACTGGTAACTGGCGAATGACACGCGTGATATTTTGCTCCAAGGCCTGAATCGAAGCAGGTTTGTCCGCATAAACTTTAGACTTTACATAACCCCACGGTGTGATTCTAACGGTGTGATATCACACGATCTTGGTGGCCAATCGACCGGCCCAAAACGTGAAAATATCTGCTCACCGAAGTGTTCTCTCAATAAATCCATTGATTGATGCAATGTGTGGGAAGTGGCGCCGTCTTGTTGAAACCAAATGTCGCCGAGATCACGAGCTTCAATTTCAGGCATCAAATAGTCGGATATCATGGCACGATAACGGTTGCCATTGACGGTTACGTTTTCACCGGCATCATTTTTGAAGAAATATGGACCGATGATTCCACCGGCCCACAAACCACACCAAACCGTTGTTTTTTCTGGATGAAGTGGCAGCTGTTGAATCTCTTCAGGTTGCTCTTCGTCCCAAATGTGGCAATTTTGCTTGTTTACATACCCATTGAGCCAGAAATGGGCATCATCGCTGAACAAAATTTGGCTCGAAAACGTCGGATCTACTTGGAACTTTTCAAGATCCCATAGAGCTAAGCGATGTCGCTTGGGAAAGTCGGGTTCAGTTCTTGCACAAGCTGTACGCTTTCAATTTAAGATCTCGACTTTCGAGTTGCTGCGAACGGCGCCGAATCGACTCTCCACGGTCTTCGTGTACACTCTCAGCTACGGCCGCTATATTTTCTTCACTGCGTGCTGGACGTGGTCTATTCGGTCGAATATTATCCAATAATAAATGCTGGGTCTCAAGATGGGTGATGGTGTTGCGAATAGTACGGTCCGTAGGCCGATTATGTTGATCATAAGTTGAGCGAAGTGCACGGAACACATTCCTCACAAAACGTGAATTTTCATAATAAAGTTGAACGTTCTGTAAACGTTGTTCAGGAGTAAGCCTTTCCATGATGAAATGCCAAACAATACTAAACAAAAATAACATGACAGCATGGCACGACTCACACGTGATCTGTCAAAAAAAGGCTATTGAAAAAAGTATGTCTACTTGGATCACCCAATATTATTCCCATTGACACTATGAGGCTAATAAAAGTTAAATTTATTTGAAATTAGTTTTAAAATCCATCTGAGTGCTCTAAAAATGAATGCTCATTTTGCCACAACAAATCAACGGTGTGTGTGTGTGTGTGTACAAATCACAATTCATCAACTTTACCACACTAATTCAAAACTTATATTGTTGTTGGTTGGAAGCAGCAAAAAACAGCATTCTTTTGTTACTCAACCACTAACGCCTAAAAGTAGATTTAATTAACTCTTGCAATATACATATACCAATAGAATGTGAAACCTTATTTACACATTTTTGTTGCTACTATTCCGAAGCTAAAGGCCATAAACTCCATTCCATTTGCACCAAAATATAAACTACAAAAATATTTGTGGCCAAACAGTTCTCAGTTCTCAGTTGCTGTATAGAAAGTATAGAAGAACTGGAAAACTGGTTTCAATTTTGTCACAAATTGTATACATATATGTAGTTGTTGTAAATGGGTGAACTTTACTAAACTAATTTATGCATATTCAGATGTGTTTGTATCTCCATTTGGTTGTGCAATAAAAGAAGAATAAAAAAAAAAAACAAAAAAATAAGAGACCAACAAATTATCAAATATATATATAATCAAGTTTTCGATAATAAAGTTTATGCTTTTGTGGAACAAAAACTGCTCAAATGAATTACATAAATGCTTGGCCAACAGCAAACAAATGACCTCAAAAAGCCTGTTGTTGAGTGCGTACTTTTGTAGGGCATTAAAAAACTTTCAATGGATGTATATTTATATGCAGACAAACTATTTCTTGCACGATATTATTTCATTTAGATTTAATGAAATTTATTTATATAAATATCACAAAAAATAAAAGATGTCAAGTAGTAATTAGGTAAGGAAACTTTTTATATAGATTTGTGGTATTTTATTAATATGAAAGAAAACAGCATAATGAGAATAGAATTCGAAATGAAATTCATATGAATTATGTTAAATATAGATTTTCTTGAACTACTGAGTTTAGTTCTGTTTTGTTACGAAATTATTAATGATTTATTTAATTAATCACTTATTATATATCGGTAATTTATTGGCCGACCCACAAACATCAGCTGAAATTCTACATCCGCACATCTCTGCGGACTCTGCGGACACCGAAAAGCTACCTGCCTCTTTTACGAAGGGCATCATCATTAAGATTCCAAAAAAAGGGTGACTTGCGCGACTGTGGCAACTGGAGAGGAATAACATGCTCAATACCATCTAGAAATCTCTAGCAACATTTATTCAGAATATGCTCCAGTGCGTTGAGAATGCTTTAAGGGACGAACACGCTGAATTTGTCCCGAAACGTGGCTGTGTTGATCAGGCAAACACATTTCGTTTAATCGTCGAACAATCGATTGAATGCCGATCGTCGACTTCAAGAAGGCATTCGACACACTTAAGCGTAACTTCATCTGGCTGGATTTGAGTAGAAGAGGAGTCTCACTGAAATTGATCCGCCTCATGGTAACGGTGTACGAGAACTCCGAACTGGCGGTTCTTCACAACGGCAATATCAGTAATTCGTTCACCACCAACGCTAGAGTACGGCAGGGCTGCACTCTCTCTCGCTCCTCTTCGACATTGTGCTGAATGATGTCATGAGCAGCCTCACCCAGTACAAGAGAACTGACATCGCGTGGAATCTCACACGGCAACTTGAGGACTTAGACTTTGACGATGACATTTGTCTCCTGGCATGCACCGTCGGACTAGAGATAAACATTGTAAAGACCAAAGCCATGAGAATCAATCACTCCAATACAAGCCATATACAATGATGGACAACTGTGCGAGTGATTTCGTCGAAAGTTTCTGCAACCTCGGTTGCACAATATCAACAAACTGAGGAGCTGAGGCGGATGCTAACTGCAGGTTGAGCAAAGCAAGAGCAGCATTTGGCCGGCTAAAATCAATATGGACAAATTCCTGAATCTTCAGACGCACGAAACTGCGAATATTCTCCGCATGCGTGAAATTCACGCATACTATACGGCAGCGAAACATGACTGATCTCGAACTCCAGAGACTTCAATATTCTGCCCTAACGGTATTTCCATCGAGGCATTATGGCGTCTAACGAACGAGGAGCCTATACTGAACCAGATTAAGCGTAGGAAGTCGTACTGGATTGGCCACACGCTAAGAAAGCAGCCAGAAAGCATCACGAGAATGTCGCCGCGGACGGCCAAAAAACACTTGAAGAAGGTGAACCTTGCGGAACTAGCTGATGTCAACATCACATGGGATGGCGCTAGGACCACAGCCCAGAATTGTGTGCAATGGAGAAGCCTTGTGGAGGCCCTATGCTCCATTAGGAGTAAAACGGAGAAAAAAATGTAGCATGTACTTCCACTGAGCTACTTGTGGGTGTCGTAGCTCAGTGGTTAGTGTGTGTTCGCCTTCTGATCTGTAGGTCGTGGTTCAATCCCCGGCTGATGCATAACAAATTTAATATCGATAAGATTTTTCTTTCGAATGGTACCCACCTGTCGGCAAGCAATTGGCAATTCTTCCGACAGTAACAACTTGCCATGAAAAAGCTTCTAAAAGAACTCTGTGACAAAGCTCAGAAAAAGTGATGTCACAAGTGTTCTGCCATTCGGAACCGGCTAAAATAAGTAGGTGCCTTCTAATATTGTCCAAAATTTAAGACGCACAACAGTAATGGAAGAGAGAGCTCGGCCAATGAGCCCTTTGGGGCTTTAAGTGCCACATATTTATTTTTTTTTTTTTATGTGTTCTCGAAGTTAGTTTACTATCGAGGCGCAAGCCTAGGCATTTAGTTTGGTTACATTGCGGAATATTTACGTCATTGAGTTTTACGGGTGGGCAGGTGCTACGATTAAGGGTGAATGTAACTTTGACAGACTTGGTTTGGTTTGACTTTATTCGTCAATCTTTCAACCATTGAGTAATCTTGTCTAACCCATTTTGGAGCTTAGCCGAAGCTAGTTGTGGAAGGGCATCCATTGCGATGACAGCAGTGTCGTCTGCAAAAGTGCCAACGATGGATCCTTCAGAGGCTGGTAAATCGTATGTGTGAAACAGGTATAGAATGGGACCCATGACGCTGAACTTTCGTAGAGTTGAGAATGTTCTTCACCTTGCTTTACGAAAGAGTGTCGACTATCGAGATAGGATTTGATAAATATCAGGTGTAGTAAAAAGAAAACCATTATTTTTCCAATAGATGGCTTTAGTAATCTGTATCTCGCGTTGTATAAGCGCGATTGGGAAATGCTAGATGGCGTTAGAAAGATAGAATTTCGTACTAAATAAACTTTTCAGGCAGTTTTGTGATTGCTTGACTCAGTATTGTTTGAGCAAGCGTCAAAGATAGACGCCAGTAAAGAGAAAATACGCCATATTTTACAGTTGTTCTTTGATAAAGGCGAAAACGCAAGCCAGACGGCTGAAAATGTGAATAGTGTTTATGGTCCTGATACTGTAACAGCCAATCACGTGCATTTTTGATTTCGTCGATTCCGTTCCGGTAATTTTGATGTCAAAGATGCAAGGTCAATTGTCGAAAATATCGAGAAAATAATGGAAATCGTCGAGTCTGACCGTCACTGTTTCTATTGCCCATGAGCTAAACATTGCACAAAAAATCGTTTGGAATCATTTAAATAAGGCTGGATACAAAAAGAAGCTCGATGTATGGGTGTCAAACGAGTTAACGCAAACAACCTAAATGGACCAAATTTCCATCTGCGAATGGCTGCTGAATCGCAACAAAAACGATCCATTTCTGAAGCAGATGGTTACTGATGATGAAAAGTGGGTCACTTACGATAACGTCAAACGAAAACGGTCTTGGTCGAATCGCGGTGAGCCTGTGCAAACGGTGGCCAAACCAGGATTGATGGTCAGGAAGATTTTGCTATGTGTTTGGTGGAATTGGCAGGGAATCATCTACTATGAGCTGCTCCCCTACGGCCAAACTCTTAATTCGGACCTGTACTGTCAACAATTGGACCGTCTGAATGAAACAATCGCCCAGAAGCGGCCAGATTTGGCCAATAGGAGAGGAATTGTATTCCATCAGGACAACGGCAGGCCAAACACATCGATAGTGACTCGTCAGAAGCTCCGGGAGCTTGGTTGGGAGATTTTTATGCATCCAAGTTATAGTCCGGACCTGATACCAAGTGATTACTACCTGTTCCTGTCTATGGCGAGTGATTTTGCTGGTGAAAAATATGCCTCAAGAGAAGCTTGTGAAAGTCGACTGTCCCAGTTTTTTGACAATTTGGACGAGGGTTTCCATGAGAGTGGCATTATGAAATTACCTTCAAAATGGCAACAAGTTATTGAATAAAGGGGATCATATTTGACTTAAATCGGATCATTCTAACTATGCTAAATAATGCCTTCAATTTAATGCAAAAATAATGGATTACTTTTTACTAGACCTTATACCTTCATTTGCTTCATATTACTTTATGTAAATAGATTGATATTAAAACCAAGCGCAACCAAATAAATAATGAATAAATTTTAATAGAAATTTTGCTAGTTTTATTATTAACATATTGTATTGAATATGTCAGGTAACTAGCTACTCACCCCACCTACAGATATTCAATGTTTACTCATTGACTACCATGGCGTATACGTAATGTTCATTTAAAATAAATTAAATTATTCATATATTAGCATTTCGTTTGTTTTTGTGTTTCCTGGTTTCTGTTGAGCCAGTTAATTACAATAAAAGCTGTCAATTATTTAATTTTGATTTTAATTGAGTTCTAGGTATTATACTCCAAAAAAAAAAAAGTGTTCATATAAGCTCATGCATATATGTATGGTGGAGCTATGTGCATATGCATTCATATATTCAATTCGAATTCTAATTAAAAATGTTTAAATTAATTAAATATTTGAATATATTGTGGAATCTACAATTGCAATTAAATCATTGCATCTCTTTGATATACAATTCCATACTAAAAAAGTTATGTAGAAAGCTATTGCCCTTGGAGATATTTGTTTTGTTTCATAATAATGGCAAACTAGTGTCAGTTCATGAAATTGAAGATTTTGTATTAAGTGTTGCATACAGAGCTTTCTGAATTTCTGAATTTGTATGGACGTTTTGTAGACGATTGAACAGTAAATGAAATTGGCTAATTTGTAGCAAAAAGTTATGGGCAAATTTTGAAGATAATCAATCATTTGAGGACTTATAAAAGGTTATCCATTTTGCGGTTTCAAAAGTAAATGTAAATAAAACACATATAAAATATTTTTTATATCGTCGCCACGACGAAAAATTACGCGGCCAGAAAATTTCTCTTGCAATAAAACCATATTCGCTCGAGTTGTGTGGCATGTGGCACCATCTTGTTGAAACCACATATTCTCTAAGTCGTATTCTTCAATAGCAGGCAAAAAAAAGTCGGTTATCATATGACCATAACGCTCCGAATTGACGGTGACAGTCGTTCCATCGTCGTTTTCGAAGAAGTAAGGTCCAATCACACCTCCGGACCAAAGAGCGCACCAAGCAGTGACTTTTTGTGGATGTAGTGGCCTCTCTTCAATTACTTGAGGATTCTCAGAACCCCAAATATGACAATTTTGTTTGTTAACATACCCACCGAGTGAGAAATGTGCTTCGTCGCTGAAGAAAATTTTGTTCGAAAAATCGCCGTCCACCGCCTGTTGTTCAAGCACCCATTCGACGTATCTACGACATTGTGAATGGTCAGCTGGCTTCAGTTGTTGTGTGAGCTGGATTTTATATGGATGTAGGTGTAGATCCAAACAGTCCTAATTCCTGAGAACGACGAGGAATCGACACATTCGGGTCTTCGGCAACACTTTCACTTACAGCAGCGATATTTTCGGTGGTACGAGCGAAACGATGATGTACAGGCCTTACAATATCTGTAACCGATCCAGTCTCTTCATATTTCTTCACAATTTTGCCAATTGCTTGCGTAGTTGGACGATTATGTAAACCATAATCTCCTCTTAAAGCACGATATGTGGCTGTGGTAGAATCACCATTTTTGTAGTAGGTTTTTACAATTTTAATCCGTTGTGCGATAGTTAAGCGATCCATTTTCGCAAATGTCAGACTTTGAACTGAAAAAGAAAGAAATTGTTTTAACAACTCAGTTTGACAGATGTCGAATTCTAGCCCTATACTTTTGAAACCGCGAAATTGGTAACCCTTTACTTTCTTCATGGCAATTATCATGTATCTGAGTAGTACAGGACTTTTTAATTTGTTATTGTAGTAGATGATTTCAAAGTTATCGGGAAATATGTGTTTTTACTTTAAAAAACCCATTTCTTCATATTCACTTTGAACAGCGCACACTTGGGCCGCTTCATACAAGTCGATGCTGAAAAGTCTGTAACCCTGTTATTGTGTTGTGAATTCGTCTAGAGACACATATTACATGATTTTTATAAAATTTTTTAATTTAACCAGTTTGTACTCTACTAAGACGGTCTTATACGGGGCCTTATACAAGGCCAGTTTTTCGGTGCGAGTTTAAACTAAATACAGGGTCGTTTTTCGCAACTTTCTTCTTGGCAACACTGTTTTTGGCAGCTTAGCTTTTTTCGTGCAACATATTATTGTCAAACATGTTCACTTTCCACAACGTCTTCCATTTAATGGCCAGTTTGGGTGAACTTCTGAAGCGGTCATTCGGAATTTTGTGACTAAATTTCGCACCAAATTTACATTATTGGACTTTACACAACCAACATGCATACGTAGAGTGCGGACAGAGGAAAATATCGCAGCTGTATACGACTGTGTTGTTGATGACTGTGAATTATCGATTCGGCGCCGTTCGCAGCAATTGGGCCTTTGTTACTTCACTACGTGGAAAATTTTGCGAAATGATTTGTATGTAAAACCTTTTAAAATACAAGAAGTTGGTGCAAGAATTGAAGGCACACGACCTACTACAGCGGCTAACGTTGGACGCTGGCAAAGTTGGATGAAGATCCACTTTTTTATCGGAAAATTGTGTTCAGCGACGAAGCTCATTTCTGGTTGAATGGATATGTGAACAATCAAAATTGCCGTATTTGATGTGAAAAGCAGCCAGAAGCATTCCAAGAACTGCCAATGCATGCTGCCATGTATCACACTGGGAAGAAATACACCAACTTCGCCAAGCCAAAGGATTGGTAGGGCGTTTTACCTACAACAAGGAACTGGGCAATATATGCAAAGCAGATATTAGGAAAATTGTAGGTTTTCTCTCAGGTCACTACTACCTGAGGTACCATCTCACCAAATTACGTATACTCGACGACATGGAGTGTCGGCTTTGTCTAAAAGAGGATGAAACCACAGAACACTTATTGTGTAACTGTATTGTGTTCGCAAATGAGCATGTTTCATCGTGATCATTTGGATCTGGAAGTAATACTAAATGCCTCTGCTAGGGACATTCTAAATTTCATCCGCAAGGCGGAAAAGTTACTGAAAGGGCATGGGTGTCAGTTACTTCCTTTCTTTAGACTAGGAGAAGATAGATCTAGGTAGATAAGGTGCTGATGACATAAATTGCAACTAAACCAATAGGGTATAGTAGATAGTACAATTGTGATCAAGTGGATCACAAAACTTTTAAATGTAGTGTGACACAAAAGATCTATTAGGTCGGAGTGTCGGCCTTTGGGCAACCTACAACAGAAAATTATTATTATTATTATTATTATTATGCTAATACCAAAATTTCAAAAACTGAGTTTTCAGAGTAACCTTATAAGAGGCGGTCCCAGTGTGCAACGGGACCAAATATTTCTCCGACGAGTTTAGTAGTTTAGAGCTCAAACGTTTGTTTGTTTGTTTGGAAGTTTTGTGGACAATAGATCAGCAAATAAAACCACATTGCTACTAATAAGATAGTTACTTACTTACTTACTTACTTATGTGGCCATAACAACCGAGTATCGATTTAGGCCGAAAATAACATGCTTCGCCAGCCATCTCTATTCTTCGCTAGCTGGCGCCAGTTAGAAATTCCAAGCGCCGTCACGTTCTCCAGTACTTGGTCTTTCCACCGGAGATTAGGTCTTCCTCTTCTGCGTCGTCCTTCAGCGTGTTCCGAATATAACACCTTCTTTGCCGGAGCGTGTTCTTCCCGCTGGATTTTGATGCGCTTTACTATGTCAATATCGCCATACAGCTCGTACAGCTCATGGTTGTACCTTATTCGGTACTCGCCACCAACGCAAATAGGTCCAAAGATCTTGCATAGGACTTTTCTCTCGAAAACTCCAAGCATTCGCTCATCCGAGGTGGAAATTGTCCAGGCTTCAGCGCCATATGTTAGGACAGGCATGATGAGGGACTTGTAGAGTGTGATTTTCGATCTTCGAGAGAGGGCTCGGCTACTCAATTGCTTACTTAGCCCAAAGTTACACCTGTTAGCAAGAGTTATCCTACGCATGATCTCCAGGCTGACGTCATTACAGAGAATGCTGCACTGACTGCTCGCGAGTTGATACCCATTATGTCAATATCTTCGGTATACGCCAGCAGCATGACGCTTTTGTTGAAGATAGTGTCATTATGTCGTAAATCAGCAGCTCGTATAATTTTCTCCATAATAAGATTGAAGAAGATAACACAAGGTAACGAATCACCTTGTCTAAAACCTCGTTCGGTATTAAACAGAGGGGAGAGGTCCTTCTCAATTTTCACTGCACAACGAGAGTTAAGCAGTGTCATTGTGCAAAGTCGAATGAGTTTTGCAGGTATACCAAATTCAGACATAGTTGTGTAGAGGTAATTCCTTATCGGACTGTCGAAAACGGCTTTATAATCGACACGAATAGGTGATGTGTGTCGATCTGTTTTTCTTCGGTCTTTTCTAGGATTTGGCGTAGTGTGAAAATTTAATCGATGGTGGATTTAATCGGTCTGAAGCCACACTGATAAGGTTCAATCAGGTTGCTGAGCATCGACTTCAATCTTTCACACAATACGCACGATAAGATCTTGTTTGCCATGATCAGGAGACCCATGTCACGGCAGTGACATGACTTTGGTTTCCAATTTAATTGTCTTTCGATTGCTGTTTACCATATTCTGCTGGTCGTAACATTTTCGAAGTTATGGTGGAATATCTGATTTTACTTTAAACACTCATTTCTCTATCTTCACTTTGAAGAGTATAAAAAAAAAATAAATATGTGGCACTTATAAGACCCGAAGGGCTCTGTGACCAAACCATTCTCTTTCATTATTGCTGTGCGTATTAAATTTTGGGCAGTATTAGAAGGGACCTACTTATTTTAGCGGGTTCCGAACATCAGAACTCTTGCGACATCATTTTTTTGAGCTCTGTTAAAGAGTTCTATTAGCAGCTTTTCCATGGCGGAATGTTACTGCCGGAAGAATTGCCAATTGCTCGAAAGAAAAATCTTTTCGATATCAAATTTGTTATGCTTCAGACGGGGATTGAACCCACGACCTACAGATCAGAAGGCACTTTGAAGAGTTGTACGAAAATGTTTCCCACCAGTTTGCTATAATACGTTTTCAGTATCTTGGAATAAGCAATTTTTGTCTGCTAAAAATAGTCTTTTTTGACCAATTCTATTCTATTCTATTCACTACTACTTCATATTTACATATGTAAGGTTTCCTTTTTCGATTGTTTAAAGTTCTATTTTCTGCTCTCATTCTACTCAATCATACCCAACCAGTTGTTATCACAAAATAAATATATTCATTCCAAAATATATAGATAACAAAATAAATGGAGCAAAAATAATTTATGATACTACAAAAGAAAATTGAAAGACAGCGAGAGCGAGAGAGTGAGAGAGAGGGGGGGAAAAAATAGAGCTCCGCAACCATAAGAATGCATTTTTCCAAATTTCTGTACTCCGAATTCCTTCAATAACGATTATAATATAATATTTTTCTAAACATTTCATATTTTTATTTCTTTTGGTATAACAAATTTATGCAAAACTTGAATTCAACAGCAATAATAAAAAATAAATAAATTTACAAACACAAAATAAAAATTGGAAGAATATGTATATGAGGGTGAAGTAAAAAAGTAATATTAAAATGAAATAGAAACCAGCAGCAGGAAAAAAACAAAAAAGAAAAGAGAAAACATACCAACAACAATACCCCAACACCAACAATTATGGTTATTTATTGTCACTACTAAATGCAACACTTCGGTTGTACATTCTGTCAAATAAGTACCCGGAAACCGGAAATTCTCATTTTTAATTTTCCCTCTGATAATATTTCAAAAACAATTTTTTTCCCAGGTTGGCACAACTGTCAGCCACTATTCTGTGAATTTTTATTGCTATGTGTCATTTAGTTTGGTTGCGGCGTCATTAGGAACAAGTCAACCTTTTTGAACAAAGAGTTTGTGTGAAATTTTTATGTGTTTCAAATGAAATTTCTTTTGCCAAAACGTTGGAAATGTTGAAAAAAACATTTGGTGATTCAACCATGTCGAAAAAAAATTTCACACAAACTCTTTGTTCGATATTTTTATCCATAGTAAAAATCGCAACGCACACAAAAGTTTGACTTGTTCCTAATGACGCCGTAACCAAACTAAATGACACATAGCAATAAAAATTCACAGAATAGTGGCTGACAGTTGTGCCAACCTGGGAAAACAATTTTTTTTGAAATATTCTCAGAGGGAAAATTAAAAATGAGAATTTCCGGGTACTTATTTGACAGAATGTATACACACATACGAGTAGTATACTCATAGGAGCATAAAAGCGTATACAAGTATTGTCCATACATGACTGAGACAACCAACCTTACAAAATTACATACACATACACACTTAGATGAAGAAGTATGTGTGCATACTACTCATATATGTTTATGTTTGTAATTTTTATTGGACACCAGAGAGCAAGCAACTTGAATGTGAGAGCAGGCAAGTGTTTGTTGTGTTGAAATTCATTTGTGTAAAATTGTACGCGTGTTGTTTTTGGTGTCGTAATACGAGTACGATGATAAATTATTTATAGTATTTAGGATATTTCTCATATGGGGGACACATATTGTACCAAGTTGTATTTAAAAAAATTGTTGAGGAAAGCATAAAAATATATAAATATATAAATAATAAAAAAAAATGAGTAGTGAGTAGCGAATGTGATATAAAAAATATTATATTTTAAAATGATATACAATTTGATAAGTTGAACTTCGGTAATGTCAAGGCTTACATTGCCCGTACCATAACCAACAGATAGAGACAGTTTCGAAAAATTATATTTTTATACTAAAGATAGGCGTGGTGTTCAGCCAATAGAGGCGCTTTTTGGGTACAAAAAATGATTCGTGGAAGATAACGGTACTATTTTTATTTTCTCTGATGTATTGTGCATTCGGAAGTTTAACGATGATGCCCTTCGTCCAAGAGCGAGGTAGCTTTTCGCTGTCCCAAACAGCAGCTATGTGAGGATGCAGAATTTCAGCTGATGTTTGTGACGGCTGTGCGATTGAGTTCGTCGAAAGTTTCTGTTACCTCGGTTGCACGATAGCAACAGACGGGTGAGCTGAGGAGGATGCTAACTGCAGGCTAAGCAAAGCAAAGACAGCATTTGGCCGGCTAAAATCAGTATGGGCAAATTCCCAATTATCCAGACGCACGAAATTACGAATATTCTCCGCATGTGTGAAATCGACACTACTGTACGGAAGTGAAACATGGCTGATCTCGAACTCCATCACGCAGAGATTGCAAGCTTTCGTCAACAAGTGTTTGAGGATCATTTGTCGAATTTTCTGGCCTAACACTATTTCAAACGAGGCACTATGGCGTCTGACGAGCGAAGAGCCCATACTGATCCAGATTAAGCGTAGAAAGTGGCGTTGGATTGGCCACACGCTTAGAAAGCAGCCAGATAGCATCACGCTAATGTCGCTTGAGTGGAACCCGCAGGGGAGCAGAGGCCGCGGACGACCAAGAAACACCTGGAGACGATCAATACTGGGTGAGCTAGCTGCTGCCGGCATCACATGGGAAGGCGCTAGATCAACTCCCCAAAACCGTGTGCGATGGCCTTGCCTTGTGGAGGCCCTATGCTCCAATTTGGAGTTTAAAGGAGAAAAAAAAAAATTGTGCATTCAACAAGTGATTTTAATCGTGGATAGAAGCACGCATTGTTAAAAAATAAAATGGAATCTTCGAACGAGTATGCGTCTTATTTTGTATTTTTTTTTTTATAAAATTGGAAAAAATGCAACAACTGCTGCTGCAGAAATAAATGCAGCTCATGGGGAGAATACTGTGTGTGTCTGGACTGCGCAAAAGTCATTTTCCAAATTCCGAAGTGGTGATTGCTGCGTTGAGGATGCCTCATGCTCTGGTTGTCCTGAGGTCATTAACTACGACACCTTGCTGGAACTCGTGGAAGCTGAACCAAGTTTGACAGTCAATATAATGGCTGGAGGAAGGTTAAATTCATCACATGGAACAATTTATAGACACCTGTTTCGATTGGGCAATGTTTCAAAGGTGGAAAAACGGGTTCCGCATAAAGTTTCCATCGCAAACCTTCAGCAGAGACTGAATGTGTGTATTCTCAGCTTGAAAATGAGAGTTTTTTGAACCGTATTGTCACTGGGGACGAAAAATGGATCCTTTACATTAAACCTGTTCGCAAACGCCAGTGCTTAGATAAAGACGAAACATCAGAACCAACCCCCCGAGACATGGCCCTCACCCCAAGAAGATTATCCTGTCTATTTGGTGGGATATATCATTTATTTTGATCTGCTGGATCGAAACCAGACGATCACAGCTGATCTTTATCGCCATCAACTATCCAAACTGAATGAAGCACTTAAAAAAAAAAAAAACGACCGTCTTTAGTAATAGACGCTAAGTTTTGTTTCACCACGACAACGCAAGACCGCATACCACAAGACAGATCGTAGGCAAGCTGAATGAGCTCGGATGGGAGCTAATGCCGCATCCATCATACTCTTCGGATATTGCAACTTGCGGTTATCACCTTTTCCACGGACTTCAGTCCCATTTAAGTAATAAGAACTACACCTCAAAAGAAGCTATAAAAAGGGATATCGACGTGTATTTTCGCTCCAAAGAGAAACAATTTTTTGAGCAGGGAATTTAAAATTTGCCTAAACGTTTGGAAGACATTATAAATAATGCAGGAATATATATTATTGATTCATAAATACTGAAAACTTAATTTTCATTTATTTTAAAACCACCTAAGAAAAACCGATGAACTTATGGACTGACCTGATATTTGCACGTTAATAATAAAAAGAGATAATAATAATATGAGAGGTAGGTGCGTTTTTTATGCGATTCAACCCATATTTGATTATATCTAATAATTATAATAATATGTAATACCTCTCTCGACCAAGTTTTTCCACGATAACTAAATATTTTCGCAAGAAAATTGCAAAAACTCACAATCAACAACATACTTTTGTATGAGAATTAGACGTGATTTTTGTCCGAGTACACCCATTTTGACAATTTTGTGATGAGAATAACTTGATCTTCCATGTTTCACTTCGATAAGTACATATTTTTCCGAGTTAAGTTCGAAAACTAGCTTACTAGTACTGGAGATAGACTTTATAAATGAATCAAAAAGCTTCTCTTAAATAGCTTTGTTGTTACATTCATACTGAATTTTTCGAAAAAACGCCCAAAACAACCTATACGGGTGGTAACTAAAGGGTTAAAATGTTCTAAGAAAATAATCCTCGGAAAATGTTAATATAGGTCACCGAAGACAAAAACTATCCTAAATATAATTTTACATACGATTTTTCAAATTATATGATTCTATTTTTGAACGAAAAAGACATATTTTGAACCACTATGAACAGAAAGTGATTAAAGCTTTTGGCACTGTAGTCAAAGGTTATTGTTTGAGACTAGTTTGGTTCAACCTCGACACAATGACCCTCAAATTATGGCCTGGAGCTATCACACAATGCAATAGATTCTTAAAAATAAAGTATTTGAAATGCTAATTCGTTTTCTACATGTTACCTATAACTCGTACAAGTTATTTGTCTTTGGTGACGCCTAGTGAAATTTTCTGCAGAATATTTTTTTTTTTTTGGAAACTTTATCCTTCTCTCAAATGTTGATTTCTAGTGGATTTTTTGAAAAGAGTTTTAAAATGACTCATACGGGTGGTAGTTAGAGAACTATCCTAAATGTAATTTTACATATGATTTTTAAAATTCCTTGATTCTACTTTTGACCGAAAAAGCCAAATTTTAAACCACTGTACAAAAATGGTGTAGTGACGTAGTGGAGCAGAAATGGACTAGGGCTTTTGTTACTGACATAGGGAAGTTTCCAGGGAAGTAGGCATTCATTACGAAACAATTATCAATCATTTGAAGCAAGCTGGATACACAAAAAAGCTCCATGTTTGGGTGCCACATGAATTAATAGTGAAAAATTTAATGGACTGAATTTCCATTTGTGATTCACTGTTAAAACGCAACGAAATTGAACCACTTCGGTAGAGATTGATTACAAACGATGAAAAGTGAATGTCGGACGATAATAATGTGCGAAAAAAATTATGGACGAAGCGAGGTGAAGCTTCGCAAACGGTGGCAAAGCCAGGATTGACACCAAGAAAGGTAATGTTGCTTGTCTGGTGGGATTGGAAGGGAATTGTTTATTATGAGCTTCTAGAACCCGGTCAAATGATTGATTCTAATCTCTGCTGTCAACAATTAATGAGATTGAAGCAAGCAATTCAATTAAAATGGCCAGAATTGATTAACAGAAAAGGTGTTGTGTTCCATCATGACAACGCCAGACCACATACATCTTTGATGACCCGGCAAAAACTGAGAAAGGTTGTTTGAGAAGTTTTGATGCATCCACCATATAGCCCGGACCTTGCATCTTTAGATTATCATCTGCTTCGATCTCTGCAGAACTCTCTCAATGGTGTAAATTTAAATTCCGTTGAGACCCGCAAAATGCGGGTTCTACACAGATGGTTTTAATGGTTTTAACCTAAAAATGGCAAAAGGTTATCGATCAAAATGACACATATTTGGTTTAATAAGGCTCATTTTAAATATGAGAAAGAAGTGTTTCATTTGTTGGGTAAATTTGTAAGCGAACTTTTTCGACTACCCAATATATCAATAATTGAAATGAGTGAAAAATTATGCCAATTCTTCGAACTTATTTTAAAAAAAGAAGATTTGAAAGCTAAGAAAATACCAAGCATCAAATGAATTTTATAGAAAATTTAAAGTTCCAAAGTGTTTCATGTTTATCGCACTATATTTTTTATAACGATTACAGTATCCTTTTGATTGACCATCGTATTAAATTAACGTTTAAATTTCATAGTTTCATAATTACAAAAAAAATATTTCATTTTATGACTAACATGACTTAAATGAAGTTTAATTGCATAATGATACAATTAGAAAGCACTTGAAGTACTTTTTGTGATGTGAGAGCAGTGAGTGAGTGACCGAGAGGAAAAGGAAACTTATTAATAATTCTCATGATAAATCTCACAGCAATAAATCTCGAAACTACTTAGTAATAACTTAATAACATTATGAAATATTACACCAATATATAGAGTAGGAGAGTAGGAGTACTTAGTCGGAGGGTGTGTGAAATATTTAGTTGCGCGATAATACGTCAAGGTGTGCATTATTATTATTATTAATATTAAGTGGCTAAATAAATTCGAATAATACGTTACGTGTATATATCATTGGAAATTTCATACAAATACTACAAGTACTATAATAAAAATATATTAACTAAATACATCGTATAAAGTTTTGTTGAAATAAAATTGAGAATAATTGCCAATGATATTGAAACAATTAGAAAGTTTCGTATAGAAACTTTTGCATTGAGTTGAACAAAGAAATTATCGTCGTCGTCGTCGTCGTCCTTTTATTACATACACCATATACGTAGTAGAACGAACGATTATTTACGGTATTTAGTTGAATGGTCAATATGTGATAATAAGAATAATATTGTTATATGAGGCATGTGGTCAGTAGTAGAAAATATGTACTCTCACCATGCAATGGTCAATGGTCAATGGTCAATGTAGTTGTGCAAGTAGTTGTGGTGGCAACCATTACAGCAGTGGCTGTCATAAAGAAAACTTTGAATTATTTTTATTAGATTTTATGGCAAACAGTGGAGACTTTACTAAATACATAAACATGTACGATTTATTTTATATGTACATATATATATATACTTTTGTAGCTTTGGAATTAAAGTCGAAATACACAAATGACAAGTGGCGCATAAATATATATATATATATATATATATATATATATAGCATACATACGCACTTAAGTAGTCGATATTTGGTATGAGAGTTTAATCTAATTTGTTGATATAGCTAAAAGTTTCTTTAACAACAACTCCTCACTTCTCACCACTCACTTGACCATCGCATCATCGTCATCATCATTTTGTGAAATGAAATAAAAACGATTTCCATTTATATCTGTAGCATACATTTAGGCACAGCATGCAAAGCCATTAGGATAATCGAAAAAGAAATGTGTTTGTGTGATGTGATTTCATTTGCTCGAAAGATGGCTGGAGGCAATGTATTCGTTATTGATTGTTGGCAAAAGTTCGTGGCATTAATTGGTGTTGCTGAGCATCATCACGAAAATGCTGAGCTTTAATTGCAGCTTCTATAATGCTTCTATAAAGCCTTCGAAGAGAAATTCGGAAGCCTTGTAACTCTTTAAATGATTTCACTTTAGGAAGGCTTCATTGCAAGCCAATACAAGGCTCCATAGAATTACGAATTATTGCTTAAATATATAGAATTTCCAGTCCGAAGCCAATACGGAATTCTGCCCAAGGGCATGTAGCAGCAATATACTGTCGTCAAATCACAAACTTCCTAATGAAGGCACTATGGATATAATTGCCTAAATAGCTTGCTAATAAAAACTCTTCAAAAGTTTCGCCATTTAGTCATTTAGTTGGTATTTTCGACATTTATTAGTTTATTGCTTGTTTCCACAAGGCTTTGGTTTCCACTTGTTTTCGTAGAAACTTCGTTCCTTAGATTTATAAAGCATTTGCTATTTTGCTCAAACTCAAACTCAAATTTTTACTACCCACAAATCGTCATTTCGTCATTGCTCAGCAGCTATCTAACGAAAAGGAAATTTCTTTTGCCGATAACACGGCCATACTGTGTTCTCACTGTAACCCCATAGAAGCTACAAAACTCCTACAAACTCATAGCGATTTTCTCGAAACGTGGCTATCTAAATGATATTTACTGGTAAACAAATCCAAATGCGTACATGTAACCATTACACTAAGGTTCGAAACCTGTCCTCCATTGAAAATTAATAACCAAAATGTTCCTCAATGCTGTTGCACAAAATATTTGGGTATTCATCTTGATTGAAGACTCACATGGTGCACATAGATGCCAAGAAAACTCAAAATTAGCTCCAAGTTAAATCTTGAATACAAAGTTCTCCCCTACAAAGCAATATTGATACCAATCTGGACTTATGGTATCCAGTTATGAGGCATCGATCTCCTTCGAATATTGAAAAACTCTAGCGAACACAATCCAAGTATCTGCGAATGATTGTAAAAATCACCCTGGTATATAAGGAATGAAAACATCCACAGAGACTTAAATATCCCCGCTATCTCGGAAGAAATCACAAAGAAGAAGTTACTCTCTCAAACTTCATAACCATCCAAATTCCTTAGCTAGGCGTTTGCTGCTATTCCTAGGGCATCAACGATTAAAAAGAACCTGATGAATACTTTCCCACACTGTTGTGTTCCAAACAACTGAATGAAACACAAATTATCAACAAATTTAGTATGTAAGATTCTATTACTTATTGTTAGTTTTCCAGTTAAAGAGAAGATTCAATAAATGAATATTAAAATGAGGGGGAAAAAAAAAAAGAATTTTGCTTTTTAGAAGCTTTTGTTCTGAATTTTTTAGCTTCGTTGTAGTTTTTGCAAGCTAACTTCCGAATTTTGCTCTATAAAAGAAAGCAAACCCATTTCATCGATAGAATTCCAGTTGGTTTGCATTCTGCAAAGAGGGACAATAATCTCTTATGAAATTATAGACTTCCAAATATAGGATATACAGAAATCATTTTGTCAACAGATTGCAAATAAAACCTCTTCAAAGAGTCGTCATTTAGAGCCAGTTTTTCAGTGCGAGTTTATCTCTATTTGTCGTTTAAATTAAGTTTAGACTCGATTTACAGTTTTTCAGTCAAATTTCAACGTAGTTTAAAGTAAGTTGTTTAAAGGCCCAATCTAGCTGGGTTAAACTAAGATTAACCTATCGGCTGTTTAGCTCTCTCTTCTTGCACTCCAGTACATCTTTTCTTGCTACAGTTTAAAATAAGTTTAAACGTTAACTCCGTTTACGTAAACTTAGTCTAAACCTAGTTTAAAGTTCTACTGCAAAAGTGGCCCTTAGTCATTTATTTGGTATTTTTGAAGCTCATCAATTCATTGCTTGCTTCCATAAGGCCTTCCATAAAGCTTTTGCCACTGAATTCTATAAAACTATTATTACTTGCTTCTATAAAGCTTTTATTTCATGGTTTTTAGTCTAAGTTTCGCGAGTATTTTTACAAGGCCTTCAAAGAGAAGCCTTAAATAAGGGAATTTAGGAAATTGTTTCCATTAGGCCTCTACGAAGTATTGAATAATTTCAATGCCTCTGTCTGAATAGAATTTTGAGTACATAAGTATATTTATCTTGGCAATAAATATTGGTTCGAATTTTTGCATCAACCCAATATGCCGAATTAAATAAAAATGATGAATTAGGGTGTACATGATATATCAAAGCTTACGTATTTGCGAGTTATTACATACAAAGGAATAATTTACACATTTCATTTACGTAAATGAAAAAGAGCTGAGAAGACATTTGGAGAAGAGAAGAAAAATAAAGAGGGAGAGAGAGAGAGAGATATATATACAGAGTTTCGAACTTTCCAAAAGAAGTCATAAAAATAAGAGCGCCTTCAGGTTATAATGAAAATTACATGCATTGGTTTTTGCGTAATGCAAAAAAGAGTTGATATAATGAATGATCCGATTAAACGTATTCTTCATATGAGTGCATACGCTATTCATTAAAAAAATGTGTAACTCATATCACTTAATCTCTTTCTCTCGTGCTTTCTGATGCTCTGGTGCGTATTCTCAGTAATCAACATTTAAATTTAATTAAAAATCTTTTTGAATTTATTCTCCGCTCATCTTCGTCTCGTTCTATTTAACTTACTCTACCTCTGCTTCTATTTTTATCACACTGTATTCGCCTAACATACGTATATATTTGTTTGCAAATATTATTGCATACTTTTAGGCATTTTCTCTTATTATATTCAAATACATCCATCCAATATAAGTATTACAATAATCATCGGAGCATAAGGACAAAAGTAAGATAAAAAAAAAAATATAAAAACAGAAAATAAATCAGAAAAAAAATAAACAAAATCTATCAACACAAAGCTTTTGTCAATAAAATGTCAACCAAAATAAGATATTCCATTTCAAAACGATAGATATTTAAGTCCACCTGTCGCTCATATTCAACTATCTTTTACGCTTGTGTTCTCTCAGCTTTTTTAGTATACAAGGTGTTTGCAATGGAATGGCAATAATTTCTATTGACAATTTGCTTGATTAAAATTAAGACAGCTGACAGTTTGACAGTAAAATATCTTAATAGCTTAATATCTTTGAATCGAGTAAGATTTACTGTAATTTCGTGGAATTTCGTGAAATTTATTTATCAATTAAATCAAGCAATGATCTGTAGCTATATATAGAATTGTAACTATGAACTAATTGAGAATTATAGCAGCAGTGTTGCGTGAGAAAAAATAATTTGTTAAATTTCTAGAATATTGTTCAGACTTATGTCAATATTAAACACTTATTTTTTTGTAGCATAATTGTAACGTGCTCTATTGAATTTTTCTCATAAACTAATTGAGAATTAGATTTCTGTAATACTCTTTAGATTTACTAAGTACTTCTTGTTTGAACTTAATTGTGATGCGATTTATTGCAATTTTCATATAAACTGATTGAGAATTATGACAGTATTGTTGTATGTGAATGAAATTTTGTTGTATTTTTGTAATATTTTTCAGATGTATGTATTACTTGATTATGTTCCTAATTTGAATGCGCTTTATTGAAATTTTCGTACAAAATAAATGCAAATTTTAGCAACACTATTTTGTGTGAATGAAGAGTTTATTTAATTTCTGCAATGTTCTTTAGACAAAGTTCGTTTATGTTCTTTAGTATGAAGTCCTTCGTTTTAGGTCGCAATTTTAATGCGCTTTATTGAGATTTTTATATAAACCAATTGAGAATTATTGCAGTATTATTGTGTATGAATGACAATTGTTTAAAATTTAGTTAATATTTTATTTTGAAAGGATCGTTTTTCAAACTCAAAATGAGTATGCTCTTTTCTAAGATTTTATGTACAATAATCGCGGGTAATTACGAGGAGCATAAAGGGAGAATAACTCTTTCATGGCCTTTTCAATAAGACTAATTGTTTTCCCTAAATTGTCTATCTTCGAAATAAGTAAGCAATGAGTGTTCCCTTTTGCCACAAAACACCCTGTAAATACATAGGTACCGACGTCTTTTTATGAAGATAATCGCTAGCAAACTTTTTGCCAGTATCGACTGCCAGCGTGACAGAGTTGTCATCAAGTTCAGTGCGTTAAAAATAAATGATCCATGGCCATCGACCATAAGCAGCCATATACATAATATTCGATTCGATTCGATTTCATTTTCGTTTTCATTTTTATTACGGGCACACTTGCAAAGTGTACATATGTAAGTAGGTATCATAGCATATAGATAGATACATGTAGATATATCCTTTTCAAGTACAAATGCTTAAGCACCAAGGAAGCACTGAGCGTAGAAACTAATAAAATTTCGATAAAAATGAATGAAAACATGTCTCAAAACATATTTTAGGGCTCGCCCTTTCTCTTTCTCTGTATTATCTGTGTTATATGATGAAAGCTGCTCGTTCGTATCCTTTGTCGGTGCTTGTTGTGTGGGCTCCCCCTACTTTCTTTCCGGTTTTTTTCTTCTTCTTCTTTCATTTACTTATCATCGATATCATTTAAGCGTTAGGGAGTTTTGTCTTGCGTGCTATCATTATCCTTTTGGGGACATTTTTGCCAACAGCTCATAAAAGATTTATTGTATCTTATTTATTTATTTATTTGCTTACTTTCGCTGCGGTTGTTGTGAACGCTGCTGCTACTGCTGCTGTCAGTGCAACCATACCACTTTACATTTCAATGTTTTATTTATGATTGCGGAATGCTGTATTTAGCTACCCACTCGTCTGCTTTTGGTCCCACTATACGAATATTATGGCATTTGGTCTTCGTAGTTCTTCTGCTTAACTCAATTCCTCCAATTTTATTACTTTTCCTTCTTCGTGGTTGAATAATAAAATTGTTAAGCTTTTGGCATGAGTTGTTGGTTAATGTTGCTTCAACATACCACTGGCTCAATAATATCTGTTTATGACAATTTGTAATTTGTGCAGTGTCGAAGTAGATTATTATAAGGTTACAAGAGAGTAGAAATAATGCGATATTAAATAAATAAACCAAAGAAAACGATATGCGAAAAGAAAACAAGTGAAAGATGGATATGCAAAAATAGGCAACTCGATTTGCTTTATTTCAACTTAAAATTTTATGCGAAATTTTAACACATTTTATGGTAGCTACATTAAAAGCAGAGTCCTATCGATTAAGCGCATGTTTTTTTTTTCTTTAATAATCTGCCTATTTTAATATGTAGCTGTTTGAATTCCAAATGCTTTCAATTTAAGATTGTGTTTATATATTTTGAACTAGCACATCGTTTAGTAAGTTCCGGGACTATTTACGTTATCAGCTGATAATGATTTTCCATTTTGAAATTTTGATAAGTATCGCCTGAAGGTTGGTACTAAACAAAAATAATACAGATATGGTATTTATAGAACCCTCTCTTGCTTATTCCCGTGACTTATTGAACAATGTGTTATATGACATACTAAAGATGGCATATAAATGCAAGGTCTCACTCAGACTTGGACGCTGTAAAACTATATTATCTTGACATATTGCATTGAGGATTTACATCTACATGTAGAATTTAATCATAAACAATTGGAGTGTGCTTTATTTAAATTTTCGTTTAAACTAATTGAGAATTATTGCATTAATATTGTATGTGAATGAAAATAAGTAAAATCTCTGCAATTCAATTGCCTAAAGTATTAAAAAAAAAAAGAACGAAATGATCAGTGAAGCTTCCAGGTCAAGGACGATCAAGCGTACGATCATTGCCTTTCGGAGTCAGTCTGTCTGCGCGACTAATAATTTGAGCTGCTTCGTTAGAGTATTATATATGTTTTTTTCTCTTCCAAAACTTTATGTTTTAAAAAAATATCATAGAAACAATTTTGCAAATTTCATAGTTCCTGTCACAAGACATGGATTTTTGAAACTACTCTGAGTAGCTAGGAGCATCAAGGACTAAGTGTACAATATTCATATAACACGACGGCCTAGGTAGGTTAGGTTAGGTTATGTGATTGCCCTCCCTCTGAAAGGACACACTTAAGCCAAAAAGTCCCATTGTGGTGCCACCAAGCTTCTCTTCCAATACTGTTGTGCACGTTAAATTTGGACAGTATTAGAAGGGACCTACTTATATTACCCGGTTCCCAATGGCAGATCCTTTGTGACATCACTTTAACTTAGTTTTGTCACAGAGCATTTTTAAGAAGCATTTTTGGCAAATTGTCACTGCCGGAAAAATTGCCAATTCTTGCCGGCAGGTGGGTATCGTTCGAAAGGAAACCTTTTCGATATTAAATTTTGTTATGCCTTAGCCAGGGATTGAACCCACGACCTACAGATCAAAAGGCCAACGCACTAACCACTGAGCTACGGTACTCAACTAGGAACGAATAAGAACGAACAGAGTTTCTCCTAATATTAGAAAAGATGGGTCTTCTATGCAGGGTTGATTACAGGGCATACTACCTGGGACTCCATTGATGGTTAAATGTTGGTCTCCTGCCTGAAGGTAGACGTAAATAATACAGATAACTTTTTCTACATTTGTCCAGCCTTCTCTAGAATAAGATAATATATCTTGGGTAAGATGAACTGGTAATGGACAGTGTGACAGTGGTGGGATATATTGAAGAGTCAAATAAGCTTGGAACGGAGTGACTTTTACTCCTCACTTTTGTTCCGCCTTTTTTGTCTTCCTTTCTTAAAATACTCTTTTCTCTTCCTCATCCTAATATGTTCTATCAGTCCTTTGCTACAATGTTGATCACTTTCCTGAGTACCTGGGGGAAATTATTTTCGACAGTGTTTCTCGAATAAAGTGTCGAACCTTTAATTGCATTTTTTTTTTTTTGTAAATTATTTTCATAGATCCTCTATTAGAAAGTCTGCGATTTTGTGAATCTCCAACTAGAGTAAAATGATTCACAACTGAAACGTCTATCGAAGAAATTAGTTTGATTTTTTTGAGGAAAAACAAAAAATTTTTGAGTTTTCTTTTGATGGCGTGTAAGACCTTAATGAAATTAAAACTACAACATTCGGAATAAAAGCTCTATGGAAGTTAGTAATGCCAGTTTTATGCATTAACTATGGAAAGTTATAGAGAAAAAAGTTATGAAAATCTTATGGAAACAAGTAATAAACTAGTGAACTTCGAAATTGCTAACTAAGGACGAGGTTAAGAATCTTATTTATTTCTATAAAGCCTATATTTGGATGTCTGTTATTTCATGACACATTATTGATGCCATAATAGTCTGCGATGCAGTTCCGTATTGGTTTCTAACTGGAAATTCTAGGAAAGTAATGATGTTTCTTATTTGTAAGTAACAATTTTAAGAAACCTCAAAGAATTCTTCATATAATGGACATTTTGATAGAAACTGCAGCAAAATTTAAACTTTAAATCTTGCAGAGAAGTATTTATGGAAGCTACTAATGTTTGCTTTGGGATTTACATAGAGAAAGCTTTAAGAAATCAAGAAACATAGCGCTTATGCTAGTAGATAATGAAATAAAAGCTTTATGGAAGCTATATGGAAGCAACATTCAAGCGAAAACTTTCAAGCATCCTTTAGTAATTTAGTAATGGGTGTTTTTTTAGAGTGACGTAGTTTCCGATAGGGATAAAACGGAATATCAGTTATTAAATCTAGTAACCCAAAAGTCATTTGTACTGGGTAAGGTTTAAAATTTCATCACGGAAAGATTGATGCCGCAACGCTTGCAAATATTGAAATTTTATTACGAAAATCGTAGTTCTTTTATCCAAACTCAAAGATTACTGCCGTCATTTTATGGTCGACATAATGTGCCAAATCGACAACTTATTCGGAGTAGTGCTGGTGTAGTGAAGACAATCCACAAGAAATTACTTCTTGATGTGGTTTATGAACTGGTGGAATCATTCATCCATAATTCTTTCAAAACGCAGCAGGCGACAACGCAACCGTTAAACGCTACAGAGCCATGATAACTGAAAATGGAGCTACCTGCCGTACATCGAACATCAGAATCTATTTATTGAAGTAAAAGAATTTGAAATCGTACGATTTGCTCTGTGATGAAATTCGGTTTTTACGATCTCAGGACGAAATAACTTCGTTGATATTTCTTTAGATGATTTCAGGGCAAATTGTGAGTGAGCTCATTGGGTGTGGACAAATTGTGTAAGAAATCTACGTTTTTAGTTGGACATTTAGTTGGAGAGGTGTATATCCGGAAGAAACTGGCTCACAACGAGGTGGAAAGTAGAGCAACCAGTACATCTTAAGGAACACCGCTGAAGAAGTTTACAAAATATCAACGAAATGTCGAATTTTTATTTGCATCAGAATCTAATTTGATCATTGAGCCTGTATGTAACATTATGTTGCACAGACAAAATATTTAATGGTCGCTAAGTCTGCGCCGTTTCACATTTTCAGAGATCTTTTGATAACGCCCCTGTATATGGGAATAAATGAATGAGCTAGTTTATGGTGACAAACAATTGCAATTGCAATTAAATTGCAAGAAAACATTCAGCGAACTATTGCCCAGATTAGGCCTCAATTGCTTGAAAAACTAATTGAAAATTGTCTTTGCAGACTACTTCACGTTGAGGCATCATCGGTCTCCATATGCATATGAAATTTTCATATGAACTATTTGAGAATTATTACCATATTTTGTATGAAAAACAAAATCGACATTGATACATGATTTTTAATTATAAGTTTAACTAAAACAAATCTACAACAAAATGCATTAATAAATAAAATTGTATATATTTAACAGCGCACATATGTAAATATATTATTGCAAAAGTAGTTTTGCAATTTTGCAACAGCTCATAATTCAATGCAAAGAAAGAATTATCATTGTACCTTTTATAGTAAACTTGATATTTTCATGTATCGTTGTTGGTTGGTTGGCCAAACAGTTGCTACTAATTTATTAGTTTTCATTTTCAAAGTTTTTGCAATTTCTCGAGGTGAGTGCTTTTTATTGGACTTAAAGTTTTACATTAAAAGGAAATACATAAAGGCAATATGTCGAGATTAAATTGTATATGTGTTTGTACTTTTGTTTCTGATTTTTCGTAAATATTAACAATATTTTTGAATTACGATATTGATATTTCTTTCAATACACCGGAAGTTTTTTTTGGAATATATGTAAAAGTGAATAAACTGAAATCAAAGTAGAGGTGTGAATTTACAAAAGCTTTCCTTATTATGCAGTACAACGATGATGAGAAATATATGACTCTGATTGCTCCTAAAACGACGACTGTCTTCGAAGCTGTTTAGACGATTGTAATGGAGTGGCCTGGCCTGGGAGCTCTCGTGTAAGGTTTTCATTATTAGAGCCTACGATTCTCTCTCTTTCATGTGATGTGTTTCTGATTGAAAATGTGAATTTCTTCAGCTTCCAAATACATTTCTTCCTAAATGTCTCTATTCTTTCCAAACAAGTGATAAATTCTCAACAATTTCACATTCTAATTTCAAGTAATTTCCATTACCATTCTGTACATACAATTGAAATAGCTTCCTAATCATGTGAGATAAGCAATCTGAACAAGCCAAAATTTATTTAAAATCACTTCTTATCTATTATACTCAACATAACAATTGAGCAGCATCATTCAATGACGCCTTTTACTTAATTTACTTAAATTACAATTGATTGGCTTCACCCCCCCCCCTCTCCCCACACACAAAAATACAAACATACAGGCACACACCACACCACATCCAATCAACCACAATGAACATGAATACTCGTATATATCCATAGAATAACAAAGCATTCCAAGTATATATTCAATATGTTTCTATTGTACTCGTATGAGTAACGTCTACTGAATGAATATGTACTCTTGAAGAAACTCTGCTTCATTTGAATCACTATAAATGCACTCAAATTTCACCACTTTAAGTACGTACCTACTACTTACTACATACTTTGTTAAGTTAAAATTTCCTTCCTTCCGTTTTGTGTGTGTGTGTGTGCGTGTGTATATGTAAATATTGCATGAATGCTAAGGATAGGTAGCAAGTGTTATGCTATAGTGTAGTGTGTAAGCAAAAACATTTAGTTGTATACAAATCGGTATTAAATTGAGTTATGATTGACAAGAACTAGTCCAGAAGAGTCACAAAGTGGAAGTATATTTTAATTATACAAATCAATGAAATTTTAACATTCTTTGAAAGCACTGGTCCCCCATTAGTGCAAAGTGTAACCAGTTATTTTTGGTACTAGTTCTAGACTAGTTTCTAAAATGTGTTAAATTGAAATATTTTTAGTGAAATTTTTTTGTGAAGTGGAAATTTTTCAAAAGTGCCGGAACATACATAAGAATTAGGCCAAAACGGGTGTGATGCGGAAGCAGTTACTATTTGTTTTCCAATATTAAATACTTCTAAAATACGAGTAGTTCGCACTTTTTATGCGTTTTCCCTAGTATAGTAGTTTTTCGACGCTACTCAAATGGCTCTGAAGTTCAATGGAGATTTATCAGAACTGGTTTAAAACGGATATAAAATGGAACTAGTTGATTCTGTACTAGCTCTAGCGACTATTCTGTTCTATCGAATTCAGCGACTCAATATCTATAAAATGTGACTGCTGTGGCACATATCCAACTCTTATTATTTGTAGGTGTTGTGTAATTATAGCTTAAAATCTTTAACTCAAGCACAGACTTGAGTTATAAGGCAATAGTTGGCAAATATTTTAATTTTAAAATGTATTACAATTCTCAAATGGTTCAAAGAAAAAAATAGTCATTTCAAGTCCTGTTAATATAATCTTCTATGGTTCAGGAGGATTTGGAATTTGTTTAATAAACCGACATAATGTATGATATATTTGTTTTGAAAGAAAACATAGTGTAAAAATACTGAAGACTGATACGCTAATAGTCTAGATTTAGACTCTAGCAGGTTTGGAACTATTTTGGAATTAGTCTACTTCTGAAAGGTACTGAAAACTATGTTGTGACTGCTTCCGTTTAATATTTTCTTAGTTGCAAGGATTAATAGATAGCTTGAAGAAATGAATCAATTAGCTAATGGAAAATCTCACGTGAATAGTTATTTTTCAGTTTATTTTTCTGTGTTTTAGTCTGTTGAATTTCGAAGCAAATATGAAGATAGGTCAATAAATTGTTGAAAATTAAAATAAGGAACACACTATTGGCAAAAAACAGTTTATTTTTCAACTCGAAGCCATCAAGATAGGCGTTTGTTTCATCGATGGCCTTTTCATTCCATCAAAATCTCTTACCTCTTATCTCTTACCAAGCCATTTCTTCAGGTTCAGGAAGCAGAAATTAGTCACTGAAGGAAATAATGGATAGGGTGGTCATTCATGACTTAATTCATGCAATTTTGCCATTGCTACTGAGGTGATTTTCGCTTCAAATCGATGCTTAAACTCTCAAAACCGTCGCCATAATCTTGTTGGCCAACAGACCCACCTTGGCCTTCTTTGATATAACTTCACCCGGAGAAGTCCATTTCTTTGACTGCTCCTTGGTCTCTGGTGTGTTGTGATGGATCCGCGCTTTGCCCACATTTACGAAATGTTGCAAAATCACTTTCGGATTGTGGTTAAACACCGCCAAACACTCCTTTGAAGCGATTATACGATTGCGTTTGTTGCAAAGTGTGAACAAATGCGGCATCCATCTTGCGAATAGCATTTTCATGTCCAAATTTTTATGAAAAATGTGATGTTCACGTTCAGTGGAGATACCTACAACCTCAGACACTTTCATTCTCCAATCGTTCAATATCACCTCATCGATTTGATCAACGATTTCCGTCATGAGAGCATCCTTTGGACGTCGTGAATATTCGGGATCACTTGTGCTAGTAAGATCACAGTAGAATTTAGTGAACCAATGACATAACTTGCTCAAAATTTGACGGTTGTCTATTAATGTATGATTTTTGGCAGGCATTGCTGCATTCAAAGTTACTATACAAGTAATGAAAAAAGCATCAATCGAATCAAATGGAATGAAGTGAAAGTAGGTTACCATTTCTTAAATTAACTTGTTGTAAAATCGGTTACTGTCTTTTTTCTAGTATTCACTACTCTTGTAAAAGTGTAACTAGTTAATGCTTCTTTCAATACCGAACTAGTTCTTGACCCGTTACATTATTCTCATTTCCATACTATTTCTTGTATATTTGCTAACAACTAAACCAATGGTATTGAAATGGAACTAGTTACCATATACTTGCCTGAATGAACTAGTCGCAGACTAGACTACTTCGTACTTATGATATTGACTAGTATCGTTCTGAGTATGAACTGTGTCTAGTTCAATTAAATTGATATCAAGTGTAACTAGTTATCGCTTTCTTTCAATACCGAACTAGGTTCTAGTCTTGTACTTTTGTATACCTCGAAAAATGTTTGCCAACTAAATTAAGAAAAATGTAATGGAAGTAATTACCATTTACGATACGAACGAACTGGTTCTGCACTAGTTACACACCGTTTGCAAAAACTTGCCTCTTTATATACAACGAATATTTTGATGTGGCGTCCACTCCCCAATTCAATATCAGCCAGCATTGTCAATATTGTCACCACCTCATCGATTGAAGCATGCATTCATTGTGTTGCTTTGTAGCATTGTATGACATGATTGCAAATGTATTGATGATACTCGTACTCACGCCATAAGTACATTGTTGTGTTTTTATATTCCAAGAATGTTATTCTTGTTGTTGTTGTTGTTGTTGTTGTTGCTGGCATTGCTGTCTTGCATGAAATTTATTTAACTCAATACAAAAGCGACGTATGACTATACCAAACCAGCGCACTCGCATCCAAGCATAAGGACAACAATGGAAGCATGTAACAGGATATTTGCAGCATCATCTTGAATGCTGCTTGTTTCGTTGCAATTTTCATCGTCGTCGCAGATAATCTCAAGTACATTTCATTATACATATTTGGTATTTACCTACGCTGCGACAAGTAGTAGCAGTCGATCGGAATTCACAACGGCTCCAAGTCCCTCTTGGTTGCATATGAAATAGAGTACGGAGTAGCTTATCAATGTGAATGTGTGATGTTATGCGGCAAAAAAAAAAAAAAATTGTATTTTTTACAAAAAAGAAAAAAAAAATATATTTTCGAAAGGGAAATTGTGGAAAATGACAATGTTGAGTATAATTTCTTGCTATTGTCGCTATTTGCTTGCTTCTTGTCTGTATTGGATAAAGGGATGACACGTGCCAGACATAGAGACAACAAACAAAAAACCATGAAAAATTACACAAAAAGCTAAAGTTGACAAAAAAAAAAAAAAAAAAAATAGCGAAATACAAAAACATCAACAAGCAGAAGCATGGCTGATCCATTCAATGAAACAAGTACTAAATCAGTTATGCAAATTCCATACCATACCCAACCACATCATACCAAACTTCCTTCTTCAACTATTTCTGTTGGTTTTTTATTTCCTTCCCACTCTTTTCCCACTTCTCCATGAGTGAGTGTGTCGATTGTGTCAAATGTTTGTAAAGTTTTCCAAGACATCCTTTAAGTCAGCGCATGATGACGACAACTATGACGATGATGACGACGATGATAATGATGATGATTAGTTGGTTGCTTAATGAAATTAAAAGTGATATTGTCGCAGTAAAAAAAATTGAAATAAAATAAAAAAAAAATAAGAGAAAAAAGTGAAAGGATTCAGAATAATGTGATTATAGAGAAATGGTCAAAAACTAGACAACAAAGAAGAGCTGAACTTTCACTTGACTGAGCTTTTCTTTAAGTTGTGCTAAATTTAGATCAGGCTAGATGATTTCAAATGCTAGAACTCTTATAATATCAAGTTTTCGGAACATCAGCACAGAGTTCGTTGAAAAATGTTCAGCTTTTCCGCAGTATTGGACGGTCCTAAGGGACATATTTTTGGATTCTCGGAAAAATTTCAATGAGTTTCAATGCGCCCGCTACTTCATACTCAAATAATCAGATTGCCTGTGCAAACAGTTTTTAGTTAAGCCTTAAAAAATGCTTTTTGAAGAACATTTTTCGTCTTCCCAACAGACATATACAGTCCCAAGGAACATAAACAAAGTAAATAAATATTTGGCACTTATAAGCGCCGAAGGGCTCTTTTGCCGAGCTTCTCTTCCATTACTGTTATGAGTGTTAAATTTTGCACAATATTAGAAGGGATCTAATTATTTTAGCCGGTTCCGAATGGCAGAACTCTTGCGACATCACTTGTTTTAAGCTTTGTCATAGAGTTCTTTTAGAAGCTTTTCCATGGCGGAATGTTAGCTACTGCCGCCTGTCAGCCAATTGCTTGCTGACAGGCGGGTATCGTTCGAAAGAAAAATCTTTTCGATATTAAATTTGTTATGCTTCAGCCGGGGTTTGAACCCACGACCTACAGATCAGAAGACCAACACACTAACCACTGAGCTATGGCACCCACCCAAAGAACATATTTTTGGATTATAGGGAACATTTCGTTATGATGCTCTATTATTTGAGCTAACGACTTCATGTACAAAAGATCAGGCTGCCCCGCCATCCATCAGGCAATCTATGAAGACTGTTTAGCAAGTTCCGCGCAAGTCTATTATTTGCTAAAGAAATATTTTTAGACTCTAAGTATATACACATAGAGATCCACCAGGCAATGCCGGGCATATAAATTTGCTTGAAAGAAATATAACTTATCGATTCTTTATTTTAAGGATAAGTCGGTCGGATTTGGGTAAAAATTTCTTATATAAAAACCTAACCTATTGATCCCTCATGATGCCATAATTTGAGCTCAATAATATTAATAATGTTAGTGGGTGCCGTGGCTCAGTGGTTAGAGCGTTGGACTTCTGATGTATTACAAAGCTCAGAAAAAGTAATGTCACAAGGGTTCTCCCGTTCGAAATCGGCTAAAATAAGTTGGTTTCTTCTTATACTGTCAAAAATTTAATACGCGCAACAGTACTGGAAGATAAGCTTAGCCAAAGAGCCCTTCCAAAGAGATATGAATCATTTAGATTGCCTGCAAAATTATAAAGCAGAGGTTTAAACCGGTACTAAAGTGATTGCTCTGTCCTCTGCTCTGCTGGAGAACTATTTTCTATAGCACTCTAGGTTTTTAGACATACACATCTAATTGGGAATGCCGGACAAACAAATTTCGTAGACATCCCGATTTAGCGGGATGGGCAAGGAATATAAATGTGCTACGTAGAAAATTGGCCTAACATTTCCTTAAGAAACCACTTCACTTGAGCACTTCATGCTCAAAAGATCAGCTCTACAAACACGAATCTGTTGTACTCAGAACAAAAGAACCGGGAACGACACACTTAAACTGCCGGGTATTAAAGTTCTACTCTGACCGTCAATTTGCTGGAAATTTTTTTTCTCGACTCGAAGATCGTATCATTCACACTGATGTGGAATGTTGCGCATATAAATTTGCTTTAATCTTCGGAAATCGTAGATAAGTATACGGATAGTTATGCCAAAATTGTAAAGCGCTTCAATTTTCCAGTCATAGAACCAGAACCGCGCAGGCGAAGATTGGATTGAGGCAGATCAATCCTTCTGTTAGAGAGCTAACCTATCAGTGCCTCAGAATCTGTGGTTAGTTAAGCTACTTGCTGCATGCAATCGCTGACCATCGCTCTTCTTTAGAATCTTTTCTAGACCCAGAGGTCTTAACATTTAGATCGATCTGGGAAAGTCAGGCATTAAAATTTGGTTTAAAATATAGAAACGATGAATAGGTATGACCAAAACTGCAAAGGGTTCAATTTTCTAGCCAGCAAGAGGCAGCCTATTAATTTCTCAGCATCAGGAATCCATCGATAACTGATTCCTCCTGAGGAACTTCAAAAAAACAAAACTAAGCAATGAGAGTGTTATGAGAGAGAGAGAGTTGCATCGAAATGGTTTAACGATGAACGAGGGCAAGGCGAACTCTCTAGTGGAAACAAACAAGAACTCTCGGCATTTTGGACAACACGACAATTTCATTTTCGAGGCCGTAAAGGGCTTTGTCTATTTCAAAATTATCGTTAACACAAGTAATGATGTTAGCCTGAAAGGTAAGAAGAGTCACACTTGCAAACAGGATTTTGCTTTAGGCTAGGTCTGCAGTTAAGGAATCGAGCCTTCTGTCGAAGAAAGATAGAACCAATTTACAACCGTCTCATCATATGGCACTGAAGTCTCTACAATTTCCATGTAGGATGAGAGTTGCTTAGTGTTTCTGAGAGAAGAGTGCAATACAAGACCTTTGGATCTATTGGCGTTCGTGGTGAGTGCCGAATAAGAGACAATTATGGACTTTATGATCAGAATGTCGATATTAAGATAGACAAATTCATTGCAGCTATGAATTGCTAATTTCCGCCCATTTGTCTAATGCTTTAGCATGAGAAGAACTATAATAGTTTTTCTCATTCGGAAATTGCCAAGTTCAAAGTATTCTTATAAAATTCAATGCATATAGAATTTATCTAACTGATAGGAATGTATTTTCACAACATCATAAATCTACATTTTTCAATTTTCTAAACTATTTTATTTATTCTAATGCTTTTCAACATACAACGACATGCTCATGAAAATGTAACCTTTGACGTATTTGAAAACCATTTGCTATGCACACATTTATTTCTGTAGATAAGTACAAATATTTGTAAAGAAAAATATTTCTACATGCAGACATCTATGAGCATTTGTCATGCATATGTCAGTCAGTCAGTCAGTCAGTCAGTCAGTCAAGGTGACATACATATTTCTATTTGATTTAAATGCGTATGAGTATCGTCTGAACATTGTATGCAAATATGATACTGTAATGTAAATTATGTTTGTAGGTAAATGCTTTTGCTGTTGTCATTTTCAAAGTTATTATAATACTCGTGCTGATGGTAAGAACACCTACATAATTGTTGTAGGATAATATTCTAGTGCTAGTAATCATAGTTTTTTATATTAGTTGTGATTATGATATGATACTTTCTACTTTATTTCTGCCGTAGCAATCTGAGAATATTTTTCTACTATTAATATATAATAGAATATTCATATGCACGCATTGAAATCGCATGCAGCATTCATAAGAATCCTCATGTAAACGTTGCGAGCTCATTCACATAGTAAGACCCCTAAAAGTATGCAACAATCACGAGGTAAACGTGTGACATGTTCATATAAAATGTATGTTATAAATTGACGTAAATGTGAAATGCGTGAATTGCTTGAAAATGTATAAAAAAAAAATGTATATGTGAATGAAAGAATGAATACATATGCGTGTAAATACGAGAACGCGCATTTATGTACATTAAGGTGGCTGTCAAATGTATGGCAGGAAAATGTTGAACGTGGAATTTAGTTCTCACAGACTAGAAATATACGATTTGATAAAAAGTACTATAAAACAGAAAGTTGTGTTTCGATTAAAGAAATTTTAGAATTCGATCATTATCTCTGAAGTTCGAAAATAGTGATTTTTATAATTTTTATACCCTGCATAATGCAATATGCATGGTATATTCATTTCGGTCAGATGTTTGTGTCCACTTGAAGGAATCCCCGGAGATATAGACATGGATATATATTCGTGATCAGCGTCGATTAAATTTTCGATTTAACGATGTCCGTCCGTCCGTCCGTCCGTCCGTCTGTCTGTCACCTGGCTGGTTCGCACGATAACTTGAGTAAATATTGAGCTATTTCGATGAAATTTGGCATAAGTAATCTATGATCCAAGGGTACGGAGGGGATTGATATTGGGCATGATCGGTCAATAACCACGCCCACACCAAGCATTCAAAGTGACTAACCTCGAAATTTTCAAAATCTTTAACTTGCTATAACTCACACAATATACCACTTGGGACAACAATATTTTGCACATAGAGTTATATTATACTACTATATAACCTCGCCAAAAGTGTGTGAGCCACGCCTACTTTCTAGCGTAGCTCCCATACAAAGTGTCTGTACTTCTTTTAAATTGAAACTGCTGTAACTTCTACAATCTTCTGTCTAGAATAACCATAATCGACACTTAGATTAATATCGTAGTCGGTAATAATATGGCAGAAAATCAATATGCCACGCCCACTCCTTTTTGGGTCTCCCATACAAAGTTGCGGAAATTAAAAAAAATGTTACCGGTTATAACTTGCAAACTATTCAGCGTAGAATAACGAGATTTAATGTGTGGATTAGTATTGTACGAACAACTAGGCTTACAGAAAATGGGCGCACCACGCCCAGTGTTTATCGTAGCCCCCATACAAATTTTAAATTGAAACAGCTGTAACTTCGGCAATCTTCTGTCTAGAAGAACCATAATTGACACTTAAATTAATATTGTAGTCGGAAATAATCTGGCGAAAAATCAGCGTACCATGCCCACTTCTTATTGGGGCTCCCATACAAAGTTGAGGAAATTAACAAAAATGTTAACCACCATAACTTAGAAACTATTCAACGTAGGACACCAAATTTAAGGTGTGGATTAACATTGAAAAATTAATTGGATTTACTAGAAAGTGGTAAGCCACGCCCACTTTTTATATAGCTCTCATACTAAGCCTCGGAATTATCTTAAAATCCTTTTATTTCGTCAAAGTCAACCATATTTCGGGTGTAAATTAGTAGTATATGCAAAAATTGTTTCTCGAAAAGTGGAAATAAAAGAAAAGTTGGATATTCGAGTAAACTTTTTATATATAAATCTACATATGCAGGGTATAGTTTGGTCGGCCCCAGCCGACTGTAAGGAGATTTTTCTTATTCTTTTATTAGCTCTAGAGAAGTGAAAGGTTTATTCCACATTACTTTATTATTTAATCTCAAAATAACTCCTGTTGTCATCTACAGCAGCCCTTACTAATTTGCTAATTTTCCCTGCTGCCCCTATCTCCGTCTCTTAAGAGAGCTTCCATACAAAATTGTTATTTTTATAAAATTTACACAGTTCGCCTGCTAGAATTCATTCTGGAGGCGTTAAATGTAAGACCTTCGACTATTCCATTTTTTCGGAACATTATTACCACTATATTCAGCCATTAGGGGGTGTCTCCTATAAAATTAAAATTTTTTACAAAATACACTCCCAGCAGTGTAAAGTGTAATCAAAACTCCATATCTGTTTTCATCATGACATTTTCTTAAAATATATTGTATTTATGATCTATCTCCATGCCTTAAATGGGCACCCATACAAAATGAGCTGAAAAACCACTTGAAAATCGACAAAAACCTCAATAATTGCTCAGAACTCGGCTCTAAGCTGGTAAAATATAGAACCAACATCTCTTAAAATGTACTCTAAAATATTTCCCCTCAACATAATTAGCCGCTACCTGTGGAAAATGTACGAAATATGCATGAAGATTGCAAGAAAGTCCCATAACTTTCCGGGTACCGCATCTAGGAGAGTGAACTGTAGCTTCGACTTCCATTAGATTTCCCCACCATGGTATTTTTCTCATACAAAATTAACGAAAACACACATGAATACTACAAACAACCACGTTGCTTCACAGGAATAGTCTCTAGGATTACGAAATACGATTACGAACCCTCAAGGGTTTTCAAAGGAACAAAATCAAGAAAAATAAATCCAAAAATATGAAAAAACTTCGTAGCTTCTTAAAAAATGGCTTCCAGGATTGTGAAATTTAATTTAGAGTCGCTTTATTCTACTTCTTCAATATATATGCCAATCTTGCTTACCCCCACCCCCATCCTTTAAGGTCGCTTCCATACCAAATGAACTACAAACATGCTAAAATTAACAAATAACCATATAGCTGCCCCGGAATAGTTCCAAGATTGTGAAATCTAACTCCCATTTTTAATAGTTTGCTCACTCCAATATTTCTCGGCGCCCTTTAATAGGCCCTCGATACCAAATGAACGCAAAAAGAAAAGAAAAACGGCAAATTTCCCCATCGATACTCAGCAATCGCTTCCAGGCTTGTGAAATATAATTTCAAGTCCTTTATTTTACCTCTTCAATATTTTTTCGGAATATACTTAGACTTCCTTAATGGGACTTCCATATAAAATGATCGCAAAAACACCGCAAATTCGACAAATAACCCCATATCTTCCCAGAATTCGCCTTTAGAGGAATCAAATGTATAACTGACCTCTAATAATTTCACCCTCGCAACATTTTTACCAAAAACCGGTGTTCCCCTCAGAGTCATGCGGAGCTCGAATTGTGCCTTACACTTTATTGCAGAGAAATTTGACTCACCATAATGCATCTAACGGAGTAGTACATTCAGAAGCATATATGCAGGCATGCCAATAGTTGGCATCATTTGAAAATTGTTTTGTTAAATGTACTTTTTTTTTTTTCAAGTAAGCGCACACTCACACAGCAACCTCTATACTCACACATACGAGTATGACTACGTGTTTGTGTGTGCACCTGTCTATGCCAATATTTGCAAATATGCTACACATGTATGCACTTATTTTGCTAGTTTTCTTATATAGAATTTTTCATTTTGATTTCACTTCATGCTACCACAAGCTACCGTATATGATATATACAAACGGGAATACACCTATATACACCTATATTAATGTGTGTGTGAGTATGTGCACAAAACTGTCATATTCTAATGGTTATTTTTACATTTCTATTTTCCTTTTATTTTTAATTTATTATTTTTTATTTCAATTATATAACGCATACGTACATAGATAGAGGTCGGTCCCAGAACAACCCGACCTGACATATAGATGGCGGCAGTAGTTTGAAAAAAAAAATTACTTTGGTGAAAAGTGGCAACCTTATAAAACATATGTATTAAGTTGCAAGGCGCAACGTTGTTTAGTATTTTTTTTTTTTTTTGGAGCCATCGACAATTAACGACCTCAGTGAATTTGTAAACATGGAAAAATTGGTCACCGTTATGTAATTCAATACCTTCATTTGAAAGGTCTCAGTCCAACGAATATTAAAGCCGAACTAGATTCTACTCTGGGGGAGTCTGCTCCTTCGTTTACGGCCATAAAATATTGAGTGGCAGAGTCTAAACACACGAACACCGTAGTGGTCAAACAATTAAGTTGGCCACCCCAGAAACGGTTAAGAAAATCCACAAAATGGTATTGGATGATCACCGGCTGAAGGTGCGTGAGCTAAGTGAAATTACAGGCATTTCAAAAAGTGCTATACATCTTATATCGGTTGAAAATTTGGAGATGAAAAAGCTGTGTGCAAGATGGGTGCCGCGTTTGCTCACAATAGAACAAAAACAACGTCGTGAAGATGTTTCTATAGAGTGTTTGGTGATGTTTCACAGCATGGATGAGACATGGGTCCACCACTTTACACCTGAGACAAAGTAGCAGTCAAAACAGTGGACTGAAAGGAGGGAATCGCGTCCAAAGAAGGCGAAGACAGTTCCGTCTGCAAGCAAGGTTATGGCGCCTGTTTTTTGGGATCCACGTGGGATAATTTTTATTGATTATCCTCAAAAAGGAAAAATCATCAACGGCGAGTATTATGCTAATTTGTTGCAGTGTTTAAGTGATGAAATTAAAGAAAAATGGCCGTATTTGACGAAAAAGAAAGTGTTGTGGCCAAAGTCACTGGGTTAAAGCTCGAATTACTTCAGCATGCATCTTATTCGCCAGCTCCTTCGGTCCTTCGGATTATTTTCTACTTCCAAATTTGAAAAAATTGCTTGATGGAAGAAGATTTGCAAACAATGAAGAGGTGGAGTCTGCGGTAGATGGCTATTTGAATGAGCTAGACAGTTGATACAATAAACAGAGTATCGAAGCTATAGAATATCACTGGGAAATGTGTATGGAGCTAAATCTCCTTTCTGATGTTGAGAAATAAAGAAAAATTTTCCCAAATTTGTTGTGTTTTCTTTGTTAGGTCGGGTAGTTCTGGGACCGTCCTCGTATATACATACTCATATACATTTGCATAAAGTTACATGAGTACTCAATTAATGCATCTATGTATGCTCTCATATCTAAATGCATGTATGCATACAAGCATTTTGATCATTTTTAAATGGAAAATTGTGTTGAGCGTGGATCTAATTTTTCTATTTCTTGTTGATTGTACTTTTTTTTTTTTTTTTGACTTTGAAATGGTTTATTTGTGTTAGTATGCTTTTTGGTTAGGCGTGTAAGTTGATCTCTGGGTAAAAAATTTGTCCTCATAAAGTAAAAATGTTTCGCTATTAGTCTCAGTTCTTCGTCCGTTGGCACCACTTAGGAATTCTAAGTGCTGACCAAGTACTCCGGTACTTGGTCCTTTGGCCGAAGGTTCTCTGCCTCTTTTTTAAACTTAAGGTGGAGCTCTCTTTTAACGGCGTTGAGGGGGCATCCGACAGCTACCGACTCGGATTCGCTGAGAGATGCCCCCATTCTTGCCAGTTCGTCTACCTTATCATTCCCCTCTATGTTGCTATGACCAGGTACCCAGATGAGAGTGATGTTCATTATGCGCGTTAGTGAGTTTAGCTCCTTCTTGCATTGTCTTATGATTTCTGAATTAGTTACTGGCGAATTAAGTGCCTTTGATAGTTTATGTGGATGACTGACTACCAAGTATCCTACATGCTTCCCGTATTGCCAGAACTTCTGCTTGAAAGATGCTGGCGTAGTTTCTCAGACAAAAGGACCTTGTTACATTGAGATCTGCAGAGTATACCCCCGCTCCTACACCGTTATCCATTTTGGATCCATCGGTATACAGCTTAAAGGTGTCCTCCTTGGCCACACGGTCCAGGTCCCAATCATTTCGAGTGGGAAACCTCACTTCAAACTTATTTCTGAAGTGTAGCACTGAAGTCACTGTAGTCTGATTTGCCGCACTACTTTCGGCTTTCTAATATTTTACTGTGTCCAAACTGTTTCGCATACCATAGATCACCTTTTTTAATCCTGGTGGCCGCGTTCGCTGCGATTAATTGTATTTGAATGTCGATCGAAAGTAAGTTTAGGATGACGTTCCGTGGCTCCGCTGGGCATAATTTCATGGCCAACATGGGAGTATGTTGGAAAATGGGAGTCATTGAATGAAAACCACGCCTACGAACGACGATATAAATCGAGGGGACTGAAGCCCAGCGGAGACGATTATTTTGGTTATTGTGCGAGCATGCTTGAAAATGGACGCCACCAGATTAAAACTAAGACTACTTTTAGCACAAAAGTGTTACTTTTTTTTTTACCAAAACATGTCTGCCTATCTGTCATGGTGTAAGGTATCTTTCTTATAATCAAAGTTAAATTTTCCAACTTGTATTTATGCTTTTCAACGCCTGCGAAAGTGTTGATAAGTTAAAAATGAAGCAAAAAAAACAAAGAAAGAAAAAACAAAGCATGCCTAATCATTTTGCCAAACATAAAGCACATATGCATGCATGAAAATAAACTGCCTTACTTTCACATATGTACAATATGATCACACATTGTCTAAAAATATACCCCCAATTGAATTGTGAGTAAACAACATATGGGTTCGCACTTTTTCTTATCTTTTTTTTTTTTTTTTTTATTTTGTTTACTTTTCCTGTTTGCAAAACTTCCATTTGGCCATGTACGGAGTGTGAACAAAAAAAAAAAAAACAATTTAAATAACAATTTATAAATATTAAACCGTTTCCCCTTTACCCTCACAGCAAGCAGGAATACCCATTCCAACCGGAGAGGAGAATATTTTAAAATTTCAATAAATTGCCACAAAAATTTCATTAATTTTTGATAACGAGTTGCATACATACACGTTCTGACACCCAAATACAAGATGTATGAATGCTGCAGGTATTATTCCGATGAAAAATGATAAAGCGAAGCACAGGAAAGGAATATATTCTGTAGTACAAAATATTGCCCCTCACGGTAGACTAGAGTTATTTAGCATGTGAAGTTATACTATTACGAAAGTACGAAAAATTTACACAAATAGACAAACTCCAATAGCAAGAAACAGCCCTTTTATATGCATTTATAGTAGCTACGCTTTGTTTTGGTCTATTCGCTTCCCATCCAATTGCACCTAAGGGCAATTGTCGAATAAATAAGCAACAAACAACAACAACAACAACAACAACACCCTTTATCGAGAAGGAGTATAATAAGAAAGCAACAACAACATCAACAGAGAACAAACAAATAAATTAGATGTCGAACATAAAAGTTTTTCTTACGAAATGTGGCAGCCTCTATTCCTTCACACCATTGCCATGGCTGAGTTAGCAACAGCACCAGCAGCATGCAGAAGTATGAGGTTTAGGAAGGAATTGTCTTAAGCGACTATTACGCGTAGAAGAAAAATCGCTGAAAATAGAGCAGAAGTAGCAAAAGACCAAGCAAACATATTGAAGATACAGAGAGGAAAAAGAGTGAGCAAGACAGTAAAGGTGAAAGAGAGAGCGATGATAAACCTATTTTACCTATCTTCAGGCATTTTTATTTTCGTCTATTTCCAAATCTTCTTCTTCTTCTTCTTCTTCCGCTTCTAAGTAGATTTAGCACTTTGCTTGCGCTATGAATTTTTACACCTTAAATCCCCCCACTCTACCTATAAACTTAAAAAACAAAAATATATACTCGTTCAATTCGCGGTTGCTTTGCTGAATGAAAAAAATACCCAATTGGGAAATTATCTACCGTCTATGCTTTTTGAGAGAATGACAGAATGGGCTTCTGAGTGAGTTTCTGTCATCTGTCCTACCCACCACTTAATTCTAACTATACTATGTGGGTGGCGTAGCTCTAGGATTAGTGTGTTGGAATTCTGATCTGTAGGTCGTGGGTTCAATCCCCAGTTGAAGCAAAACAAATTTAATAACGAAGAGATTTTTCTTTCGAATAGTATAAACCTGTCGGGAAGCAATTGGCAATTCGTCCAGCAGTAACAATTTTCTAAAAAAGAGAACTCTGTGATGTCGCAAGGCTTCTGACCTTCCGAACCGGCTAAAAAAGTAGGTCCCTCCTAATACTCTCCAAAATTTAACACGCACAACAGTAATGGAAGAGAAGCTCGGCCAAAGAGCCCTACGAGTCTTTAAGTGCCACATATTTATTTTTATTTTATTTCTGCTTGTTCAAAGCGCCCATAAAAAGGAAAGCACATTTAAGTGCTCTCACATTTTGAGCTAAAAATTGAAAGCATTCTAGGTCTTCTAGGGGTCATACAACCATCTCGCTATACTGGAAGTACTTTTAGGTATTCTACCACTTACCACAGTAAAGGAAGCAAGTTTCATTGCTCTTTGGATACAAGGCATAGCTGAACTCCATTCAGAAGTAACTCATCATATAAGCGTAACTCTTCATATAAGCGGAAATAATCATGCTCGGCACAATAGGTTCAAAGTGCTAGCGGTATAATTATTACACAGCCCCACAAAAAAAAAAAATAAAAAAAAAAAATATAAATAAAGAGTACGTCCGACAGATTGGTCACATTCTATGGTCTAGGTTCGCTGAGTTCGAATCCGTGGATTTCAGATTTCATTCTAAGATTTAATTTAAACCCCAAAAAGTAATGCTGATCGGCTAGTTTTGAGGTTACAAGGAAGCCTGAGTATAATAACGAAAATTCGACCACGGACTATAATTCTGCGATCTAAATTGCATAGAATGTGACTGCTCTGGTACGTCGAATATCCTTTTTTTAGCACCACAGCCTAACACATCATAATAGTTTTGTGCAGAGTTTGAACCTTTTCTGCTAGGGTCTAGGACAGCGTCTATCTCAACATGGCTACGGTCAGAAAACCTTCTAGACTACCATATACTCAATTTAGCTGTTGCTTACACTAATAGTTCTGGACCTATAAGGAATCTTCTCAGATATTTCGTCAAACCCACGAGGTCCCGGGAGAAACATTAGTGTCACTGATTTTTTCGTTGCGATGATATTGAAAAGTTCGAAGCATTTACAGACCAATTTTGAGTGGAATAAAAAATTTATTAGAACTTTTAGAACAACCTGGTTGTCTGCTCGTGGACGACGCAGAAAAGTCAGACCCAACCTGCGGTGGAAAGACCAAGTACTGGGGAACTTGTCAGCGTTTGGAATTTCTAACTGGCACCAGCTAGCGAAGGAAAGAGTAGGTTAGATTCGGCCTGAATCGATTTTCGGTTGTTGTGGCCACATAAATAAATAAATAAGGTTGTCTGCAAGAATGCTTATGTTGGCACTACGAGTGCCGCTGGGTGTGCATTCGCTAACACATAACTAATAGCTATGGACCTCGCTTGAAAAATGAAAAATATTCCTCCCATTTTAATTGCTTTTTAGAAACTGGGCCCTACAAAACCTAACTCCAGCAATACATCTTCAGTTCCCGTCCCATTACTATATCATAGCTATGAGTCCTCTTTGTACTTGTTGAGTTTGGTGATCTCTCACACATAACTAAAGCGCTTGCAAAATACTTGTCTTCTAGCCATTCTGCCAAAGACCGTCTGATATGGGGAGTTTCAAACAAAATCCAGAATCCTAATGCAACCCAATGAGTTACCTTCTTTAAGATCAAGTAAATTGGGTGGTTTTTTAGGACGCACAATATACCGTTCTCTCCATCACAAGGTAAAGTTGTGAGAGTCTTGTGATCATTCCAAAGACTGCTATGGGGCAAATTGACACATGTGCCAATTATATATTTTAGGGATTTGTCGAATCAGACCACTTATATGGCTCCCTGTTCGTCCCTCAAATCGTATGTTAATTATTTGTTCGGTTGCAGAATTCTTCTACTTTCTTCCTCATAATAACATCACGCGTTATTTCAAGCATATCTTTGTGGGGTAGGTTCCACAATTATATATTTTAAGGATTTGCCGAATCAGACCACTGATATGGGTCCCTTTTCGTCCCTCAAATCGTGTGTTAATTATTTGTTCGGTTGCAGAATTCTTCTACTTTCTTCCTCATAATAACATCACGCGTTATTTCAAGCATATCTTTGTGGGGTATGTTCCACATATCGAGTTCATCAATAAATTGGCGACCCAGTATGGACATCCGCCCGCTTGCCATTGCAGAGACATCCACACACACACTATGTGAGCCGATGTCTCTGCCCTACCATACATAATCTGCAGATGTCAGCATCCTCCCCTTCAACAAGACCCATCTTGCTGAGGTGGTACCTGAAATTGCCCTGCCCAGATATTAATGCAGTCAACCAGCTTAGAGTCATGACATAGAGTTGGACACATGTGCCAAAGACTAGCAAGTAACTTATTAATGCCTCCTAATCGCCTCCATGAGATCTTTATAGACATAAATTGAGAATCTACTTAAGATATGAACCAATTTCCATTTGGGTATATACTCTCCTACAGGTTTCTCTGATATGAGATCACGCGTTAAAATCACATTTTCTTTTATGCGCTGTAAATATAGTGTGTGTGTGTGTGTGTGTAATATTTTTAAGCCTCATTTTGGTGTTTACACATACGCCAATATTGCTCTTTGTTCTTCGACGACCCCTCACACACTCACTCTTTGATGCGGTACGTTCACATAAACGGAGATAGATTTATGTGTTGTATGTGCCTTTGTTTTTTCACCTTTTTGTTTTATTCTTTCTCTCTTCATTTTTATATTATTCGATTTTTCGCGGAAATGTAAATATATTTATACATTTTCTTTTGGCCACAAATTGAATTGTCAGTATAAAATCTCACGTTGGTAAGAAATTGTTGTTTACAAAAGATGTTCACTTATAGGATAAGAGCAAGAGTTTTTTTTTTGTAGATTCCTATATTTGGGTTTTTGAACAAAGCGATTAGGTTTTATTTGTTTTTTTTTTCCAGAAACATGGGAAAGAAACTAATTTGATGCTGCTTGACTTTATGAAACGGAAGTAATTTTTTGAATTGTCATATTGGGTCTTTAACTACAATGAGACAGAGCTTCTTGTTTGCTGCTTAAATTCGCTGGATCTACAATAACATTAACTTCATTCTGCGATAAAGACGTAATGTTGGGCCAGGAAGACTGACAATTTTTAGGGCGGAATAGGGATTTTTAGTTCTGATCTTTTATTGTATTAAACAAACTAAGACCGTTTCGGCTCTTCAAATTGTTACAACTCGAACTCTTTAAACTTAATTTAATTTTTATTTTATTTGCCAAATTTTATGACGGTAAAAATTGATTGCATGTTGTAAATATGAGCTGAGGTCATATAAAAATCATTAATAATGTAGTTTAGACGCATGAGGCTTCCCTTTTCTGTGAGAATTTGTAAAAAAAAAAAATGCGTGACCTAAAAATTCTTAGTGATTGGCTGGTGGTAAATGACGTCCCATAGATTAGGTTAGGTTATTGTGATTGCCTTCTCTCTAAGAGGACACACTTAAGCCAGAAAGGCCCATTGTGATACCACCGAGCTTCTTTTTCAATACCGTTGCGCGTGTTAAATTTGGACAGCATTAGAAGGGATCTACTTATGGCTTCCCATAGATGTGAAAATTCATAAAAATGGCAGCAAAATCAGCTTATATAGCTGCACAGGAATCTTGTTTAGAGGGGCAAAATGTATGGCCGATCCTTATTAATTTTTACTTCCTAATATATTTCCGAAACTGATTTACCCTCTATCTCCGGCGCTTAAAGGGACTCCTCCAGTCTCGGGTTCACCTTTCGACTTCCATTCACTTTAAATTTACAATATTTATTCCGGGGATACCTGCGCCCTATCTCCACCCGTAAAGGAGGCTGTCATATAGAATTGACGAAAAAATCACAACAACAAATATTAACATAGCTGCCTAGGAATCGCCTCAAATGGGCTAAAATATAAGCACCAACCATATGAATTTAACCTTTCTAATATTTTTCCCTCAGCTTGCTTACCACCTAACCTATAAAATTAACACATCTCAATAAATAAGTGAAATGTAAGACCGATCCCCAGAAATATTTGCTCCTCAACCCTAGGAGACCTCACACCTAGGAGACTTCCTTACAAAAATAGCATTAAAACGAATGCAATTCCATAAATACCCTCATAGCTACCGAACAATCGCTTCTGGAAGAATTGAATATAAAGGCGATCAGTATACTTTTTGCCTCACCCATTGCTCTGATGTATAAATGCCTGAAAATCGACAAGTAACCAAGTAGCTGCCCAGTAATTGCCTTTAGAAGGGTGAAATGTAAAGCGAATACCGAGTAATAATTGTTCCCTAACATTATTCCTAACACACTTGCCACCTCTCTCCACCTCTGAGGGCTGCCACTTATAATATTAAGATACAAATACTTGAAAATCGAAAATATCTTCGTAACTGCCCAGCAGTCCTCTCTAGAAGGGCAAAATGTAAGGCCGGCATCCATTTATTTTGTTTCTCATCAACATTTTTTCTAGCACACTAACCTCCTACCTCTTTTGGCGTAATTGTCCTGTAAAATTTACATTTTTCTTAGTTCGGTTTCACCGCTTGCGGGGAAGCAATTGGGAGGTAAATATAAGACATTTTCTGGCACCTTTACCTGCTATCTCTTTTGTCGTAGGTCTAGTTGTCACCACTCGCAGCGAAGCAATGAGGAGGTCAAATGTAAGAGCGACCTCTTTCATTTTTCCCACACCAACATTTTCTCCCATTCTCTTATTCTCTATCTTCATCCCTAAAGTGAGCATCCATATCATAGATGTGGTGAAGCCACGTATATCTAAGTTGATTCCTTCCAAGTGCCCTCACCCAATCTAGGCAACTACATGCCTTACTTCCCTCTGGACTAAATCTTTTTACCCAGACGTCGGTGTTTCGAGCTTGCTGCGATTTGTTTATTTTTTTTTTTAAATCATAGAATCTGCATTTTCAGCATCACATAGTGAAGTGATAAATTCAAAGTAAAGAGCCACTAAAATTATACCACCCAAAGTCTCAAAGCGCTTCACTGATTTTCTTCCGCTCCTTAGGAAAAATGACTTCCAAAGACCAGCGGGACTTTATATGAGTTAGTTTTATTTTGTTAAACATTTAAAAGTGACTGGCTTGAACTAAAAATATAAATGCTTTTCTATGGGAAAGAGGAAAAAGAGACAACTTCTTATTCTGCTCTATTTTCTCTCTAATGAGGAGTAGGGTTTTCGGAACTAATACGTTGATAGACGAACAGCTGAGCTTTTTAACGTCATTGGATTTACATAGCTAAGAGAAATTTACGAATAAAATGTATGGACTGTAAACGAAACCGTTGGGCAATTGCACATTGGACTGTACCTGAACTGGCCTGGATTGGACTGTATCTGTGTACTCAATGCTTTACAGGTATGCTGTAAAAAAGGGGAAGATTTAGTAACTTACATTAGTAGGTTTTCTGGCACACATAGTCAGTCGTCGTTAATTATGGAAAAATCGAAAGCTTAGATATCTTCTAAAATTAAAATTTTCCTTAATACGTTTAAGAGGGAATTATTTGGTCCATGGAGAGGAGAAATTGAGAAGATATAGGGGTATATCAGATTGCTAGGAGGAGGATTAGAAGAGAAGTCGGTATATAGTTAAACAGATAAAAAGTGGACGCCCTGAAATTCGTACTTAGCCTAGCAGAGGCTCATTCTGATTGCGCACAGTTTGGATTCCAATTTTTTACAGCTTAAGCTTAATTCCCCATAAAAAAAACGTTAAAGTTTAACTTCCTGACTTAGAGAATTGAAATTAAGTGAGATTGCAAGGGTCATGAACATTTCATCTGAGCATGTCTACAACACTTTGATAAACATTTGCATAAGAAAAAGTTAAATGTACGATAGGTGCCACTTTTTCTTACACCATATGAAAATGAAATGTAATCCAAAGTTAATTCGGCATCAATACAGAATAATATATGAAACATAGCTCCATCACTACACTCACAAATCCAGTAGACAGCCGGCAGAGTGGAGAGAATCGCAAGAGCCCCGTCCAATGCGCGAAAAAACTCAATAGTCTGCCAGTAAGGTTATGGTGATTTTGTTTGTTTTGTTTACGTGCAGAATAATTTTCGTGGACTACCTTGAAATTGGAAAAACAATTAGAGGCGATTACTATGTGGCATTATTGGGCTGCATTTAAATGATGAATTTAAGGAAACACGACCTCATTTAGCTAAGAAAATTTCCTATTCATCATGATAATGCACGACCCCAGAAATGCACAAAATCTATGGCAAAATTATATGGATTACAAACTGCTGCCTAGCATCACTTATACAGCATAGACTCCAGTGCGTTGAGAATGCTTTAAGGGACCAACAGGTTGAATTTCTCATTCGAGACACTTAAGCGTAATTTTATCTGGATGGTTTTGAGTAGAAAAGGTGTCCCCCTGAAGCTGATTCGCCTCATAATGGCGCTTTACGAGAACTCTGAGTTGGCGGTTCTACACAATGGTAACATTAGTGATTCATTCACGATCAACACTGGAGTACGGCAGGGCTGCCCTCTCTCCCCGCTTCTCTTCGCCATTGTGCTCGATGACGTCATGAGCAGCCTCAATCAGCACAAGAGAACTGGCATTGTGTGGAATCTCGCGCGGCAGCTTGAGGACTTGGACTTTGCCGATGACATTTGTCTCCTCTCGCACAAATTCTGCGATATGCAAGCGAAGGCGAACAGTTTAGTCGCACTGGCACGCACCGTCGGAAGCCATGAGAATCAATCATTCCAATAGAAGCCATATAATGATTGACGGCTGTGTGATTGAATTCGTCGAAAATTTCTGCTACCTCGGTTGCACGATAGCAACAGACGGGGGAGCTGAGGAGGATGCTAACTGTAGGCTAAGCAAAGCAAAGACAGCATTTGGCCGGCTAAAATCAGTATGGGCAAATTCCCAAATATCCAGACGCACGAAATTACGAATATTCTCCGCATGTGTGAAATCGACACTACTGTACGGAAGTGAAACATGGCTGATCTCGAACTCCATCACGCAGAGACTGCAAGCTTTCGTCAACAAGTGCCCATACTGATCCAGATTAAGCGTAGAAAGTGGCGCTGAATTGGCCGCGCGCTAAGCAAGCAGCCAGATAGCATCACACGAATGTCGCTTGAGTGGAACCCGCAAGGGAGCAGAGGCCGCGGACGACCAAGAAACACCTGGAAACGATCAACATTAGGTGAGCTAGCGGCTGCCGACATCCTGCCCCATTCACCATACTTTCCGGATCTGGCCCCTAGGGACTCTTGACTGTTTCTAAACTTTAAGATATTGCTTCAAGGAAAGCGGTTTTACTTAAATGATCAAGTCAAGTACGAAATATGTATGTTGAGGAGTTAAAGAAATTTAAAGGACCGCTAGAATAAGTGTATCGCCCTAAAAGCTGGGACTATATTGAAGATTTAAATGAAACAAAAAAAAAATAGTGTATCTTCATTAAAAGTCTCAGGACTTATCAATTCAGCTAGTATATATTAAATAGAATTGTTCTGAAAGTAGCTCAGTTTTTGCTCCAAAAAAAAAAAAAATTATCTTTTTAAATACATTCAATTATTAAATTTTATCTTACCACTCTGCACATTCAGTACATTCATAGAAATATCTATAGATATAAGCACAATTAATGCCAAATGAAATTGAGAAAAATATCACAAAAAGGAAAAAAGAAATATGGGAAATATATATAAAACGAAAAGAAGCTCAATTCTAGTAATTCTTGTGCAGCAATATTACATTTGTGCAATCGCCGAGTGCTATACCAATTCTATGTACGAAGGTATGTAAACACCTTATGTATGTATAAATGGATCTCTGAATGTACCTCCCAAATGTCTTGTTAGCAGGCAAGCAATCGCAATGCTTTTGTGATATATTTTATATATAATTGCTTGTAAAAGAGCAACGGCAGCAGCGGCAGCAACATGGAGCATCCATTGAATATTTACCATCGTGTTGAATGCATTCATTTTAGCCATTCAAAATATATACACACACATCGAAAACGACGATGCTGAGGGATGATGGCGATGCTGCCGATGCTAGTGGTGCTGGTGATACCTGCACGCCATATAAATTGGCAACATTAATAAAATTAGCCAAGCTTTGCTCACACCAATTTTAATTTGCACCTTCACTCCTTAAAGTATGCTCTGTATGCGCTGTACAGCCACAACATATAGTCAACATTTCCGACAAACAAACTCGTATGAGCATTTATTCATATGTACACCATAGTAAATGGGGTTAAAAATGTACTTAAAATGTTATTAGCTCGTAAATTGCATCAAAATGAAAAAAAAAGAAAAAAAATGAAATAAGAGAGCGAAGGAGATGAAATGTATTTGTAAGTGAAGAAAGCATACTTTTAGGTACTAATATAATGAAAATATTTTTGAATTTCATCCTCTGCAATATCATTTGGGCATAGGAGGAAGGGAAGTCGTTTATACGATGAAAGCTGCAAATGAATCTTCTCTGAAGGTGATAATTAAAAGCGTATTTGGTGGGTGTTTTTTTTTGTCCAGAAAGATGTCTTACAGTGTACGATGAATGAAAAGCAGACATTTAATTGGATTTCACTTGATAATTTCGTATAGAAAATCAGCCATTGAACAATATTTTAAATTAACGCCCATAACTATGCTTCAATTAATATCTATACATATTTATATGCGTGAATCTATCTATCTCTCTCTCTCATCTTTATTTAAATTGCAATTATTCAACAAATACTTGCACTAGTAAATATTTATACACAAATATATATAAATGCGCCTAAAGGTATGCTGTGATTTTGTATTGCTGTTTACGACTGTTGTGTACTTTAAATATGATTTAATTTTGTACTATTACAGTACCCTATTTATAATAAAATTGATTATATTATGTTGTGCAAGAAATTGCTTAAATTTTATTGCTACGAAATTCGAATATATACATGAAAGTTAATTAACTGTTTATGTAAATCAAAAATTTATTATATATATATATATATATAACTAGTCTATTTGACATCAGCTCAATATAAGATAATTAATTGATTTTTGAAGCAAATAGAGACCCTCAAAATATGCAAGAAATTGATTTATTAATATTGATGAAGAATGATGTAGAACAAAGGATATGCGAAGATTTGAATTACAGCAAATAATTTGTTAAAATAATTTATTTGGAAATTAATACTATTTGAGAGCTAAAAGGTATGCAAGAATACATAAAATTGAACATATTTGAAAAAATATGCTACAAATAAGGGAGAATACATTATGATGATGCCTTAAAGCGTACAAATGTTTTTGAAAACACAGTTTTATGTTGACTATGCAAAATGAGAGCAAAAAAATATAGAAATAATAACACCTAAAAGTAGACAATGAATTATTGATGGCCGATTTATATATGTAGAATTAAGTAACGGTACATATAACAAGAAATATCAACTTTGAGTAATAGAATTATAATACTTTTTAGAGTGATAATATTAAAACCCCTGAAAATATGCTACAAATAAAGGTCACAATTTTCTGTGTGCTTCCAAAGGTCAAATTGTATGTTTCGTGTTCAAAATAATTACATAAAATATTCAATAAAATATGTTCAAGATTGAACTAAGGCCATCTTTCTTGTGAAAGTCATTAAATATAATATAATTATATCACTTTATAAATATATTCTTCTAAAATCAGCTAACGCCTTAAAGTATATTTATTATATGTATATATAAATAGCTAAGATTGTTCTAATGTGTCTGATCATTTCCAAAGATACGACATATTTTTATCATATTATAACATTTTGATAGCAAATTATATGGCAGCTCCTAAAGGTATGCAAGCAAAAAATTTATAATTAATTATCGATAGATTTGTTTCATTATGAACATTATTACATTGCAAAGACAACTTATTTGACACTTTTTGAAAAATAAGCAAAAATATTCTTAGCATTATGGAATTGCTATCGCCTAAAAATATGCTAAAAAGAATAGCTAACATGATGATAGCGTTATGATGATTGCTAAAGATACTAATAACGTTGTAGAGGTAAATGCTAAAATGCGAGCCATGTATATAAAAATTTAGAAACATCGATAAGACCAAGTCTTGGATATTCTGTAGCATGGCAGGCAGAAAGAGATGCATTAAAAAAACCATAATTTTGTATGGGAGGTGGACGCGTGGTTTTTATCAAATTAAGTACATTGTCGAGAACATATAATAATTAGTCAATATAGTCATAAGTCGTAGTTTCAGCATGAGAGCTTTATATTTGTGCGTTCTAAGTGTGAAAAAATACATACGGAAGCATTAGTTTGTATGGGAGGTAGACGTGGATTTTATCCAAATCACTTTATTTTCTAAAATGTTAAATAATAAGTAAATTTAATCGTATTTACCAAAATTCAGCTTGATCGCTATATATTTTCTTACCCAAAGTGCAAAAACATACGTGCGAAAGCATAAGTTTATATTGGAGCTAGGCATGATATTTATCTAATTCATCTCAAATTTAAATATGTATATTAATTGGTAAATATAATCACATACACCACATTTGAACTTAATATCATTATTTTTTGACTACAAAGAGTGAACACACACATGCAATAGCATACTTTTGTATTGAAGCTATACATAGTTTTCATCTGATTTCAACTAAATATTTTCCAGTATTTTCATTTCGTGCTAAAAATAACTAAATATGCCAAATTTTTCTTCGAGAGTTTGATATTTTCATGCAAAAAGTGTAAAAATACACATTTAAGAGCACACTTTTGTATGGGAGGTGTGTCGTGTTTTTTATTTAATTACACCCATTCACAAACGCACTTATTCGTTGATGAAAATAAACTTATGTGCCAATTTTCAGCTCGATCGCTCTATGATTACGGCAGCTCTAATGAGAAGAGATAGAAAGACTGACTGGTAAGATTGTGATTCTTCTCAATAATGTATGATATATACTTTTCCATATCTGCCGCCTATTAAACAAAAAAAAAAATTTTTTTAAGTGCTCCTTTTTAACTTAAAAGAATTTACAAAAAAAAAAAATAAAATTTTACTAAAAAGTAAAAAATATAAAACTTTCAAAAAATTAAAATTGTCCTCAAAAATAGAAAATGAAAACTTGAATGCCAAATATAATCGGAAAATTAATTTGAAAATCCGTTCGAATACTTTCACTTCATACAAATATCCATTGTCACGCAAATGTTAAAGAGAAGCATGGGGGCCAGTGTTTGAAAAGAATTTCTCCTTATACCAATCTACGCCAAAACATAAGCCAGGTATGTGAATAAATTGTGTGCAAGATTCTACACTTTGCAAGGTAGTTAAATAAAAGCATTTAGAAATTATATAAAACGCCTAAAAGTATGCAACAACTGGATGGTGTTAAATTAGAAACCTGATTTCAAAGAGACTCAAACATTTCATTTTCAGCTAAAAGGAAATCGTACGCCTTAAGGTATGCTACAAATATAGTAGTATTAATTTATATAGTGATTTAAAAAAAAAAGAATAGAAGCAAAATTCTATTTTAGTAATTAGTGCATTTTCTATATAAAATAAATATGTCCAACGCCTAAAAGTGTGTTTATAAATATAATGTTATTCAATTATATTTGCTTTTAAAAGTGGAATAAAGAAATATAGCATAATCTATTAATGCATATTTAATTTTATTATGATTATGTCTAATCTTAAATAGACTTTTACGCCTACCCACTTGTTTATATTATGCTACGTTGATATTTTTATGGCAAAATAGACGTATTTCCTATGCGCAACAGACAAATCCATATATATTGCTAGCAAATAACACTCCAGCAGTGGAAATTATGCTACAAATAAATCCATTCAAATTAGTATATTGATTTCAAAGAAGATCAAGAAATATTGGGTGTTTAGAAAAGGTTCGGTTACAAATTTGACCAAAAATAACACACTTTTCCTTGAAACGAGCTTTATTAAACGCAATATGTGTCATTTTGATCGATAACCTTATGCCATTTTTGGGGTTAAGCCATTATTCCATCTGTGTAGAACTTCCGGGTTTTCCGAGCGAAAAACTGATCCAAGTGCGTTTTGCAGACCTCTATGGAATTTGAATTTACACCATTAAGAGAATTCTGTAGAGATCGAAAGAAATTATAATCTGAAGGTGCAAGGTCCGTGCTATATGGTGGATGCATCAAACTTCTCAAACAAGTTCTCTCAGTTTCTGGCGGGTCGTCAAAGATGTGTGTGTGGTCTGGTGTTGTCATGATGGAACAGAACACATTTTCTGTTGATCAATTCTGTCCGTTTTAATTGAATTGCTCGCTTTAATCACATTAGCTGTTGACAGTAGAGATCAGAATCAATCGTTTGACCGGGTTGTAGAAGCTCATAATAAACAATACCCCTCTAATCCCACCAGACACACACAGCATTGCCATTGTTGGTGTCAATCTTGGCTTTGACACCGTTTGCGAAGCTTCACCTTGCTTCGACGATGATCTTTTTTCACATATTATTGTCGTACGTGATCCAGTTTTCATTCGCTTCATAAGTGGTTCGATTTCGTTCTCTGTTTCAGCAGTGAATCGCAAATGAAAATGCGCTCCATTAAATTTTTCACTATTAATTTATGTGGTACCCAAACATCGAGCTTCTTTGTGTGTCCAGCTTTCTTCAAATGATTGATAACTGTTTGGTGATGCCTAGTGCCTAGTTCCCTAGCAACGACCAAGCTGCTTTTCCAGTGGTTGGTCAACCAGAGCAAGGTGAATCTTTCACATCAAAATTACCAGATCGAAAACGAGCAAACGACTTTGGTGCTGTTTTTCTAGGTACAATCTACAATCGAAAAGCAGAATATGACGATAATGTTTCGAATTTAATAATGACATCTTACAAAATGAAGCTTAAAATCTCACCTTTCAAACAAGCTATAGTATGACCAGATACAATTAATATTACCAGAGCCATCTACCAACAATTTGTTACCGAACTTCTTCAAACGCCCAATATTTTTCAGCATTAAACATGCAGCTATTGCAACGTTAGAAAAAAATTCATTAGCGCCTAAAAATATGCTTTATGTAAAAGCTTATGTCATACCATAATAATTTCTATTGATAAATTTAGCTTCATTATTTTCAAACAAAACGCAAATGAAAACATATATTTTTAGAGCATATGAAAATTGCAAAAAGTCTAAAAATATGCTTTATGCAATGATTTACAATATAAAATATGAATTTCAATATGACATCAAACTGAAGTTTTGATATTTTTTAATTTGATTTATTTCACCACCATCAAACAACCCTAGAGCCATAGATATGCGCATCGTACATACAAAATGAACTGAAAACAGAAAATCTGTTCTTAGAATAAAATTGTTTTAATTTGCATTTAATTAAATTTGGTACCTCAAAAAAAAAAAAAAAAAAAAAAGAAGAAATAGAAAAAGGCAGCACAAAAAATCAAAGACAATGCAAATTTGAAAATACGACATTTTCAATCCAAAATGTTAAAATATCTCTTACCTTTTAGTATCAACTTTGATATACCTTTAGCTATCATCGTCATCACCATCATCATCATCATCATCATCATCATCCTCATCATCATCCTCATCATTATATCGTAATCCAGTCTTCCTTAGATGAAATTTCAACAAATTTGTGATTGTCGTTCTATGAAAAGTTTATTTATTTGACATTTTTAGCCTTCAACAGAGCGACATCTAACCTGTGTATGTACGCACTTAAATACTGTATGATAAATTTGCGCCTTGAATCTCTTGTGCTACAAACTCATGGTTTTCTGTGACTCCAATGGTACATGCAAATCATTTGTAAGCACTTACTTGAGACTGACTATTTTTTTTTTTTTTTGTTCGTTTGCTGTGAATTAGATTACAATCGAAATGTAATTATGCAACAACCAGCAGGCAGTCTCATTGTATCGTATGGATTTAAATCGCATGCATTTCGAAATGAAGCAAATATGAAGCTTCTCACCTTTGTCGCACACAACATACAAATGTATTTAGATTTTCAAGAATGTTTTTATGCTCACCAATAACAGAATTAAAATGACAGATTATCCTGTGTAAAACAAGCTATATGATTGCGTCATTTTCAAAGTCTGTTTTACATTAATTAAATGTAATTTCATTAGAGCCTTTTGTTTTTCGTCCTTAATACTTCTATTCTTGAGCAAATTGTGGAAAATATACTTGTTTGTTTTTCATTTCGAATTTTTGTCTCTGCTAAAATGTTAGCACAACCCTTGGAAATTATTAAATCGATAGAAGCCGCGAACTTACCAGACTTTTTGAAGGGATGCCATCAAGGCGATGTACTTTCTTTTCACTTTTGTTGATTTGTTGCAGGCTCCACTTTAACCGTAAAACTTTGTGCTCGGTGTCCCATTTAACGGCAGCTAGGTCTCTCTCACTAGGTCCCTAACTTGTGCTTTTCACAAGAAAACGCAAAATGGAAGACTTAATAATACTTTGAAGGCAATAACCTTTTGGTTTTTTCCTGATGTGAAATATCTGGGATCGACCTTCTTAGATCATAAACTTATATGGAAGACTCTCATCAAGCAGAAGATGTTGAAGAGCCACTAAAGGTTCATGGAAGTGCAGGAAGTTTTTTAACAAGACGTGAGGTGGGTTTAAACCCCACAAGAATGTTTTGGATTTAAACGTATTTAACCATATCTATTGTGACATATGGCGGTGGCTAATTTCACAGCTATTTCCCTCTCCAGCCTGCCTGCAGTACTTCCAAATTCTCTAATTGCTTTGCCGATTTGCCTGTTGGATCTTCAAATCCGAAACGAGACAATGAAAACAGTTTTCAGTCTAGCAAGACTGGATATAACGTCAGCTATCAGATCAGGAACTGATTAGTATCTTTTATACTGATGGCTCCAAAACTGTGAATAATAGTGCTTCCGGGTGGTATTTGATCGATGACACCCAAGTATTCTTTCGTTATGGTGGCAGTATTTTTAGCATAACTCTTTGGTGTCCAAGTGTCCGGCTGGATTATCAAAGAAATGTGGTTTAGAGAGTCCACTGTCATTTGCACTAATAATCAGACCCCTGAAAACCCTGTCAATCCTTCTGAGATGACCAGCGAATGTACGTAAGATAAAGTTGAGCAGCATTGTAAAATGAAATAAACTGCATCTTATGCGGGTTCCAAAGCACTGCGGTATCGCAGGGAATGATCTGCCCAATCGCTTCCTTCTGCTCTTGCGTCAAAGTTAATTTCGTTAATAGCTTGGTGGGTTCCATCCAAGAAAGCAGATGATGTTAACTCGAATCAGGCATATCGATGAAAAACTTAAAAAGAACTCGAAAGAACACTGGCAAAATTTCTCTTACAGTTGAGAAGGAAAGACTTCAGATCAACGGGCGTCGGTTATATAATTGGTAATGTAAAGGTAAGGTGCTTAGTAAGTGGTGAAAGCTAATTTTATAAAAACACAAATTTTGATGGGAAGCTCAAACTCTAAACTGTAGAGAGGAAGGACATAAGGACATGTCTCGGTAGAACGTTGACGAAGCAAAGGGATGAATGAAAAGAATTCATAGGAATTTATGGGGGTTGGTGACACATTTCATCTTTTTAAGAAGCGTTCTTTCACCAACTATGGGAGTATTTTACGATTTTCAATTATTTTTGAATTAGTTTGTATCGTAGCATCCATAGTAGGGGAATATTGGGTTAAAAAAATTTATGAGGGTTGGTCATAAACCTCATCTCTCTCAGAGCGCCTTGGAGGCGATTGAAGCGAATTTAATCAAATGCGAATTTTATGCGCGAGTACCTCTAAAAGATTGAGATAGGCAGTATGCACGTTCATAAAATAAAAAATTGGGAAGAAAAACTAACGAGCGACTCATCCGCAGCTATGTGGGTGTTTATCCATTTTCAAGTGTTTTCCATGAATTTTGTATGGAAGCTCCCATAATGGGGTAAGTATGCTCGGAGAAAATGTTGGAGAGAGAAAAAATGTATGACGATTGGTCATAAACTCTACTCCTCTCGGGAGTGATTTTAATAAAAATATACATTTCGTTGTGGAGCGCCCCTAAGGAGTTGAGACAGGAAGATAGCATATTCCGGAAAAATATTGGGAAGCAAAAATTAATGGGGGCCTGCCATATATTTCATCTCTTTAGAACCGATCCCCCTGGCGGCTATGTAGGCATTTGCCGATTTTGAGGCACATTTAAGGTACAATTTCTATGCGTCAAGTACTTTTTGAGAGACATTTTGGGGTGAAATAATGAATGAGGAATCATTAATACAATTTATTCCTCTACGAGTACCCTGGGAGCAAGGGGAGGGAATTTTTAAAATTGTGAATTTTGTGGGACTGTTCCTCTGAAAGGTGGAGATTTGGAGTATTCCTCTAAGGGGACTCCTGAGTAGATATTTGGAACAAGAACAATTTTAGTATAATCAATGGTTCGCAGTGCCACTTGCCAAATAAAAATATTTTGAGTGAATATTATTACTAGCTTTACTCAGCGATTCCAAACAGAGCACAGTAATAAAAACAAATGGGAAGATATATCTAAAACATACGGGATAAACTAGAACATGATAACATGGTTTACGGACGGCTCCTTGATTAATGAAGAGGCCAGAGCAGGAGTGATAGGCCCGGAGATTAAATACTCGGAGCCTTTAAGTAACAATACTACTGTCTTTCAAGTGGAAATATACGCGATTGACAGGTGTGCCCACCTCAACATCATGCGCCAATACCGGAATAGATGGATTACAATCCTGACAGACAGTCAGACTGCTATCAAGTCACTGGATAGACTTGATGAAAATAACCAATTATGGATCCTTTGGGTTCCAGGACATATTGAAGTTGGAGGCAACCAGCTAGCGGATAGGCTTGCCAGGAGAGGAGCAGCAACACACTTTGTAGGCCCAGAACCCTTCTGTGGTCTGAGCAAAAGAGCTTTATCCACGCTTATTAGAAAGAGTGAAGAATCAGAAAGACAATCATACTGGTAAAAACCTATCAGGGTTGTCCCAATCCAAGACACTTTTAGGGACCCATAACCTAAAACTACTTGAGAAATGTTTAAACAAGAATAACATAAGAATCATCACGGGATTACTGACAGGACACTGCAGGCTGAATTATCATCCAACGAGACTGGGTATCTTCTCGGATGAAACCTGCCGACTGCCCACCACTTATGCACACAAGAAAGAAAAACTTCAGAGAACTTACAATACCGGAAAATCTGCTGAAGTCCATTAGGGTATGGTCTATAATAAACTTCCTTATGGATGCTAGAATAGATGGATTACAATCCTGACAGACAGTCAGACTGCTATCAAGTCACTGGATAGACTTGATGAAAATAACCAATTATGGATCCTTTGGGTTCCAGGACATATTGAAGTTGGAGGCAACGAGCTAGCGGATGGGCTTGCCAGGAGAGGAGCAGCAACACCCTTTGTAGGCCCAGAACCCTTTTGTGGTCTGAGCAAAGGAGCTTTATCCACGCTTATTAGAAAGAGTGAAGAATCAGAAAGACAATCATACTGGTAAAAACCTATCAGGGTTGTCCCAATCCAAGACACTTTTAGGGACCCATAACCTAAAACTACTTGAGAAATGTTTAAACAAGAATAACATAAGAATCATCACGGGATTACTGACAGGACACTGCTGGCTGAATTATCATCCAACGAGACTGGGTATCTTCTCGGATGAAACCTGCCGACAGCCCCCCCACTTATGCACTCAAGAAAGAAAAACTTCAGAGAACTTATAATACCGGAAAATCTGCTGAAGTCCATTAGGGTATGGTCTATACTAAACATTCTTATGGATGCTGGACTTAGAGAAATACTCTAGTCCATGAGGGGGTGCACAATAGATCTAGGGTCGCATAATTATTACTAGAAACTTTTTTTTTGTTTTACAAATTTCACTTTTATAAAGCTTGCACTGGACATAATTCATAGTCTTTCAAATTGATTGCTTTAAAATATTTTTTTTTTTTTTTTTTTTTGGGATTTCGTCCATTAATTTTTATCACGTACCTACATGTTGTTGTCCACTTTAAATTTCAACTCATTGAGATGACTTTCGTTTTTTTTTTTTTTTTTCATTTCTTTTGATGTTCGCCAGTTGTGCGTTGCCTTCTTTATTTTTTGCTGTCAAAACAATAATAAACAATGAAGGAAAGAGGCGAAAAAAGTAGTAACTTTATAACTTGACGTAATTCACTTGTAATTCGCTGCTATGCCTTCCTTTGAGCGTCAACATATTTGTCAATATTATCGCCAAACAAATCGCAATTTGACATTTTGCCAAAAAAAAAAAAAAAAACCAAAAATAAGAAAAAATCGAACAAAAAAGTAAAAGAAAATACAAACTCATGCGGGGAAGCAACTCAACAAAGCTGGTTTATAAAGAAATATTGGCTGAATGGGACAAAGAAAGAGTGGATAAAAATTTGTCCGACTAGCAAGAGCATCGAAACTGTCGCTGCCATCATCAAAATGTAGTTTGTACAAAGTTGATCAGTGAAAGTTATGGTTGTGTCTCATGAGGATAAAGGTTTCTTTCATTCACTTGCAATATTTTTCTGTTTTCATTGGAGCTCGTGTAAGGTTTTTGTTTTTAGCTTTAAGCAGAAAGTCTAAAGTTGTCGGTTTTTTTTTTCAATGGCAATCTCACGTAAAGAGTTCATGGAGTTCTTTAAGTGGAACATATGAGTGGCGCTGACATTTGATGAAATCAAAATGTTTGTTAAAATAATTTTAAAAACATTTTTTAATTAAATGAAACACGAGTGGGCGCTAACATAAAATATTTGACAGCATCACACGTCTTAAGAAAATTTCTCACACGATATGATAGCTCATAAAATTCATACATATATATATATTTACAAGAACAAACACATCCCCATGAATACATATATATATTTTTGGATAGATAGCTAGATGAGAGCACGTTTTAATAACGTGTTATCCTGTTGTCTTGACTTTGTCAGTAGTCGCACACTTGCTTCCGACGCTGTGTAAAACAAACATGTTACACAGCACAAGTTCCGCCGCAAATGGGGTATTGCTGCTAAGCGGGGAAATGAAAGCATTTGTAGAGAATATTTTCCATCTCTCTTCACCATGGAAAACCGATCATAATTATAACTTGCATATGTATATACTTAATAGATGAATCTTTCTATAGATGTTGGCTAAGACACTGTAAGAGGGCCATAAAGCCTACACATGTATGTATGCGATGGCAAATCAAGTAAATTTTACGGGGGGGCGGGTGGCGAAAATGGCAACAGCTGCTAAAAAATTCTAGAAAGAATATGTTAAAAGAATTTCACATACATACTGACAGCTATTATACTATATATATGTGTATATGTTACTACTTATATGTATGTATAATAAGAAATTAGTTAGCAAAAGACAACAGATGTACCATGTATAAGGAAAATAATAACATATACATCATGTTCGAAGCAGAGTAAAAGATGAAAACGTTGCTGAAAAGGTGGCTGCAGAGCTGACACTGTAAATAATTTTTGCTCAGTTGTGTTTTTCATAAAACGATTAAAGTCGATTTAGCCGATTTTCAGGGGGTTTTTCGTTAATTTTATATGGAAACTCCCTTAAGGGGTGTAAATAGGGGATCATTATGTTTGAAAGAAATAAATTTTACGGCGGAATAATTAAGAGAAATGATTCCCTGGGCAGCTATGGGATTATATGTTTCGGATTCTATGTGTTCCGGGGCATGTAGGGATCAATGAAAATGAAATGACCAATAAACTTGCCAAGAAAGGAACATCAACTACATTTGTAGGGCCCGAACTATTCTGTGTATTAGGATCAGGTTACATCTCCCGTATTATCTGGGAAGAAGAGGATACACAAAGAAGATTATATTGGAAAAACATACCTCTAAACTAGCGCTAGGGACATACAACCTATAAAACGCTATGAGGACTCTATGAATCTAACGAAGAACAACTTGAAAATCATTACGGGATTATTAACGGGGCATTGCGGGATGAACTATCACCTAACAAAATTGGGATTTTTTTCAGATGCTCTTTGCAGATTCTGCAGGGAAGAGGACGAGACCACACAACATGTGATAGGAATTTATTCTGCCCTGATGCACAAGAGAAGGAAACACCTGGAAGATTTCGTCATACCCTAAGGCGAATATAGACTCTGTGAAGTAGGACAAATACTACAATTCATCGAGGGAATTGGGCTAAGTGACAAACTCTAGGTGCACAATAGATCCTATAGGTCGCTATACAACATCCTCCTTCGACACTAATAATAATAATAATAATAATAATAATAGGACACTGATCTCGAATGGCAGCCCGATTAAAAAGTGGAGTTACATTTAACCCTTCTAAAGACGATTGTTGAACAGCTATGGGATTATATGTTGATTTTTCAGGAATTTTCGTTCATTTTGTATGGCAGCCCTCTTAAGATGGGATGATGCGGGATAAATACATTGGGGAGAGATGTTGGAGTGAATTTATTTAAAGTGGTATGCCTTCCAGCCCATTGATTTAAAATCAAATTCTGGCCAGCTATCGAATCTTTTGTTGATTTTTAGATGTTTCTGCGTTAATATTATATGGCAGTGCTCTTAAGGAGTGTAGTTAGACGATATATATGTTTAAGGGAAATTTTGAGGCGGACTCAGAAATGGGGCTCGGTTTTATACTGAATCTCTCTAGAGACAATTTTTAGACATCTATGGGGTTATTTACCAATTTATAAGTGTTAAGCATAAAAATATTGGGAAGTGATTCAAAGCAATTAATCTTGGAATTTTCGAAAATATTTAGCTTGCTTTAGTTAAATAACTCATTTAATATACCATATGGGACAAAAATATTTAGCATGTGGAGTTATGTTATTACTTACTTACTTATGTGGCCATAACAACCGAGTATCGATTTAGGCCGAAAATAACATGCTTCGCCAGCCATCTCTGTTCTTCGCTAGCTGGCGCCAGTTAGAAATTCCAAGCGCCGTAAGGTTCTCCAGTACTTGGTCTTTCCACCGGAGGTTTGGTCTTCCTCTACTGCGTCGTCCTCCATCGGGTTCCGAATGTAACACCTTCTTAGCTGGAGCGCAGCCGCTGGATTTTGATGCACTTTACTATGTCAATATCGGCATACAGCTCGTACAGCTCATGGTTCTACCTTATTCGGTACTCGCCACCAACGCAAATAGGTCCAAAGATCTTGAGTAGGACTTTTCTCTCGAAAACTCCAAGCATTCGCTCATCTGAGGTGGAAATTGTCCAGGCTTCAGCGCCATATCTTAGGACAGGCATGATGAGAGACTTGTAGAGTGTGATTTTCGATATTCGAGAGAGGGCTCGACTACAACGACAACTAGACTTCCAAAAAATAGAGGAGCCACCACCATACAAAATGATTAAATTTCTTTGGTTTTGAGTAATAGCTTTGAGGAATCTACTTTGCGCTTCTCCTGAAACCGTAAATTGAGTTTGTCGTACGTCTTTGGTTCTCCACTTTTGTAGTTCGATTACCAAAAGTGTTATTGTTAAAGGTTTTGTTTTAGGTTTTTACGAATTTTTTTGCAGATTGTCGGCTCATGTCTTCTAAAAACCTAGATTTTGTTCAAAACAGAAACTGAATTTTTCTTGAATCCTCGTATTCTGTAATTCTTCTGTTTATTTTATTGTCTCATTTCCGTGACACCACTTTTACAAGATTGGCAGATTGATCTACCATACTCAACTCTAAGATCGTGCCTCTGAAATTTATTTTTTTTAGCAAGTTTTCAATTTAATATCACTAAGTGTAGGTCGTGGTGGTCTGGTGGTGTTTTCGCAAGGTAACGTGTCGCGTCGGATCGGTCTCACGGTGAACAAGCGCAAGACGAAGTATCTAGTGCCAACAAACAAAGAGTCCCGGCGTCTTGGACAGCACGTCACTGTTGACAACTACGCTTTTGAAGTTGTAAGGGACTTTGTCTATCTTGGAACCAGCATTAACAGCAGTAATGACTTCAGCTTGGAGATCATGCGTAGGATAACTCTTGCTAACAGGTGTTACTTTGGGCTGAGTAAGCAATTGAGAAGTCGAGCCCTCTCTCTCGAAGAACTAAAACTACACTCTACAAGTCTCTCATCATGCCTGTCCTAACATATGGCGCTGAAGACTGGACAATTTCCACCTCGTATGAGCGAATGCTTGGGGTTTTCGAGAGAAAAGTCCTACGCAAGATCTTTGGACCTATTTGCGTTGGTGGCGAGTACCGAATAAGGTACAACCATGAGCCGATAGTAAAGCGCATCAAAATCCAGCGGCTGCGTTGGCTAGGTCATGTCGAGCGAATGGAAGAACACGCTCCAGCTAAGAAGGTGTTATATTCGGAACCCGCTGGAGGACGACGCAAAAGAGGAAGACCAAACCTCCGGTGGAAAGACCAAGTACAAGGAAAACCTGACGGCGCTTGAGTTTTATAACTGGCGCCAGCTAGCGAAGAACAGAGATGGCTGGCGAATCATGTTATTTTCGGCCTAAATCGATATTCGGTTGTTATGGCCACATAAGTAAGTAAGTACGTAAGTGTAGGTCGTAGAGTAAATTTGTTAAATTTTTGAAATTTAATATATTTATTAACAAATGCAAATTGTCCTCCTTCAATCAATTATGAATATCGCTTGATGTATCAATGAATAGCAACCTTTATTATTTTTTCCCTCAATCTCTCAGGATTTAAAATTTCACATCAAATGAACAAGAGGAGTACTGGTAATCAAATTGCAATGATTCCACAATAAAAGCAATCAGATAGGAAAGGGTGTTTTTATGTAGAGCACATCAGATCAGTGGTCTTTGTATACAGTTGACCTTTTTATGTGAGATTTATGACTTTTTGCATCATTTATCTTTTCTCAAATGAATTGTGAAACAAAAGCAGAGAATATTGTCCTTTTTTTTTTTCAAAATGGAAAAGGACACAATTAGATGATAAGTGATATTATCCAACGAATACCTTAAACATGGAAGCCAAACATTTTATACAATTAAATATTGATAAACTCTATTTGTATATATTGTATGTACATATATAATAAAATTCTCTCAGTGTTATACGATATAGTGGAAATTAATTTCTCATACACAGAAGAACCTGACTTTTGCGATACTTGACTTTTCTTCATCCATTGCTTCTTATCTTCGTACATTTTAATCTACAAATAGGAGCACACACATGGTCCATCAATGTTTTGACAATACAATAACACCAGCTATACACACACACACACACACACACACACACACACCTATATAGTGCAACTTTTTGACAGTAAACTTTATTTCGTATCTACTGTATGTTCATGCATATGTGGACTGACGCCTAAATGTAGGCTTAATATTTTTCAAATAGGTTTACTGTATGCCAAGCACGTACTTTTGCTATAATTATTTTGTACGTGAGGGAGTACAACACACATACATACATACATTCGACTTCGATGTACCCGATGGATGAGCAAAATAAAATGTGAGAGGATGAGAGGAACCAAGTTTATTTGTTGTTGTTGTTGTTTGAATTTAGTCGAAAAATGTGAAATTTTATTTTCACCTAGAGCAGAATAGACAACATTTGTGCAAACATGATGATGATGCGTATGAAGACGAACAAATTCAAGAAAAATAAATAAAAGTATAAACATGAAATGAAGACACAAACTATGTTAATATGTTATTGTGCTGCTGGGTGAGAGAAACACAGAAAGATAACTTTGAGAGCTCAGCAACAGATGATGCTATCATCTATTTAGTTGAAGCAGTTGTGATGGTGGTAGTAGTCGTTATTATTGTAATGGTAAAAGTGACAGTTGCTCATAAAGTAGCAATTAGTGATGGCGCTGAAATAAATTTGGGATTCAGCAAGTGAATGGGAGGGCGACAGCGCAAAGAAGTAACAACAAGTTCCATCAAAATCGAAGAAAATATTTTAATCGATCTGGTGTGAATGGTTCTTGCGCGCAAGTAACGCCTCCACATCTCCTACTCAGGCTTTGGAAGAGAAGGTCTGAGTAGGGAGTGCAAAAGATGCTAACAGGAATATAATATCGTCAATAATTGCTGGATAGCTTACTCTAGATCATATTTGAATTTAATGTCAGCTATCCAGGCATTTCATCTCATATCTGAGTTTCGACTTCAAAATGCAAATGCAATGAAGTCAAACCCAGCATTGAAAGGGGTGCATTGGCTATAAATTCTGAACAATTTGGATTGTACTGTTCAGATTTTAGTATTTTTCTCTTCAATCCTCCCATCAAGGACAAAATATTTGAATATTTGCGACGCGAGTCGCAACAGAAATTGAGACGTGAGAGCTTTGCCTATTTGTGATTTCATCCCAAGTTATAACCATAGGCCTCAAATTAACCCAGATCGTGTTCACACTTGAAATCGGCTCCTCTATAAAAATGCAAGAAAATGTCTCAACCAATCTGAATCTGAATTGCGTTGTCCCAAAAATCTTCAACACTTCCAAACAGTAGTAGGAAAAAAGTGGTTGACTACCCGTATATGATTTCGATTCTCAGTTGGATTCGACTACTTAACAAATATCCAAGTTCGGTATGGAAGAATGGATTAGGCTCTTTTGTGAGACCTTAACGCTAGCCGCAGTTTCACAATGAACGCCGGATCAAACTATTTTAAATACTGGGCGATATGATTCCCTTCGAAAACTGACGCAGCTAAGTCCAAACAGTAACTGAAGAGAAAGAAGCATCCGTTGAAGGTGCTCTCGATATCGCTTGCATGAGCTCCAGCTAAGAAAGCGATGAAAATGAACGAAACCTTCCGTGGAAGGATTAAATATTGGAAATCCACCAAACGCTGAGAATTTCTGACTGGCGCCAGCGAGCGAAGAACATAGACAACTCGCGAAGCATGCTTCATCCGGACAGAAAAAAGTTATTAGGTATTCTTGAAATTGTTTTATTAAATTTTTTAAATTGAAATTAATTCGGTATTAATTCGAAAAATATTTTTATCTGATTAGCGACCAATTTTGGTATAGAATTAAACTCATTTTCAAAGCACACTGAAACTTGTGTGATTTGGGCGTCAATATTTTTTCACACAGTTTTGTTAGATGTCTTAAAATCAATGCCTTCGAAGAACTTAGATTAAACTTCTGATTTGAATGACGCAGGCAGCTGAGTCCATACTGCTAATGAAGAGGAAGAGCAAAATTATTGGGTACCCAAGTATTAGTATGGGCTGGATCCAGTAGTTCCGAAAATTGCATTAGGAAACTCCGTCTCTGGGAGATGGGAGAGATTGTTTACTTGTAGACAGGCAAAGGCCTCGTTGAGGCTGCCAAGGTGCAGTGAATCAGGGAGGGTTCTCAGTCTAGGACGGTTAAGTCTGAGCTGGTTGACTTCATTAATAACTGGACGTGGCAACTTTAGGTACCACCTAAGCAAGATGGGTCTTGTTGAAGGGGAACATGCTGATATTTGCAGATTTTTCATGGAAGAGGCAGAGGCAGCGGCGTACATAGTGTGCCAGTGTCCTGCATTGGCTAGCAAGAGGATATCCACACTGGGTCGACAATTTATTGACAAATTCGTAATGTGGAACATATCTCACAACAAGTCAGTGGAAAATTTCCACATATATACTGGTATCAAGTGAGCCTTCTTGTATGGTTTCACTAAAATCAATCGACCCAATTGCTTGTGTCAAAAATTGTAAATTACCGAAAATGTATGACACATTTTAACAAAATGAATTAATGAAGTTATTGTTGGAATGCTTTATAATGAAGCAGATCGGCATGAATGCTTCTTGATAATAGTAATAATAATAAAAATAATGATACTGTTGATGGATAGAGAAAGGAGTGATTGCAATAAATTGTCATGTATTACATACTATGCCATACAATGATACGCCTTCTTTTTCATTATCATGATACTGGTACATGTGCTTCTCTGTACGAACTCATATGCGGTGTATTGTCTGCGATAAAACATAATAATATAATGCAATTTTCTAAGTCAATGATATTTTCCACTACAATGAGAATGACGATGCCATTAATATGTATCGTACGCATACTACGAGCATACATGGACGATAGGAACATCATGCCAACATACTCACTTTCAATCAACGTAATCATACTGAGTATATGTATGTGGATGAAAGTGTATGTGTGTGTGTGTGTGTGTGTGTGTGTGTGCATTTTTAAACGACAAGTCAATTGACTTTCTTTTTCATTCATTTTCAAATAGTCAACCCATCAAGTCATCACTTCTCATCCACAAACAATATGCATTCTTAAGTACAGTGGTGGAAATTGTTATAAACTCATACAGACCATTGTAGTATTTCAAAATACACTATGAAACAATTTCAGGCTCATTGGCTGTAGGTGAAATGATTCCAACTCAGGACGAAAGACCTTGACCCATATAGTAAAACCTCCAAAACTTTTGACATTCTCAGGCCAAATTTTTTTATGGCCAACTTTTGCCTTACTGCTTTTAGAATAAGTGGGATAAAAGGGTTAAAACTTATTTGAGAGCGAAATATTTAGTTCACAAGCATAGAGTATAATTTTACGAGTAGTAATTTGCAGAACATTTTAACCCATTAGCTCTCTCACAAAAGGCCCGTTTTGATCCATTTTTTGGAAATTCTGAATAAAATGGAATTTAAAGGTCGCTAAAGGATTGGATTTTTCTAGAAATATATTCGCCAAAAAATTTCACTAGGGATATTCTCAGACAAAATCGTTATATCGTTTTTGAAGCATTCTTTTATAACTTGTTTATGAATATAGTTCTCCCTATTTTCGAGGGTGATGGTTCCGCGCTTGGAACATCAGAAATTGAGTCACATATTATGATGTCTGACCGACCTCCATCAGTTTTTCTTTTTTCACATTTACTCCGAAAATATTTAGACCCTCTCACCACTTCTTAAAGGGATTCCCATACAAACAGATACTAAAAAGTCTGAGAATTGACAATAGACGCCAAGGAATAGCACCTAGAGCAATGAGATATATGAACGACGCCCATTATTAAGGAATATTTCCTCCAAATATACTTACTTCCTATCTCCATCTCTTAAGGGGACTCCCATATAATATTAAAATAAAAACACCTAAAAATCTTCAATAATTTGCCAGGAATCGCCCATAGAGGGGTAAACTGTATGACAAACCCCCATAAGTTTTGTTCCTCAACATTTCCTCCGAACATATTTACCCTCAATATCCACCCTGTTCGAAAAGCTACCAAGAAATCGACCCTGGAGGGCAAATGACCCCCATAAATTTTTTTTTTCCTGAATATTTCCTTTAAAAGCTGCCCAGGTATCGTCCCTAGAGCGCTAAAACTCATGACTGACCCCCATTAATTGTTCCTCCTAAATATATCCTCTACAAATACCATATCTCTTACTTTTTAGAGAGGCTTCTAGAGAATTGCTGCCTTTATAAAACACTGAAAACCGGCACCATATATAAGGACAGGCATGATGAGAGACTTGTAGAGTGTGGTTTTCGTTGTTCGAGAGAGGGCCCGTCTTCTTAATTGCTTACTTAGCCAAAAGTAGCACCTGTTAGCGAGAGTAATCCTTTGCAATATCTCCAGTATGACGTCATTACTGGTGTTTATGCTAGTTCCAAGATAGATAAAGTCCTTCACTACTTCAAAAGCGTTGTTATCAACAGTGATATGGTGTCCAAGACGCTGAGACTCTTTTGGTTAAGTTATTTATGGAAAATAAATGTCTTCATAATATTGATGTTGAGTTTATACGAATTTCCACCAATGTATATATGATAGTACTATGTACGTTGGTATGGTGGTTGACACTATATAGCACACAACAGAGCGTATATACGGCGCTATTTCTTAATTGAGGGGAAATGCGTTTAAATGTAATAAAGTCGTTACTCTTTCTTCATTTTGCAGTTTATTGTTGTTCTGTAACATTAATATTACTACTCAGTGTACTGTATCAAAAGCAATAACAGCAATACGCTGCACGAAATATTTATAGGAACATTTTTCATAAAATTTGGAAAATGAAAATAATTAATTGGGTCATTTGTTTCCAAAAGATTTTATTTGTAATTACACAATTCTTGACGGTTTAATATTAGAAGATAAATAATTATGTAAAAATAAATTTAACTCAAATATTTAGTTTAACTAATTTTTTCTTTTATGTTTCTACTGTTTTCATATTTTGATTTAAAAACCGCGGAGCTATTGACTGATTGGAGTTGCCAATAGATATCCTAAATTTCACAAATTGTAACTATAGTTGGCTATTTTAATACAAATCTAACCAATTGCATCAATCATGAGCACATTTAGTGAAAATATATCATAAAATGTTGCAGTAATTTTGAATTATTTAAATTGTAAACTGTCATAATTACTAAATTTCAAAATTGATTCTCGACGGCCGATTTTTTCTGATCCTAAATTTTTTTAAAATTCATGCTGCCTTTCATATTTAAATTTTGCAACCATTGATTTCGAACTATTGACAGAATAGAATTGCATAAAGATATCTCATATTTTATAAATTGAATTTGAACAGGAGTTTAATAGAAAATATTATACTCCTGAAATATTGAACCCATTGTCTAGATTAACTATGAATAGTTTTAAATTATGCAAATCGATAAATCTCACACTTTTTGATAAAAAAAAAAAAAAGTAAAACCATAAGAAAACTGGAGAGCCAATTTTCTCATATATTTTATCATAAAAATTGAGAAGAATTATATAAAATGAAATTTTTATAAAATATTCTTTTAAATGTCACTTTTGAAATGACTATAATTGATTCTAACCGGTGACTCTACAAGAATATAAACATGAAACACTCATATAATCGAAAATTTTAAAATTAATGATACTCAAATCATAAATAATTTCTGACTTGTTTTATAAAAAAATCCATGCAATGGCTTTTATATTGTTCACATAAATATTTCATGCAGTGTATCACTGTTGCCACGTAATGATTGAAGATATTTTCATAGATGCGTCACATAGTATACACAAAAGAACAGAATTAGACAGTTAGTCGCTGAATATGATATGCACACGAGTCAACTTTATAATATTTTACAGGGTATTTCAAAGTATAATATGTCAATTTTTGCGAAAAAAAAAAGAAATATAATTTGTGATCACAAAAGTCTAAAATTTCTAAATTCTGTTATTTAACATTACACCAAATGTTATGTTAAGGGGGTGTGTTCCCGTCTAGAATGCCGATTTTAGGCTGTTTTTAAAAAAATTATTTTGGAGCTACAAGGCATCATGCAATATTCTGGTTTTTTGCTTGTTGTTCCTTATTATTTGGAGAACAGAAACTCATATTTGTGTCAAAAAATTTTATTTTCGAAGTACAAATTTTCAGTGGTCAATGTGACCTTGTCACGCTGATTTTCACTGCTGGCCGATAAGAAATTTCGGAAACCAGTAATCTGAAACAGAAATGGGTATGCAATTATTAATCTGCAATAAATTCCGCGAATGCTAAACCACGGTTTTAGTCAAAATGTTGATTAGAAACAAAATGGCGGCCATATGAAAAAAAATTGTCCAGTTTTGCCACCTTTTTTTTACCTTTAGAGTGCTTGAAAATATATTTAACAATAATTTTTTGATGAAAACTTTGGTTTCGCATCCTATGAAAACTATCTAGAACATTTTCCCAAAATTTCAAGTCGATACCTCTCATAGTTGCTGAGAAAAGTTATCGGCCAGTACAAAAAATGTGGTTTCGAGAAAAACGCGTTTAAAGTTTCGACACCACGCAATCGCGCGCAGAAAGTCAGTTTTCGGCGAGCTGAGATTACTTCAATTAACATGCAAAAAAGTGGGTACTGAGTTTGCGGATTGAAAAACGACTTTGGGGGGTATACTATCACCCCCCAAAGTCGTTTTTCAATCCCAATATTCAATAGTATAAGGTACAATAAAACCCCAAAAAAAAAATCGATTTTTTCAAACTTCTACCCGGGAACACCCCCTTAAGTTATTTTATGTTGTGTGGTGAGTATGAATTCCGCTTAACCGATCAGCTGTCATCTTCAAAAACACTTGGACTTAGATATAAACTTAGTTTATATCTCCAAATCACTTGGAACACTCTGTTTATGTAATATAGTGCAACTGAATGAAGTTATTGTATGGATATAGAAAAGCATAGTGATGATGGCTGGTGTTGGTACATAGTACTGATGCTGATGATACACTCCACTCAGCCATAGGAATCTATGTTGTGATATAATTGTAATTGTTCATTGAACAGGAAATTATTATGTCTCTTTCGATGTAAACCCTTCCTATATGCAAACACATTCATACACTTGTATCCAACTATGAAATATAATTCTAAAGTTTTCATATTTGTGCGATTTCCACATAAAAAGGGTACACATTTCAAAAGAGAAAGTTATCATTTTTATGTCAGATTATGCGAGGGTTGTTTGATAAGTAATCGGAAAAGTCAATATATGGAGTCATATGGAAAACTATCTTGAAGCTGCTGCCTGTCTTATGATTTAGATAACATAGCTCAACTAACTGAGACTAAAATCTCAGGTGGGTTCAACGAGTAGATAAGGTGACACGAATATTGGTATGTGTCCGCTCATTAGAGAGGGTAGTCACACTGACCCAGCCAAGCCTACATATATGGCTATTACAACTGAAAATCGCCAGTCATATTTGTTTTTCGCTTGCTGGCGTCAGTGCTAGAAATTCCAATTTGCGTGCTAGAAATTTCAAGCGCTATCAATTTCTCCAGAACTTACTTCTTCCACCGGAGGTTTACACTTCCTTTTCGTCTGCATCCTTCACCGGGTGCCGAATAAAAGAGCTTGTTCGCTGGACGTGCCAGAGCATGTATTAAAAAAAAACATAATAAATATCTGGCACTTATAAGCCCCAAAGGGCTCTTTGGTTGAACTTCTCTTCCAGTACAATTGTGCGTGTTGAATTTTACGCAGTATTAGAAGGGAACTACTCATATTAGCCGATTCCGAATGACAAAACTCTTGTGACATCACTTTTTCTGAGCATTGTCACAGAATTCTTTTAGAAGCTTTTCCATAGCAAATTGTTACTACCGGAAGAATTGCCAATTGCTTACTGAGAGGTGGGTCCCGTTCGAAAGAAAAATCTTTTCGATATTAAATTCATGCTTCAGCCTACATATCTGAAGGTCAACGTATTAAACACTGAGCTACGGCACTTTAATGCGCTTTACTATACTTTACTATATCAATATCGACTTACAGATCATAGAGTTCATGGTTGGACCTTATTCTGTAGTCGCCACCAATGCAAATATGTCCAAAGATTTTTCGAAAGACTTTTACGTGGTGGTGTTTTCGTAAGGTAGTGTTTCAACTCGTCGAGACCAGTGAACTACTTGTCGAACTCATCACTGATAAACTCTCTGGTAATCTCTGGCTGAAGTGAGTGGTGAAAAAATTCTCGGTTTGAGGTTGTCGACCGCACAACAACTCTTCTCTGATGGAAAATAATCATATGCTTCGGTAATGGGCTATCTACTTTGTTGATGAGCACCCAAGATCAGACTATCGGTAAAAATAAAATTTGGTAACTCTTTTGGCTATACGCATGGATTGAAGCACATTGAAAAGAGGCCTGCACAAACATTGCATAATATATTTCAAAGCTTTTGTAGTAATTCGATGGTGACTTGAAGCAATATCGATAGCATTTGGTAAAGAAGAAAATGCTCTACCTCAAAGTTAGCGACCCAGCATGTTCTAAACTCAAAGAAATGGAATGGCTGAAAGTGATTTGCGATAAATGAAGATTTTATTATTGAGAAAAATTCCTATTTTCGATGTCCTTGAAGAATTGTATTGTCCCGACGACAGCTTTTGAGATAAAAGCCAAAACATTTTAGTTGCTTCCCTAGGCTGATTACTTATGAAACAACATATACAGATACATATACAGATTTTGATATTTTAATATGATAGTAGAGTAAGCGCTCAATGTAATAGTGTCTATTAAGATGTCAAGCAATTAATGAAATTTGACACGCAGTCCTATAGTAATTGGAATAATGGTTTAGTTTCATATTAGTTAGACAATACAAAATATAGGTTAGCTAACGCTGAAGCAAAAATAAGTATGACAATGTATTGAGAATGATTTAAAATTATGAATAAATTACTATATGGTATACAATAATTATTTCATGGGTCAAAATATACCCGGGGAATTTTATTTTAGAGCAAAATTGAGACACAGTGACCCTTTGAGATGCTTAAATTGTAGGAAGTGTTTGTTAATTGAGCTTAGTGGATAAGTAAAATTGTTCCTTAACTCCTTAAAATGTATTCTGGGGAGTTAAAATGGGTTGTTTAACCCTTTGTAACACTTGAAATCAAACGCAATTTATAACAATGATCTCAGAAACGTTTATATGATTAGATTGAGAGATTGAGAATGATTTAAAATTATGAATAAATTACTATATGGTATACAATAATTATTTCATGGGTCAAAATATACCCGGGGAATTTTATTTTCGAGTAAAATTGGGACACAGTGACCCTTTGAGATGCTTAAATTGTAGGAAGAATTTGTTAATTGAGCTTAGTGGGTAATTAAAACTGTTCTAACTCCTTAAAATGTATTCTGGGGAGCTAAAATGGGTTGTTTAACCCTTTGTAACACTTGAAATCAACCGCAATTTATAACAATGATCTCAGAAACGTTTATATGATTAGATTGAGAGATTGAGAATGATTTAAAATTATGAATAAATTACTATATGGTATACAATAATTATTTCATGGGTCAAAATATACCCGGGGAATTTTATTTTAGAGTAAAATTGAGACACAGTGACCCTTTAAGGTGTTTAAATGGTAGGAAATGTTTGTCAATTGAGCTTGGTGGGTAAGTGAAACTCTTCTAACTCCATAAAATGTATTCTGGGGAGCTAAAATGGGTTGTTTAACCCTTTGTAACACTTGAAATCAAACGCAATTTATAACAATGATCTCAGAAACGTTTATATGATTAGATTGAGAGATTGAGAATGATTTAAAATTATGAATAAATTACTATATGGTATACAATAATTATTTCATGGGTCAAAATATACCCGGGGAATTTTATTTTAGAGCAAAATTGAGACACAGTGACCCTTTGAGATGCTTAAATTGTAGGAAGAATTTGTTAATTGAGCTTAGTGGGTAAGTAAAACTGTTCTAACTCCTTAAAATGTATTCTGGGGAGCTAAAATGGGTTGTTTAACCCTTTGTAACACTTGCAGTCAAACGCAATTTATACCAAGTATTCAGCAACGTTTATATGATTTGATTGAGAGATTGAGAATGATTTAAAATTATGAATAAATTACTATATGGTATACAATAATTATTTCATGGGTCAAAATATACCCGGTGAATTTTATTTTAGAGTAAACTTGAGACACATTGACCCTTTGAGATGCTTAAATTGTAGGAAATGTTTGTCAATTGAGCTTGGTGGGTAAGTGAAACTCTTCTAACTCCATAAAATGTATTCTGGGGAGCTAAAATGGGCTGTTTAACCCTTTGCAACACTTGAAATCAAACGCAATTTATAACAATGATCTCAGAAACGTTTATATGATTAGATTGAGAGATTGAGAATGATTTAAAATTATGAATAAATTACTATATGGTATACAATAATTATTTCATGGGTCAAAATATACCCGGGGAATTTTATTTTAGAGCAAAATTGAGACACAGTGACCCTTTGAGATGCTTAAATTGTAGGAAGAATTTGTTAATTGAGCTTAGTGGGTAAGTAAAACTGTTCTAACTCCTTAAAATGTATTCTGGGGAGCTAAAATGGGTTGTTTAACCCTTTGTAACACTTGAAATCAACCGCAATTTATAACAATGATCTCAGAAACGTTTATATGATTAGATTTCTTTACAGAAAATGACCTTTAAAATCATTCACAATATGCATTTTTTAATTTACACGATATGTATACGATTTCTATACCAAAAATGTTAATATTTTGTTTGAGCCCACATAAAAAAATGAATAAATAATTAAAAAGAATCAAACTATAGGACACAAGTATTTAATCCTCATCACTAAATTTAATCACAGTCAACAATGTGCTATATATGAAAAGAAACGCGTGTATGACCCACTCACATACAATACAATAACTAGTTGAAAATGAAGGTTTGACAAGACAGTAGTGATATATTCGACAAATTTTCAAATGCACGTATTTACTACGTGTAGTTCGAAATGCCAAATTCACATGCTTTCAACAAATATTGTATATTACGATGAGTATTTACTCGTACACATTTGTGCTCTCTATTTTGTAGTTACATATGTGTACTACAGGTATGTTACAAATATATCTTTTGATCTATGAAAATTATAGTATTAGTTACACTGTGGCGCTGAACTTTGTTGTTATGGTATGATTATGTGATTACTAAATAGTCGTACCTTTAGAAATTGGTGATGATTGTCACAGTTGGGACATGACGGGTTGGAGCAATGAGCACTACAAAATTTTTGCGTTCTTTCGCGACGAAGGCTTACAAAGGCTGACGAGCAGCTCTACCCTTCGATCTACGATGAATACTGGTCCAAAATCAGACTTCGAGCTACCTAAGCTTACTGGTTAATCTCATGAAATCTGTAGGATTTTTAATACACAGAAATCCAGGTAAAAACCCAGGAAAACGACTATTTGAAAGTAGTATATGTTCCAACATCCAGTCGAATTTGTATCTTCTTCTCTTTTTCTAGGCTTGTAGACTGACAAAAAATGGTGTGCGTCAGAGCAGTTCTTTCAGTCAATATTTTAAGAAACTTTTCTTGCAAAATATTTCTTACCTTTGTGGATCTCAAACTCAAAATGAGATATTTACGTACGGTGCCTTAAGACTCTAACATTTTCTGTGGCATTATGTTGTTCGGCTTCTCAGTTTGAGATCATTTTCAAATTGCCTTGCAGTTATTGCTTTTCATCAAGACCATCAGTTAAATTCAATCTCACGAATAAGTGAATATTTTCAAGATATTCAGCTTCTCGAGAATTGATAAGTTCCAAATCGTCTTAAAAATTTACTTTCAAAGCATAGCCATAATTATCAATTTGAAATCCTCAGGTTGTGCTCTGTTGCTCCCTTGAAGGTTTTATCTCTAAAGTATCGTCGTGATGTGTTTGAGCTTCTAAAATTCTGGTCTGTTGAATTGAAGCTCGGAAGAAGGAATTTTTTATATTAAACCTACAGTCTCTCCGGCAAGTGATTTGTTCCAACTTCTCTTGAAATTTTTACTTTAAAACACAATCATTAGATAATCTTCCGTTTAGTCTGAGACAGAATGTCATAAAGTTCATGGGGATCTAAAGCTGGAATCTTCGATATATGTGGTCTTCCATGATTTTCTAACGTTTCGAACACAATTTGTATGATATTGAGCTTGATAAAATGAAAATTACATCTACCTCCCATACAAAATTATGTTTCTAATGTATGTCTCCAGACGTCCTTTACGTATGATTTAAGAACGCAATTATCAAATGATTAGGCTGAAACTCGCTGCATATGACTATTTTTAGCAAAGTTATAGACAAATTGTAAAATGAACGTAATCGGATAAGAATCGTATCTATTTGCCATAATACAAAATTCGGTTTTCGAATGAACGTTCAAAGGCATATGTATTATCAGATAGTCAAGCAGCCCTTTTGGCACTTAATTTGTCAGTAACTAATTCACAAATCATAAGACAATGCAAGAAGGAGCTAAACTCACTAAAGCGCAAAATAAAAATCATGTTCATCAAGAACATAGAGGGGAATGAGAAGGCAGATGAACTGACATCTCTCAGCGAATCCGAGTCGGTAGCTGTCGGATGCCTCCTCAGCGCCGTTAAAAGAGAGCTCCACCTTAAGTTTAAAAAGCAGACAGAGAATAGTTGGGAAAAAACTGGTACCTGCAAAATAAGCAAGCAAATTTGGCTAAAATACAATAATTCAAGAACAGACGAATTGATAAGGAAGCCAAGAACAGATATTTTCAGAATAATTACAACAATATATCGGCCAATGGGCGACCACGCCGAAAGGATGGGATGGCCCCACAATGACAAATGCCGAAACTACGATCATTAAGGGACCAGGGAAACGGTTTTCCATTTTCTATGCGAGCGTCCACGTTTGGGCGCTCTGTGTCATAGAATGCATAGGAAAATTCGCAATGGAAGGCCTCATTGAACTCGGTAAGACAAAAATAGATGATATTAGTAGGTTTATTAACAAATCAAGGTGCTTCGAATAAACCATATATCAGTGATCACATCAGTGGTGTATCAAAATGGTGCTTATTGTGCTAATTGAGCCTGGGTTTTGTCTCCCAGGCTGCGTCCAAACCAATCAACCAACCTCCGATACAAAAATTTGGTTTTCGAATATATTCTACATTGTATTTTCAGCCTTAGAGGTTGTAAATACATATGAAGCTATGAAGCTGAAACGAAGCAAATAAATATTTGTAAAAATCCCATGAAAAGCTCACCTACCTGCCATACAAATGTATCCTTTTGAATAAGATAAATTGAGGTGTCTACATATTATTTCGCGCTAAATTCATTCCATCACACATGATTCATGAAAACCTTCAGTGCAATATTTTGCAATTTGCTAAATCAATCATAATAAAGCATATGAATTTAATAATTTTGCCGACTATCCAGTATTACTACTACTCACTCTAAAACTGTCTGAGCCAAAATCTCTCTCTCTCTGTGTATAATAACACAAGAAATCAGACAGCAGTTTGATAGTAATAATTTTAATCCTTCAAACATATGAGTATGAATGTGCTACTATGTAATATGTAGCGAGTAAACATTTATCATCACCGGCAACAGCAATATGGGGAGAGAGAGAGAGAGAGAGAGAGAGACAGCATCACGCACATGCATGCATGCGTACATGCCACGTACACATTTGACAGCAATCAACAATACGGGCACACATATGAACATGTTTCTTTATGCCAGACAGAGTAGAATGGCATTTAAAATGGCCAACGGTGATGCCACTGAGTAGGAGCAATAGTGTTACTACACTGTACACATACGATTCAATCCCATATGTCATGATATGTCAAAAATTTGACTTTTTTGTGCTCATGAATGTGTGAGTGTGTGGGTGTATAAGTGTGTATTGTGACATTTATTATGTTTACGCTTTTGGCATATGCACACGCACGTAAGCACACCACAAATGTGCGTTTATACAATGGACTGGGTGCTGCTGTAATCATTCAATCTTTCAATCTTAACCGTTCATATGCATCGCTCTCCCTCTCGCCCTTCATTTCTCTAGCTAATTTCATCAACTCGTTGTTTGACTATATTTTGACTTTACGCACGACTAAGTTCACTTGTTAAGTTTGGCAAATGAAAATGAAAACTTTCACTTTTTTCATGAAGCCAGCTACGATATGCTGCGTAGTTGCGACGCTTCATCTGATAATTTTGTTTGACTCTCTCTCTCTCTCTCTCTTCTTGCTTACGTATCATTGTATAAGTTAATTACAGGAAGCCATATTTTTTTCACTCTCACTCTCTCTCTCTCTGTCTGATATTATTTTTTTTTTTGACAACTGCTATTGCCAATGTTGTGCTGTCGGTCTGTTGTCGCCATTTTCAATGCAATGCATTGCGACATAATGAAAGTTATTTACTTGATGTGACTTTTATATGAATTAAATATGAATCAATATAATGTCTGCTGCTGGAGCGATATACTAGTATTATACTCTTGTGTTTCCACAATTCAGTCTATGCATTGACAGTGACTCACTGTGAAAGTCAGCCCAAGTGATAAAATTAATGGATGATGTAGTGTTCACTTTGCAGCTGAATTAACTCTCATTTAACTAGGGTCTCACAGGAGAGTCCCAAACTTTAATATAAGAGAAAGACCAAGTTTATGCACCATCTAAAATACCATTTACTCACGCTGTGAAATGTTCGGATCGTTACCGAGTTATTTTTCACAAAAAAAAAAAAAAATTCGTATGTAGCAGTTATAAACCCAGAAGGGCTCTTCGGCCCAGCTTCTCTTCCAGTACTGTTGTGCGTGTTAAATTTTGGAAAGTATTAGAAGGGACCTACTTATTTTAGCCGGTTCTGAACGGCAGAATCCTTATGACATCACTTTTTCTGAGCTTTGTCACAGAGCACTTTTAGAAGCTTTTCCAGGGCAAAGTTTTACTGACGCAAGAATTGCCAATTGCTTACCGACTGGTGGTCACCGTTCGAAAGAAAAATCTGTTCAATATTAAATCTATGCTTCAGCAAGGGATTGAACCCACGACCTACAGATCAGAACGCACTAATGACTAAGCTAAGGGCACTCACAAGTGCCGTTTAATTGAGTGGAATTTAATTTACATTATTTTTAAATTTATTACTCCTCTGTATCTTAATCGTATGTATGCCCAAAACAAGAAATGATGACGTTCCATAATGGTACGACTGTTATATTAAAGTGTTCCGCTCTCAAAGCAGATGACTTTTGGATTCAATTCTTTCTAGAGCAGTCTAGGCAACAACTACTGTCCTCAGAAGAAATGTATAGTTCGCCAAGTCAAGGGCCAAGCTTTGCAATATCTCAAAGTCTTAAGAATCATGGGAGACAATTGGAATAGCTTCATTAAGAAACAACCAACAATATTATAGGCAATTGATTGATTTTAGTAACGCCCTGTTTTTTGGGAGTGTGTTTCAGAGCAAGCAATTGTTACGTAGCGTGGAGAATTTCCACATGAACTACCAGAGGTATTTAAAATAGGTTACGCAAGGATAAGAACTATGTGGTACACGCAACAACTCTGTCACAAAAGCGCTCAGTGATTGTCGACTAACTTTAATGAACCAGTCAGTAGGTCTCCGGGTCTTCTACACGTTTCACTCCAAAGATGTCGTGGCTAACTTATCCCACTTTTTGTAGTCACTTCTAAACTATTATGAGTGTTCTATGAGCTCACAAATACAGTCTCAGCACTTGTCAATATAATAAATTTTTTGTAAGCTGGTCTCAGAGCCTGTATTGAGATAGCAAAATTTTGACGGTACCTTTTTACAAATGCATCTGGTATATACTATTTATGGGACTTGAAATGTCACAGCGAAGATTCTAAACGTCTTAAGAGTCCTGATCCCAGTAGATATTTCTATTAAACAGACAGAAATAATGCGCGCTTTCTGGTTAAGAAAAGCTGAATGATGCAACGAGAGAATTTGCGAGCATAAAAGTGTGATAATGTCCTAAGGGCAACAAACCATGTATAAATCCGACTATATTCCATCTGCTGTGATATTCTGCAAGAATTTCACAGTACAGTTCAGCCTCCAAACGAAATGGAGTACTGGTATGATACTCAGACACTACTGCACTAAAGTCTACACAAGTGGCTAGAAAATGCATTGCGGACTTGAAGCCTAGTTTCATTTAAGAAGCTAAACTACAAGAAATTTGTGCTTCCACACAAGAACATTAATTTCCTCTATAAATATGCGACCCTATGGAGGACGAGATTGAACTCGTTGGGCGAACTAACCTTCGATAGCCTTGAAGAGCTCTTCAGAAAGAATATTAATGATCTACCGATGCACTTTAAGCAAACGAAATATGTAGCCATCATTTGGACATACAGAAGACCCAACCAAAATTCAACGAAGGAGGTGGTTATAAAACCCAGTTTTGCCCAACTAACCAATTGTAAATGGCGCTGATAGCTCTAAAGATCCGATAATGAGATTCCCTCTTAGCCTTAGAGTGTCTGCTTTTTGAATGATTTTTTATTAGAGTTCCGACTTTGAACCTCATGCAAAAGAAACTAAGATTACTGAAGTAGTTATCCCTCTCGAAGTGGCCGATATGTATAATTTCTCGAGGTAGCTATGTTTATTAAGTTTTTGAAAGAGCCCTTCAGGCAATTGGTTGACCTTTTTTGGAAGACCACTGCTTAGGAATACAGTTGGTATTATTCGGATTCCCTATTGTTCTCCTCCATCAGACGGCATTTACAAAAGATCTGTAAGAAAATCCCCATTATTATTTTAGTTTCGTCTACCAGTAACTTAACGGTTCAGGAAGAGGGTCACTAAGGTGTTGTCGTATGACTGCATGAAATTTATTGTGAGCCACTGTAACTACTATATATTTAATGCATATAATCTATCGTATATTGCATGTACAACATGTGGTATGGGTAATTGTATGAAAGGGATTTAAGTTTGATGGACATAATACACGTACTGCGTAATGCTAGCTAGATAGGCTGAATCAAAATAAACAAAAGAAAAAATAGTGAATTGAATTGCAAAAATATATACATACTTGTACATATACATGCTCACATTTATTCGCATTCTCGCTCTGTCAATTGTTGTAAAAACTGATTATTCAATTTGAAATTCACATTAGCCAGTATTTTTACGTTGTCGTCGTTGTCACTAATATAATAATTTAATTAAAATTTGTGACTGTTTTAACAAATTATTATAATTAATAAGAATACAGCGCGTGAGTCCAATGAAATGTAATGGACGTGATGATAAAATGAAATGAATTAAATACAAGTACTCTGATGATGTGCGACGGATGGACGGAAGGACGAATGGACGATAAAAAGTTTTGGGCAAATAAATTTGTTTAATGTATTGTCATTTGAAATTACGAAGCAGTTAGCATTATAATGTTTAAGAAATTATTTTAAAAGCCTGGCATCAAATACTCATTAAAAGAACCTAACCACATTTTTTTCCAATGCTCTCATTTATTGACAGTTTAGAGCCAAATCTAAATCATAAAAAAATTGAGACATTCCGGATTCCGCAAGATCTGAATATCTGCAGTAATTTAAAATTTATGATTAACTTTTATAGAATGAGGTAGAAGTCGAATAGAAATCAAGCACTAGGACGTCTAAAATTTCTTGTGCCCAAAATGAATGCTGAGGCATCCTTCGTGGTAGTTTATTTGATGTCAGACGGACTGAGAAATGTGATACTGAATACTTACTTCCTAGTGAGAGCTAACGTTGCGTAGCAGCAAAGAATATTCTGGGCCATTTGGGTCGTCTTCCAAGTAGAATTTACAAGTCGGCTTCTTATGAGGTCGATGTCTGTGTGTGTGTGTGATGACCGGACAAGTAGCTGGACAGTAAAGACGGTGTGTGATGTTAGGCTTGTATAAGACGAGTGATGTTGTGCCAATATGAGCTCCTGAGGATTCTTCTCCAGAGCTCAGTGAATTCTCTGAAATCCAAGGTATGCTCTTGGACTAGAGTAGTGCAGAGCATTTTCTGACTTGTTCATTTGCTATTTCATTTCAATTGCTTCTACAAGTCAGGAAGACTTTGCTTTAATCGCCACTTGACAATCCGAGAAAACAGTAATCACTGTACACTTTACACCTTAGTCAAATATTATTTTTGTTTAATTCGTATGTCAAGGGCAGACACCTTGTTGTCCATACCTAATACACCAGTATTTGTGTCATTTCTAATTCTGCTCCCGTTCATGTATCAATTCAAGCTGCGGCCAAACATTAGGGGTAAGAGACCTTTCTATTTATGTCTTGCTAGCAAGATGACTCAAAAATTCCTCACTAAGCGCGCAATCGTTAATTAGGGAAAATCTCGCAAATGTTTCAGTTTTAGACCGAAAGAAACTCGACTGGAAACCAATATAGACATAGATTTTGGTATTTGCAGCAAAAATACAAGCGTTCTCGGATCAGTTGAGGATGCAGGCATGCCTTGCTAAAAAAAAAAAATTATTCGGAATTTCTTGCTAAAGAAAACAGCCGTATTGTTGGTTCGAGAGCAACTGGTATATGTCTCAATTTTAGTCCCAAAGACACTCGACCAAAAACCAAAAGAAATGGACTCTATGGTGTTCGGGTTTAAAATGTCAGTAACTAGCGTATATTTCCCATTCATATTCTGCTGAAAAAATTATGCTTTAGTTTGACACCGGAAGGTATTGACCAAAAATCAAGATTTATTGCCTGGTTCGAGTAGAAGGACTAATCTTTGATGCTTCCAGAAAGCAGGATAGATACCCTCCTTAAGACACAAAGTGAACATCTTCGCGAAAATGATGGGGTTCGCTCGGATGGCTACTTTAAATTTTCTATAGATCAATAGCGATTATTTTAGGTACCCGTATTCTAAGAAAAAATTTCGAATTTATCGAGTAATTTCGATCGCAAATTTGAAAATTGACCTTTAGCCGCGCTTTATATGGGCAATAGCAAGAAGCAATTTTGGGTTTTTATATTCACAAAAATAGGCTCTATACGAAAAACATTTTTTTTTTGTTTGTTTTCCTTTTAGTGGGCTATTGTCCACTTATGCCGTACAATGCATTAATTTCAAATTTAATGTTTTTCGACCGCAGTGTGGTGAGGCCCTATACACTTTTTGGAAAAAATTAGTGGGAGTTGGAGTAGAGCTCAAATTTTTCGTATGTAAACTTGATGGACATGAATCTAGAAAAAAAATGGAAAATAGGCGTGATTGGTTTATTTTAAAGCATATCTCGCATACAAATCTAACGTCAATATCGCCTTAAAAATGCTTTAAAAAGTACGCCGATGAGTATATGACTTCAAATATATATTGGGTGATCCAAGTAGACATACTTTTTTCAATAGCCTTTTTTTTTGACAGATCACGTGTGAGTCGTGCCATTCTGTCATGTTATTTTTGTTTAGTATTGTTTGTCATTTCATCAGGGAAAGACTTACTCCTGAACAAAGTTTACAAATCGTTCAACTTTATTATGAAAATTCACATTCTGTGAGGAATGTGTTCCGTGCACTTCGCTCAACTTATGGTCAACATAATCGGCCTACTGAGCAGCGTACTATTCGCAACACCATCACTCATCTTGAAACCCAGCATTCATTATTGGATAATATTCGACCGAATAGATCACGTCCAGCACGTAGTGAAGAAAATATAGCGGCCGTAGCTGAGAGTGTACACGAAGACCGTGGAGAGTCGATTCGGCGCCGTTCGCAGCAACTCGAACTGACGTATGGAACGAATTGGCGCATTTTACGTCGAGATCTTAAATTGAAAGCATACAAAATAGAGCTTGTGCAAGAACTGAAGCCGCCCGACCTTCCCAAGCGACATCGCTTCGCTCTATAGGCTCTTGAAAAGTTCCAAGAAGATCCGACGTTTTCGAGCCAAATTTTCTTCAGCGATGAGGCCCATTACTGGCTCAATGGGCATGTAAACAAGCAAAATTGCCACATTTGGGACGAAGAGCAACCTGAAGAGATTCAACAGCTGCCACTTCATCCAGAAAAAACAACGGTTTTGTGTGGTTTGTGGGCCGGTGGAATTATCGGTCCATAATTCTTCAAAAATGATGCCGGTGAGAACGTAATCGTCAATGGCGACCGTTATCGTGTCATGATATCCGATTATTTGATGCCTGAAATTGATGGTCGTGATCTCGGCGACATTTGGTTTCAACAAGATGGCGCCACTTCCCACACATTGCATCAGTCAATGGATTTATTGAGAGAACACTTCGGTGAGCAGATAATTTTACGTTTTGGGCCGGTCGATTGGCCACCAAGATCGTGTGATATGACGCCGTTAGACTTTTTCCTGTGGGGATATGTAAAGTCTAAAGTTTATGCGGACAAACCCGCTTCGATTCAGGCCTTGGAGCAAAACATCACGCGTGTCATTCGCCAGTTACCAGTCGAAATGCTGGAACGAGTCATCGAAAATTGGACTCAACGGATGAACCATCTGAGACGTAGCCGCGGCCAACATTTGTAAGACAAAATCTTTAAAAAATAAATGCCAAAGAATGTTCTTTCAAATCATAATAAACATTCCCCATTCAATTTCAATTTTCTGTGTTTTTTTCTTTAAAAAAGTAGGGAACCTCGAAATGCATCACGCTTTACAAAAAAAAAACTATGTTCTCGACCATATGGTGCGAACGAAAATACCGAGCTATAAGAATGAAGTTTAGCACATATGATTATTTTTATTAACGAGTGAATATGTACGCTATCCGATGAAAACCACGTCTACCTCCAGTACAATCTGCTATTGTGTCGGGTATCTAAGCTTCAGTATTATCGAATTTCCTATATTTTTACCTCTCATCCAGATATGATTCATAGCTGGGGTAAAAGCTTTTGTCAGCAATAACAAAGCAGATAATATTGCGGTTTCCATCGTGGTATATTTAAATAATTTATTGCTAAATAACTTTTTATTTATGCTCAGTATGTAATTTAATGTATTCAACAACTGTCAAGATTCTTCATTGAAATGTCAACAAAATGGCAAAGAATGCATATTTACATAAGTATTTGTACTCATATGCATATACTCGTATGCATTTCTAATAAGATCAACATATTCATATATGTATGTGAACTCATTCCAAATATTTAAATTTAATAAAGAGATACACTTGCATTAAATTCAACATGTATGCTCTTAGTCAGTTTGCTCACTTAGTGAGAGTGAGAGAGTGCGTACCATTTTGCATTACGTATAATTTTCAGTCTCACTCATAGTCTTTCTTTATAAAATATTCTTCTTCTGCTTCTTTCAAGTACATATCTTCCCTGCTTATTGTTTTGAATGTAATATGCAAGGTATACAAGTGTGTAATGCATAAATGATGAAGCGTAAATAGAAAAACCAGTTGAAGAAGATGAAAAAAAAAAAAAGCCAAAACAGATGAAGATGAACAGATATGAGAAATAGGATTAACTTGTCACACAATTGAATTTAATTTTCTATGCATTTCATATACACATACGATGGAGAGAGTTGGATGTGCGAGAGTGCGAAAGGGAGTGAGAGAAAGTGTTTATACGCGTACATCTCTTTGTGTCGCTTTCGGGCGAATATACACATATCGTATGACTACATGAACCTGTATTCATATAAATGTTTGTATAGAAAAAGTAATAAACAACAACAGCAAACATATTGCATTTTACAACTACTAAATACGAGGGCGGTCCCAGAACTACCCGACCTGACATATAGATGGCGGCAGTAGTTTGAAAACAATTGTTTTGGTGAAAAGTGGCAACCTGGCAACCATACTAAATATGCGTTTTAAGTTTCAAGGCGCCACGTTGTTTAGTATTTTTTTTTCTTTTGGAGCCATCGAAAGTTAACGTTATGTAATTCAATACTTTCATTTGAAAGGTCTCAGTCCAACGAATATTAAAGCCGAACCAGATTCTACTCTGGGGGAGTCTACCATAAAATATTGGTTGACAGAGTTTAAACGAGGTCGTACGAGCTGCCAAGACGAACACCGTAGTGGTCGTCCAATTGAGGTGTCTACTCCAGAAACGGTTAAGAAAATCCACAAAATGGTATTGGATGATCGCCGGCTGAAGGTGCGTGAGCTAGGTGAAATTACAGCCATGAAAATGCTATGTACAAGATGGGTGATGCGTTTGCTCACAATAGAACAAAAACAACGTCGTGAAGATGTTTCTATAGAGTGTTTGGAGATTTTTCACAGCATGGATGAGACATAGGTCCACCACTTCACACCTGAGACAGAAAGATCAGTCAAAATAGTGGACTGAAACGGGAGAATCATGTCCAAAGAAGGCGAACACAGTTCCATCCGCAGCCAAGGTTATGGCGTCTGGGATGCACGTGGGATAATTTTTATGGATTATCTTCAAAAAGGAGAAACAATCAACGGCGGCTAATATGTTGCAGCGTTTAGGTGATGAAATTAAAGAAAAAAGGCCGCATTTGGCGAAAAAGAAAGCGTTGTCTCATGAAGATAATGCGCCAGTTCACACATCCGCTATATCCGATGGCCAAAATCAATGAGATAAAGCTCGAATTGCTTCAGCACGCACCTTATTCGCCAGATTTAGCTTCTTCGGATTATTTTCTATTTTCAAATTTGAAAAAATGGCTTGGTGGTAGAAGATTTGCAAACATTGAAGACATGGAGTCTGCGGTAGATGGCTATTTTAATGAGCTAGACAGTTCATACTATAAACAGGGTATCGAAGCTATAGAATATCGCTGGGAAAAGTGTATAGAGCTAAAAGGAGAATATGTTGAGAAATAAAGAAAAAATTTTCCAAATTTATTGTGTTTTCTTTGTTAGGACAGGTAGTTCTGGCACAGCCCTCGTACATATGCATTTTCATTTGCAATGAAAACGACTAGTCGAAATTAATTGTTTTGGGGGTAAAAGAGAAGACTGAGATGTAGGTAGCAAGACATGAAATTGTAGTTAACAAAAAGCCATAGGGAATCTTTCATTTCATTATTTGTTCGCTACTGCATTGCAATTATAATCTTTCTTTTTTTTCTGCTTTTTACATATATTTTTGCCTCATGGACCATTGGTCTTTGAAAATCTGCGATGATATTTACTGTAGAATATATTTGCAGGGGATTTTTAAACTTGAAATGACCATTTTAGTGCAGTTTGTAAAAATCTCAACCTTAATGCCACATAACTTCACTCTGAATAATTATTTTAACGGCATTTTTTTTTTTTTTTTTTTTTTTTTTTGTAATGTACAATCATCCTTTTTATAAGTCATTTTAATTTTGATAAAAATATTGAAATTTTTTTCTTTTATTTTGATTTAAGTGTGACAAACTTGAAAGCAGACAGTATCCCATTGATTTGTGAAGTTCCTTTCTAGTGACTTCGATCTGACCGATGAACCACGTGGACGACCTGAGATGAAGGTGGATAACGACGTGCATACGATTTATCGTTGATATTTAAGGTTTCCAAGCAAACAATACTAACCCATTTGGCTTAAATCGAAAAGGGTGAAAAAACTGGACAAGTGGACACCACATGAATTCAACGATGACAAAAAACGCTATCGCCTCGAAGTTTGCCTTTCGCTCCTTGCTCGCAACAAAATCGAAACATTTTTGAAACGAATAGTTACGTGTAATGAGAAATGGATCCTTTACGACAATCGCAAGAATTCATCGTAGTGATTGGATTAAGATGAAGCACCGAAACACTGCCCGAAACGAAACATAAACGAGAAGAATCTGATGGTGACTGTTTGATGATCTTGAGGCGGTGTAGTCCATCACAGCTTCATGAAACCGGGCGAAATAATCACGGCAAATGTCGACTGTATTCAACTGGACGAAGTGATGCGGAATCTTGAGATTATCCCTTAACGTGTAAAGTCGGCGCACTTGTGCCTTGCCGAAACTGACATTTTCTACGTTTTTCTTTAAACAAATTAAAATATCGGTAATATAGCGATTGATCCTTAAAATGGAATCCTCAATAAAGTTTCGTGAATTTTTTCAAATTACTTTGAGCACGTTTGTGTGATTTTTTAAGAGCCGGCACAAGTGACTAGACGTTACACAGAAGAGGTGAGAAAAACGACGTTACATTGCAAGGGTTAAACACCCGAGATTGGTCAAGCGATCCACCCCAAACCTATTGCTTGATAAAGCGCGACCACACACTACACGAATGACTGTGGCAAAGCTACAGCAGTTGGATCTGTAAACTCTCCGTTACCCATCTTATTCACGCGACCTTGCAACCACCGACTACCACTTCTTTCGGAATTTGGACAACTTCCTGGTAGGAAAAAAATTTAATTCCGAAGAGGCTGTCAAAAGTGCCTTCCAGCAATTCACCGACCAGGCATTTACAGCAGAGGGATAAATGAGCTACCGCTGAAATGGCGAAATAAAATAAAAATAAATAAAGTTGGTGTCGGCGTTGTAGCTCAGACTAATAAAGAATGAATCTGATTTGTAAATGAGTAATTAGCAATTGTAGAACGACGAAATTCATTAAAAAAATGTGAAGTTAGTTTGTAAAGAGATGAATTTCATTTCTAAAATAGCGTATGCAATAAATTCGAAGATGATTTTAAAACTTGAAGATTCCGGTACTAAATTGGCCCATAAAATGGAGGGTCGGTACCTCTTTTTGGTATTTTATTGAATAACTCTTTGTGTTTAGTTACACTGATTAAATAAAAAAAATTAATGACAGTTTTGTATATATTTCTCACATAACCCATATGAGAATTACGATTCGCATGAACGCGGTGAATGAAAAATGTTACAAATTCTATTGTGATTCTAATCCTCGATTGCGATATTTACTAGATTTATACAACACAGTACTGGAAAAAAAGGTCGACCAAATTTCCACCATTTGTATTTTATTCACTTGCAGCTTCTTATTCACAAGAATCGGCGTTGAATTTGGAGCTCACTTATTTACTTATACAAAACAATAAAATTTAAGGTTAAATTCCCCACACACTCCCAGTGTCACACTCTTTTTCGTTGCATTTCATTTCCCTGTCGCTTTTGAGGATTGGCCCTTTGTGATCCTGGATAGTATTATTTGTTCATTGTCACCAATCATTAGACCACAATAATAAGCGAAATCTAAAGTACATATGGTTAGTTTAACGAAATCACATTCAAATCTGTTGAAAGCTTACCAAATTCATACAATAATTTTGTACTGTAAATGTGTTATGTTATGTGTTATAACCTAGTAGGAAATTGTATCATGTCTAATCGGTACATATGCGTCAGATGCATCTCTAGTCATGTAATATGTTAGATAGTCCAAAGTGGCAGCGTTGAAGACTCTCTTAAGCTCACGTGAGTGAGATAGAGTTTTGGGCAAATTAACAAAAAGAGGAGAATCCTAACTATTAAATAATTGTTTCATTTTTATATTTATTTTTGCAATTTCTGCAGCCATATGGGCTCAGCAGATTTTTCAAGGATCATTAGCTTGACTCCGACCAAGACAACGTTGCCACAATGTTCTTTCTTACTACAGATCAATCAATCAAAAGAGAGCGTGACGTTGGAGCAAGGATATAATCCTTGTTCATCAAGTGGACCACGCGAAACCAAACCAAGGTCTGTTAGAGGGTATGAGCCCTACGGCTGATACCTCTTAGGGCCAACCACAAGTGTTATGGGCACTGCGACCAAACGAGGTCTTTTGTACCAAAGCCCGTCTACGACACTAGAATCTCCTCTACCTGTTTAATGAAAGATAGAATTGATATTGTCGAACTTTTGATGATTTAAGCTGGTGTTGGGAAACTCAGCTGAAAGGGTTTGAGGTAAAGCCTGGCCAAGGCCGGGCATTCGTGAAAGATGTGGATCGATGTTTCATCCTCCTCCAGACAGAGTATACACTCCGTGTCACAGGATAGTCCCATTTTGTAGAGGTCGTATTTTAACCAGTTATGTCTTGAGAGATAGCCGGTTATTAGGCGTAAATTTGTTCTGCTAAGACTAATTCTGTCCAAAGCTGCATCGAAGCTGATGAGGGTTTTCGCTTGGCGGAGACTTGTCGAATTTGTCCATTGTATTAGGTATTTGTCGTGATAATGTTTTTCTACCATAGCTTTGGCCGATACCCAGCTTATACCGCAGAAGGGTTCTGGGCAGAAAAGAAGTAAGCATTCGGTGACTAGTTTTGAGGAGAACTCCCATGAGGAGAGAGATTTGATGGCAGCTTGGCTGTCTGATTGAAAAATAATGTGCGATTCTTTGAGCCCTTTGGCATGTAAATGATGCGAACGAGTAGTCTGGAAGTAGAAGTCACCCTTGGTAGAGCCAGATTGCCAAGGAAAACCTAACTTAAAACAGAAGGGCGGCAGATATTGTGAGTTCACATATTAATTACAGTGCACCTCCACGGCCATTCATCTATCGGCATATGCTGTTCCACTTGAGATTTGGGTTTTTAACTAGGGTAGCCGATAGATAGAGAACCAACTTTTTGCATATTATCTCCTACGAAGAAGTGCTGAGTTCATGCTTTCGTTAATGAAATCCGAAAATATTCTGTTTTCGAACTACAACTTGGTATGTAGAGCTTTATCATAAAATTGATATATTCTATTATAAAATGGGCGTTATCGCATAAGAACTACGCCCTATTCCCATACAATGTTATGTAATAAGTATATAGTGATAATATAAAGTTATAGAGCTGAAACTTCTTAAGTAAAATTAGTCTAAATACAGAATAGACATAATAAAAAATGGATGGAATCGCATGAAAACTACGCTTACCTCTCATACAAAATTATGCTTCCATATGTATGATTTCACATTTTGCACACGAAAATATTAAGTTATCATGCAGAAACTTGGTAGATATAATAGATTTTTGCTAATTAATAGACAGGCATAAAAATGATAAGAACAGGATGAAAACTAGACGTACCTCCCATACAAACTTGTGCTTCCAAGTGCATGTTTTACCACTTTTCGGACGAAAATTTAATGCTACAAAGCTCAAACTTCGTATATAATATTATATTTACAAATTATTACATATGTCAAAAAATGAGTTGAATTGAATAAAATCTACACCTACCTCCCATACAAATTTAGGCTTCCATAAGTATTTTTTCACATTTTATGCACGAAAATAAACAGCCATCAAGTTAAAACTTGGTAATTATGATTATATTTAGATTAAAATTATACATATTAAAAATTAATCGAATCGTATGAAAACTAGACGTACCTCCCATACAAACTTGTGCTTCCAAGTGCATGTTTTAACACTTTTCGGACGAAAATTCAACGCTATAACGCTCAAACTCCATATATAGGATTATATTTACAAATGATTACATATGTCGAAAAAATGAGATGAATTAAATAAAAATCACACCTACCTCCCATACAAATGTATGTTTCCATAAGTATTTTTTCACATTTTATGCGCGAAAATAAACAGCCATCACGTTCAAACTTACCATTTATGATTATATTTGGTTTGTAATTATACATGTTAAAAATGGATCAAATCGTATGAAAACTATGCGTACCTCCCATACAAATTTGTGCATGTTTTACCACTTTTCGCACGAAAATTTAATACTAGAAAGCTCAAACTTCGTATATAATATTATATTTACAAATAATTACATATGTCGAAAAAATGAGCTAAATTGCATAAAAACTACACCTACCTCCCATACAAAATTATGTTTTCATATGCATGTTTTCACATTTTATGCGTGAAAATAAACAGCCATCAAGCTCAAACTAAGTATATAAGATTATATTTGGATTAAAATTACACATGTTGAAAATGAATGGAATCGGATAAAAATCACACCTACCTCCCATATAAAATTATGCTTTCGTATATATGTTTCCACACTTTGTGTGCAAAAATATATAGCTATCAAGCTGAAACTTGGTATATGCAATTACAATTGTTAAGAAATCGAGTAGTTAAAAAATGGATAGAATCGAATGACAATCACCACTACCTCTCATACAAAATTAGGGTTTCGAATGCATATTTGAAGATTTTGATATCGAAGTTATAAAGCTAGAGGAATCAAACTCGGTCTACACATTTAATTTTATCAAAGTGCAAATATGTTAAAAAATGAGATCTATTGAATTAAAACTTTGCCTACCTTCAGTACAAAAGTATTATTTCGATAGTATCATGTCATTATATCGCATCGGCTTGAACATTTTCTACTGGCATTATTAATATAGTTTATGCCCACTATCTGCTCGTATAATGTTAATACAATATAGGTATAAATATACTTTTACGAATTTGATTTTACTTACAAGACCCATCAACAGCTCAATGCAAAATATACAAAGATGTAGGTACACATTTGTAACAAATTTGTGTGACGACAACAAATATTATACATTTTTTTTTTTTTTGTATAGTACAAACTGTATGCATATGCATGTCTTAAATATAAATATCCATATACAATATACAATGTATATTTATATGGGTATAGTATAAGTAAATACTGACGTATACCTACGAAAGTACATTTTTTTTTTCATATTGGCGAGAATGTTAAGAAATTCTTAACAAAAATTCTCACGTTTTACCATAATTACGAGTAAAATACGTGACATGTATATTGACTATACAAAGTGTAACTACAAATGTATGACCGAGTGGGGGAATAATCGTGTACATACAGCATCAATGCATATGCATTAGGAAAGCATATATGTATCGTATGTATGTACTACACAACAAGTGATAAGCAAAGAGAAGGGAAGATCAAAAGTAAGTAGGTTTTTAGCAGAAAAGTAAATACAATTTAACCAAAAGAAGCACAAAAGAGAGAGAGAGAGAGAGAGAGAAAAAAAAAAGAAAAATACATCAACAAGATGAGGTCGAGAAGATATTTTGTATGTATTTATAATCAAAAGTAAGTGCCATTTATATGCGTACGCGTATGGGGTTGTAGGTCTAAATATGTATACACGTACACTAACTACACTATGTACGATAATATATATGTAAGTGTAGCTGCATTAGATGATGGCTATAATAATATAAATGCTATATAAAAAAGTATATAAAAATAGCTTCTCATATACCGTAGTTACATATAACGCAACGCAACAATCTCAATGACTACGTACTATGTAGTTTGACACACATGTGAGCCAGATTTTATACACACTGTAAAAGTGTACCATATAAAAATATATTGCAGCTATGATGAACTTAGTCAATAGGCAATTTGATATTTTGATTTTTGACAGCATCATCATCACTATAATAATAAAAAAAAAAAAAAAACACATCTTTTAGATTCACAAACAATTTTATGGGCATTAAAACGAGTCACGAGATATTGCTTGTAAGTTGAAATACCGAGAGGACTTCAGTGGCCTTAATAATTTTCATATATTTAGGTTAGGTTCTGTGGCTGCCCTCTCTCTCTCTCTCTCTCTCTCTCTGAGAAGACACACTTAGGCCAGAAAGGTCCATTGTGATACCACCGAGCTTCTCTTCGAATTCTGCTGTTCGTGTAAAATTTGGACAGCATTGGAAGGGATCTACTTATATTCGGGCGGTTCCAAATGGCAGAACCCTTGTGACATCACCTTAATTTAGTTTTGTCACAGAGCTCTTTAAAGAAGCATTTTTGGCAAATTGTTACTTCCGAAAGAAAAATCGAAAGAAAAATCTTTTCGATATTAAATTTTGTTATGCTTCAGCCGGGGATCGAACTCACGACCTACAGATCAGATGGCCAACGCACTAACCACTCAGCTATGGCATCCATTTGTCATACACTTAGTTGAATGGAAATATATTCACAGATATTTTTGAAGTAACTAAATTTTTCTGAGTGGCGGTATAAATTCCGAAGCCTGGTTACAAATGTCCAGAGTGTACTGAGCTTATGGTGGGAACACTTCTCCACTTAACTGAATGAAGACGCTCCGAATAATCTCGCCAGTGGAGGAGATCTCCCGAACGATCTCACCAATCACGGATGATGGTGAAGATGTTCTACTACACGACCATGACGAGGTGAGAGAGACCATTTCCAGGCTGAAAAACAGCAAAACTGCAAAGTGCTGGCGGCCTGACTTCCGATTTATTTAAGACTGGAAGCAATGAGCTGCTCACCAGCATGCACCAGCTCATAAGCAGAATATGATCGGATGGAAGCATGTCCGATGATTGGAGGCTCAGTGTTCTCTGTGGCGTAGATAAGAAAGGAGACCCTACAATTTGTACCATCTACCATGGAATAAGTCTTCTTAGCATTGCATTTATGGTTCTATCGAGCGCACTGTGTGAAAGATTGAAGCCTATGCTTAACAACCTGATTGGAGGTTGTCAGTGTGGCTTCAGACTTAGTAAATCCACCATCGATCATATTTTCATACTCCGTCAAATCCATGGAGAATAAGGAAAACAGATCGACACACACCATCTACATCTTTGTTGATAATAAAGCCGCTTTCGACAGTCCGGTGAGGGGTTACCTTTACACAACAATGTCTGAGGTCGGTATTCCTGCGAAACTCATCCGCTTTTAAAGTACAAAATTGTATAACTCCCATTGTGCAGTGAACATTGGGAAGAACCTCTCCTCGCCGTTTAATACTAAACGGGGTTTTCGAACAAGGTTATGCGTTATCGTGCGACTTGTTCAATCTTATTATGAAAAAAAATAATACGAGCTGCTGATATACGACATAATGGCACTATCTTCAACAAAAAAGTGTCATGCTGTAGGCATATGCCGATGACACTAATATAGTCGGCATAAACACGCGACCAGTCAGTGCAGCATTCTCAGAGTTCGGAAAGAGAGTCGGCTCGAATGGGTCTTCCGGTCACCGAGGGCGAGACGAATTGCCTAGTGACAGCAAACAATGGACCACTCTTGCCAACAGGTGCTACTTTAAGCTAAGTAAGCAATTGAGAAGTCCATCCCTCTCTCGAAAGACAAAAATCACAAGCTTCAATCCTCTCATCATGCTTGTCCTAATGCTCACAGTTTTCGAGAGAAAAGTCCTACGTAAGGTTTTGGGACCTATTTGCATTGGTGGCAAGTATCGCATAAGGTACAACCATGAGCTGTATGAGCTGTATGTCGACACCGACATATTAAGAAGGTGTTAATTCGGAACCCGCTCGTGGACGACGCAGAAAAGCCAGTCCCAACCTCCGGCGGAAAGACCAAGTACTGTAGAACTTATCAGCGCTTGGAATCTCTAACTGGCACCACCTAGCGAAGGAAATAGTTGGCTCACGAAGCATACTCGATTTGGCCTAAATCGACTTTCGGTTGTAATGGCCACATACATAAAGTAAGTCAGTAAACTTTCCTGGTGACATTGAAGTTCAGAGACTCTGGGCCAAAATATAGCGCTCATCGAGATCTTCCAACAATCTCACATATTATTGGATGCGACATCTAATAACAAAGTTGTGATGAAAAAAATGTTTATTGCTATTTAGTGTATGCTCGATATGTACTGCGACGATTTTTTTAAAAGAAAAAGAAAAATGTTCAATTAAAAAAATCTTTTTTCCTAATATTTTGATATTGAAAGGCAAAGATTTGTAGCTTATTGCTCTGAAATCCTTATGCGATAGACCATAAAAATGGGGATGAATTATGAAAAAAAAAAAAATATTTACGGAGACCACCCAAGTTTAATGTATTTAAAAGTGTTGCTCGACATGTATTACAATGAGGTGTTATGAAGAAAAGAAAAAGGTTAAGGGGAAGATTTTATTTTTATTATTATTTCTCAAAATATTTCCCCTAAACAACGAAACAACCTAAATGGCTCATAAAGAGTCTATATCCTCTCCTTTACCTTTTTGTTTTCCTTAACCAGGTAAAAGTAGGATGCCTGACAGATCAGATTAGTCATATTATACGGACTTTTCGTCAAAAACATATGAATTCGTGATCAGATTTTCGCCATCACCTTTTCTAATACCGTTATGAACTATCGAAGAACAATTCCGTAGCTAACCGAAAAAAGGGCAACAGTTGAAAAAGCAAAAATTTTACCGTTCTGAAAGAGTGAGACAAATTTCATAATCATATAAATTTATTTGAGGTGCCGTAGCTCAGTGGTTAGTGTGTTGGTCTTCTGATCTGTAGGTGGTGGTTCAATCCCCGGCTGATGCATAACAAATTTAATAACGAAAAGATTTTTCTTTCGAACGGTACCCACTTGTCGGCAAGCAATTGGCAATTCTTCCGACAGTAACAACTTGCCATGAAAAAGCTTATAAAAGAACTCTGTGACAAAGCTCAAAAAAAGTGATGTCACAAGGGTTCTGCCGTTCGGATCCGGCTAAAATAAGTAGGTCCCTTCTAATACTGTCCAAAATTTAACACACAAAACCATAATAGAAGTGAAGCTCGATCAATGAGACCTTCGGGGCTTTAAGTGCCACATGATTATTTTTTTTATAAATTTATTTTTTTTGGAAATGAGTTTATCGATGAAAAGTAAAGCACTGGGATCAGTAACTTCTTATCTTTCTAAATATTCTAGAAGGTTGATTTGGTTGCGGTCGATTCGATTCTACCTTGCGAACTTATGACCTATTGAATTTGTTTTTTTTTTTAGAAATGAGTTGACCCATGGAAACGAAAGCACTGGGGTCTACTGGGGCCGGGTCAAGGTGCTTCTGAAGTAACTAGTTCCAAATCTATATGCTTGTATGCTTTAAGTTGGAACAAATTTTCTACTGACTTTGACTCTATTTTGAGAGGATTCGTACTGCTTACTTTGGAAGTACTATGTATATAAATACGACGGGTCACGGTTTTATTTAGCAAAACGATTGATAATTTTGATCGTGATAGCTTTCACCATTACTCAGAGTCTGTTCACCTTCTTAACCCACGATTTCGATCATTTTATCCTTTATCCCTGGACGATAGTGATTAATCCATGTTCCATCAGCGGCTTTGTATCGATGCAGAAGGGCATCAGAAGCACCAAGCGTCTACTTGCAGGGTCAAAAATATCAAACCTCATCCAAAAGGTATTCATATTGCAATAGATAACGAACAAATTTTTGTACATTTCAATATATAAGCGTATAATTTGATGTATGCTGTGGCATTATGTTGCATGACACTAGTTGTTGACAGCGCCTAAAAATATACCAGCCCATTCATACATGTGTTACAAAATTTATGAGACATTTGCAACAATTTTAAAATGCGTTTTGCATTTATATTTGTGATTTTGGTTCTATTTATTTAATTTTTTTTCTTTTTTTCGCTTTCTTGTATTACATTATGCTGCCTCTGACTATTGTTGTTATTATTATTATTATTATTATTATGACAATGTCGCATAGCACAATCATTTTTTATTTCCTGTATTCATAATTTACATTTTGTACGTGATGAAATTATATTTGGGTCATAATGGAAAATATGTATTGTACGAGTCTATTGTATATTAAAATATATGCACATAGGTACATTTACATGCAAGCTAATAATAGAACGTTGATTTTGAATATTATCTATACATAGGTCGAAATTACATTACGCTTTGATGTATTAAAGAGCGATTTGTGTATTGAAATATTTATGTTGAAAAAAAAAAAAAAAAAAACAAACAAAAATTAATGCTACTGGAGCGAAAAATATATTGTTGAAAGTATTAAAATACTCACAATGAAATAATGAATAAATAATATTGCATATTTTTAGGTGCTGCACTAAATTTAATCCGGTATTAAATTTTGATTGGTATTAAACCTGATATTTTCCTGGTTGCTTTGGAATTATCAAAAGTGTGAAGTGAAAAGTGACTGGCGAATTTCATAAATTTCTGTGAAACCTCAGTCTGATTTTCACTGACAGCTCTGAAGCACCTTTGGAATAAATCACTACATCAGATTGACCACAGAACTTCCCGGCTACCAGTCCGGAGGCGAATGGGGCTGAAACTGGTAGTAGCTTCGGCTACGAGGTCTTACCAAAAGACTTTAAATTTGGTACCACGGGTGATCAGGTTGGATTCCCTCCAACCTGATCGTTGGGAACAGCCCTTCGGGGAGGTTTTCGTGGTGGCTAAGGTAACCCAAAGATACGCGGGTAGAGTATTCCACGTCACACGGCGTGGGTACTCGATGTGGAGTTGCATTGCAACCAGGGTGCTGACCCCTTAGATCAGAAGAGGTTTTAGATGGGCCTCGATCCAAACCAAGGAGGGTAGTACGTCCATTCAACGTGCCCCAATTGGTACCGTAGGATACTGGAGGTTGGTTTCTGATTTTCCACTCCTATGGGGCGCCTATCAACGCTTCAAATTGATACACACGCTTTGGGCGTCGTGAGATAAGGCCATCACTGGCAGGTGCTCAGCGTCATTTCTGACCACAGAACTACAGTGGATTCTGTCTTCAGATGAAAGTAAAATCTATAGGAGCGCCTATATCTATAACCAGCTAGAATAAAATCTCTGTGAAATATATTGAAACACGTTCCATTAGGTAGTCGACTTTGAATTATTTGGTATTTTACCAAATAACTTTTTGACAAGGCGGCATTTTTCGACAATGTGCACATTTGAAAAAACGTAAGGCATGACTTTTGAAGGAGCTACGGATACGTGAGGAATATAGAACAACTCTCAAGTTCCATCCCGGTTCAGTTGCCTGTTGCAAGTGTAAATCACATCTGAGTTTTTAATTTCGTACGACTCGATCGGATGCGTCCAAAGGGAAGAAAGAACCAGACAAGTGGGCATGCCAACAAATATCTGGTGTCATATGGGTTACAGGCGCACTTTGCGCACAGATTTGGGATGTTGTCATTGAGTCGGTGCATATAGCAGTTAAGCTTCTTGATCCACCCTGATCGTAACTGGGGAAAACGCCGTTCTGATACAACTAGTGAGGCAATTGAGGACAATATTATTGGCTTGTTTTTCGATGGCAGACGCAACAGCTGTAAACTGTTTGGTGGCACCATTCGAGATGCGTAGTCAAGGCATGTGATGTAGTTTTCTTGATGTTACGTAGAGACACCTAGCTTGTTGCCAGACCATGATTAGCGTGATTTGGTGGATGGCATGTTAGCACAAACTGCTTTTTTAAGTGTTTACTGTGTTCCTTAGCTTAAAGTCTCTTGGTGGAGATGATCTTCGGGTGCCATCTTGTGGCAGGCTGTGATGAGTCGCAGCGCAGAGTTCTGTCTTGCCTGGAGTGTTCGCTACGGAGTATTAACGTTTACCGCCGTCCAAACTGAGAAGGCGTAGTTCAAAGAGTTCTTCCAATCTCTTTGTACGTGGCAAGAAGCATCACAACCTTGAGTATTTTGAGATTATTGACAGTAGATATGACATTGCCTTCGACGATAATGTTGAGCGATGTTCTCAAGTCTCTGGTCCGGGTTGTAAAAAGCGTCGCAGTTGACTTTGCAGTTGAAAATATAAGATTCCTCCATCGGAAAAACCGAAATAAATCGGCAATATAGCTGTTGATGCTGCCGCAAAGCGACCCGATGTCATGTGATCTACCTATGTGCCTTCCCGTTCACAGGAAAACTCCCGAAATCATAGTACGATCGAACTGAAAATCGGTATAGAAGATTACTTTCAGCAACTAATGGAACATTTTTAAAATGGGCGAAATTAGATCAGAATCACTTTTACCTCCCACACAAAAGGATGTTTTCGAAAATATGTTTTTACATTTTGCACATAAAAACACAAAGCTATTTTGGTATGTGCTACTATAGTTTCTAATAAATAAAGCAGTTTGAGAATGAGATTACTCGCATGAAAGCCACTCCTACCTCTCATATATATGTTTTCACATTATGCGGACGAACATGCAGAGCTATGGAGTTAAAACTTGGTGTATAGGATTCTTCTTCTTCTTATGTGGTCATAACAACCGAATATCTGTTCTTCGCTAGCTGGTGCCAGTTAGAAATTCCAAGCGCCGTCAGGTTCTCTAGTATAGATCTTTCCACCGGAGGTTAGGTCTGCCTTTTCTGCGTCGTCTGCCAGCGATTTCCGAATATAATACCTTCTTAGCTGAAGCGTGTTCTTCCATTCGTTCGACATGACTTAGCTAGCGCAGCCGCTGGATTTTGATGTGCTTTACTATGTCAATATCGGCATGCAGCTCGTACAGCTCATAGTTGTACTTTATTCGGTAGTACCCACCAACACAAATAGGTCCAAAGATCTTGCGTAGTACTTTTCTATCGAAAACTCCAAGCATTCGCTCATCCGAAGTGGAAATTGTCCAGGCTTCAGCGCCATAAGGAAAGACAGGCATGATGAGAGACTTGTAGAGTGTAGTTTTCGTTCTTCCAGAGAGGGCTCGACTTCTCAATTGGTTACTTACTTAGTAGCACCAGGCTGACGTCATTATGCTTCCATATTTATGTTTCCACAATTTGTGCATGAAACCACAAAGATATAGATCTGAAATTTGATAAATGTCACTAAATTTACTAGTAAATGAATCCGTTTGAGAATGGGCGCAATCGGATGAAAATCACGCCCACTTCCCATACAAACTTATACCTTTTACACCTTTTATGGTAAGTCTCTCTGCTTGTTGGTTATTATTTAGGGTCTCTAAACTTCAATTTTACTAATAATTAATCACTTTTTGCATTGAACAAATTAATCATAAGCCTTTGCAAAATAAAATTTATCACAAAAAAAAAAAAAAAAATGCAAGAAAAAAAATACTAAATAAATACCGGAACTTGTAGCCACAACCTTGTCCCATTTCCTCCCACATATTACTACCAGTACTACCAGTAGTACAACAAATCAACTTTTGAAACAATTTAATCGTTTTTCTATGTACAACAAATATTGTACAATATATTACAATTAGTGTGAGTTTTATTAGCCACCACAGCCACCGAGCTCGTTAATAGTATTATGGCATTGTGTATATACTAAAAATACACACACACACAGTAAACTTTACTATTACGATTGTTGGCTATTTAACTTTGGCATTAAATATGTACAAGTGTATGTGTGTGTGTGTGTGTTTTATGATATTTTTGCAATTTTTATGAGAAACAATAAAAACAAAAATACAACACACAAAAACGAAGTAATACTAAACACACTAATGTACAATTTTATGTTACGAATGGCGAAGCTTGGTAAGAGTTGAGACTGCTGCTAGTAGTTTCATACACTAACTAGTGTCTTATTTTGAATACAAAATTTATTTCAAGACTAAATATTTTACAGCATCACAATACTAGTCACAAAATAGCCCACTAAATTCTTGACGTTTCTAAGTACTCACCCTGTTTCATTGGTATGAGTTGTAAGTACGTATTTACTGCACCCAGAGAGCCGCATACGAGCAGGATCATATACGTAAATAAGATTGCTTGGTGGTTGAATTGATTGAATTGTTGCTTGATTGACATTTGACAGTTGAAATTGATTTGTGTAATATTGCATTTTAGTGTCTGGCCACCCGTCTACCCCTCCTGATTGTGGTGTCTTCCGGTTTGACTGTCAGTCTGCTTGTGTATGGTAAAAGTAAATGCAAATATACAATAAATAAATTAATCCCTTGAGTATGTGGTTGGCGTGCGTAAAATTGTATAGAAAATTATCATGAAAAATTATGGGGGAGTCGGCATTAATATGGAAAATACAAAATGTCTGAGAATGAAATGAAAATTAAGCCAGATTAGTGTAAGTAATTTCAATTCAATAGCCAGAGCACTTCTAAGATATCTTCAGAAATATATCAACTAAACAAGAATTCAATGGAACGTATCACAATTGGGCTCTAGCATCCCATTCCAACAAATGAAAACGCAACTTTGAGTACAATTGTTTCATAGGTCGTTGACTGTTGATTTGTCGCCTTCACAAAGAGCAAAGGCAAACTTCAGTGAAAATTTGAAGAAAGCCTATGATATAAATTGTTGACTCTTAATACCTTCCCAGATGACTTAAGGTTTTTGCTGCTCAGAAGGTCATTCGCATATACCCCAACCAGCTCCTTAAGGCTATCGCCACTTAATCTAAACTAACCTAAGGCTATCGAAGATTGGTTTTCCCAGTGCACTCAACGTCGTTCTTCTTCAGTTCCAGTTCTCTATCCGTAGTAAAGGCTCTTCCCGGCAGCCCATCTCAACCCGCCTACTTAAAGGTCGCCCGAGAGTAATATTCCACACAGTTGACTGACAAAATCAAAGCAATATTTTATTTTTTACAAGAATTCTTGGCAAAAAAGTTTCATATACAAAAGTAGATGGACAATATATCAAATTTTTTGGAAATGTCATAGAATTCGCTGATATCAACTCAAGTAAAAAATATGTGCATAAAATGCCCTCATAGTGAAAGCACTAGGCTCAAGTCTATGGATGTAAAAGGATCCAGTGATTTTTATTTCTTTACTTTGAAATTGAATGAATATTTGGGGGAAATATTGGGTGCCGGACATCGAAAATATTTTTCTTTCGAACGGTACCCACCTGTCGGCAAGCAATTTGTAATTCTGTCGACAGTAACAATTTGAAATCGAAAATCTTCTAAAAGAGCTCTGCGACAAAGCTCAGAAAAAGTGATGGCGCAAGAGTTCTGCCATTCGAAAACGGCTAAAATAAGTAGGTCCCTTCTAATACTGTCCAAAATATAACACCCACAACAGGAATGGGCTTCGGAGCTTACAAGTGCCACATATTTATTTTTTTTTTTCTTTTTTATAGGGTCAAAAATGTATTGGAGTTGATAGAATGATTGCTTGATCGCTTTAGATGCATTTTCTGGGCAGTTATAGGTTTATTTTCCGGTGTTACGTTTAATTTGTATAGGACTCTTTTGAAGGAGCCAATATAAGGAGTAAATATATTTAGAAAAAATGCTTAATTGTAAATATTAATGGGCATCGCTTATATATTTGACTCCTCTTTAAGCATTCTTCGAGGGTTGGGAGCAAAACACGTTAATTTTGTCAGTCATAGAGGTCAGTAATAGAGGTCAGTCATATATTTTGTTCCTCTTATGTAAGATAGATTGTATCGACAGGGTTAACATCTATGCAGATAGATCTAAATTAGATGAGCAAGTGGGAGAAGGTGTCTACTCTAAGCTGCTGGGCAGCCAATAATCCGGCCGGATCATTGTAGTGTTTTCCAGGCTGAAGTTTTAGCCATAAAGGAAACCCTCGTGATTGTTAGGAGCTGCGTTCTAAGAACAAATAAAGTCCATATTTTCTCGGATAGCCAAGCGGCTTTGAGATCTCTCCGACCAGTAAGGCATTCGTCAAATACTGTGATCGAATGTCATTAGTTTCTAAGCGAACTTGCTCAATACTTCACCATACATCTCCTTGAGGTGCCCGGGCTAAAAAATAGCGAGGGTAATGCAGAGCCGATGAATTAGCCAGGCAAGGCACAATATTAGCACTCCACCCGGATAGGGTTTCGCCGCCGTTTACAACTTCGAAATTGTTAACAGACAGGTACGACATCGATGTTTCTAACACACATTAGCGACAGATGGGAACTTGTCTAAACAGTAGGTGAACTTGGCCGGAATGGAGCTTAAGTCCGACAGCTACTGCTAGAATTCAATAGGTTGGATATTAGAAGGATAATCGGAGACCTAACATTTCATTGCCTAATTAGTAGGCACGTTAGTAGACTAGGGATACCACATCATAATTATTGTAGGAGCTGTCAATAGGAAGAAGAGGAAGAAACCGTAGAACATCATCTGTGCGGATGCTTGACTCTGTGCAGGAGAAGGTTTAACACGCTCGGAATCGCGTTTGACAGCATTGCCCAAATTGCTAACAAAAAATCAACAAAGATAATCCAGTAGGAGAAGGACTAGTTCCCGTGGTATCACAATGGGCCATTACCGACCTAAGTATGTCATATGGCAGGCTTCTTACCTTTGTAATTTTTTGAAATCTCATTTGGTGAGAACCTGCGTAAAAATATGCACATAATCGATGGTTGATGCCCACGAATGACGAGAATTTCTTAGAACCGACGATTCTTTATCGACATTTCAATTGATTAGAATTATTATGAAAAATGTTCCATCATCTAGTCGTTAGGCAAAGCTCAAGTTGCCGTGAATGTCATAAGAGTGACTGCCTGATTTCTCTAAATTTCTAAATTCATTGCATAAATTTTCCATTGAGTAGATGAGTGGACTACATGGTGACTAAATGAAGCCCATTTTAACGTGAATGCCATCGAATTGACTGGATTTTTTTTTCCAAAAAAAATTGATTTCACTGAAATCTTTGCCTGGCGAGGTTCAAATTGCCAGGCATATTCGAAATTTGAATTGACCGACGTGGTTGGGTAAAACTTCTTTCAAATTGGATGTATTGAAAACGCTCATTTTGGAGGAATAAGTTAAAATTTACTATTATTCTTAGACGAAATTGAAGAAGTTTGGTTGGTTATTGCGACAGCTCTCACTGGGAAACCATCTCTCTAAGAAGATACACTTATATCAGGCAGGCGCCCTGTGATACCAGCAAGCTTCTCCTTCAATACCATTGTGCATATTCAATTTGGATAATATTAGAACACAGACCTACACATATTAGCCGGTTACGAAGGACAGAACTTGCAATATTAAAGTTGCCTTAGCAAGGCTCGAGCCCCCCTAGATTAGGATATTTTTGGAAAACAGTCTAAGGGATGATGACAGAACATGATTACATGGAAGAACAGAGTCAAAGTTCCATCTATTTTTGGGACTAACTAAATCCAGTGCGGCATTAAGGCTGTCTAATCTATCCAACCTTAAAGAAGGCAATCTCACAGGACCCTTTGATGTGGTCATCAATGACCGTTCGGCTTGGATGAGTAGTCTCAGTACTCTGGAGTACTAACAGTTATGGTGAATGGATCTAAAATGGAAGATAGTTGTGCGGGCCTGAAATTGTTGGACCCAGATTTCGGAAAGCAATCCCAATGGGGAAAACAGCTTCTATCTTTCAGGCGGAGGTCCATGTTTCAAAGGTATGTGCGAGAGAATGCATACGCCAGCCAGGCGGCTTTAAAGTCCCTGGCAAAATTCTCAATGCCCTGGCAGCAAAGAATCCTGTCACCGTATTGTAGGTGCCAGGACATGGCCGACACGTGGGAAACTAAATGGCCGACTCTCTTGCAAAGCAAGCACTCCTTTCATTGGGCCACAGCCTTTCTGCGCGATTACAAACAGTTTCATAAACAATTTGATATGTGAGGCGAAGAAGACTAGAGAGCCCAAACCGGCATGCGGCAGTCGAAGGGATTTATTGATCCCACACAAGGTGGATGCTGTTCTTAACCTCAGCAGAAATGTCATAAAACTCTACTCAGAGTTGCTAACTGGGCACTGTGGACTCAATTACCATATGAAAAGAATAGGTGTGGTAGAAAACGATTACTATCGACTCTGTCATGAGGAGCAGGAAAAATCGAAATATATTCTATGCTATTGCCCAGCGGTGGCAAGATGTAAACTTAGTTACCTAGGTAACGGAATCTTGACTACAAACTACATAGGTAAAATCAAGCCCACAGCAATTATAAGATATATAAATAGTCTAGAATTGTTTTAGTTGGGCAATAGGCGCACAAAAGATTTTTTAGGTCGCAGTGCATTGAATAGTCTGTATGATAATAATTATAATCTGGATAGAAATTTCTTCAAACTTCGAAGTAAATTTCTCGACATTTATTTCTGAACTCTCTAAAGTTTGGGTAGAAAAACATTCTCCACTTGGCTGATGGACAGAGCTCAAGCTAGGTAAGAGCTCCAACTCCATTGGCTTGGATTTCAGAACCTTTGCTAAAAGCAATAGCAAACAATTGAAAGTTAAAGCAATTGCTTTTGCTTTATGTAATTCAACCTCTTGCTTTACAACCCTCCAAATATTTTTGCGTTGAAGTTGCTTAGAGCTATCATATCATCTAATACGATTTATGTGATAACCTTCTCTGTAATGCGACTAATTTGTTATTTATTATTATTATCTAACCATTTTGTTTACCTTGGACTACATTTTACTTTTAGCTGATAAATGGCATTAACCTTATCAACACTTGACCTGACATATATACCTATGTAATGACACTCTCATATACTAAAGTATATCACAATAATAACAACAACAATAATCATAACCACTTTATTAACTAAAATACTTGTAGGTACTCAGAAATCCGTCATAATGAAGATCATCATCATCATCATCATCGTTTACTACGTGATTTTATGAGAAATCATAGAATTATTTTGATTTTATTTTTCTTTTACGAGCTTAAATGTGATAAAATTCATCCCAAAAGCGTAACCGAATGGGCGAGAAAGTGAGAGAATTGAGAAAATATTTGCACACAAGATTAATGTGTACGAGTTTTTGTAGGCAAACATTTATGGAAGCTAGCAAGTAGGTAGGTAGGTAGCTTCCCATTTCTGAGAAATGAACACATTAAGGCAATTGCTGTTGTTTGGATGGGACAACACCTGCAAATGAACGATAAATATTTTGTGCAACAACAACAGCAATCAGATTTATTTTCATGTTTGGCATAAGACGTTAAAGCCTTGAAAATCAAAGGCACAGCTCAAAAAAAGCTACTTTAAGAACCTTCTAATCGAGAGGGAGGAGTAAAATTACTTCAAGGCAAAAAAAAAAAATAGTAGATGTTAATCATTCATGTAATATGTACGATAAAAGTAATCAATTAAATGGAAGAGAAACCATAGCGAACGAGCAAGCATGATTTCCTTTAGAAAAAAACGTCACCATAATCATTTTCGTTCATTTATTAAAATATAATTAAGGCAAATGAGTTTACTGCGATTCACTTGACGATTTTCTTGGTATTATTTATTATTCTCACTTTTTCCAGTATGAGACCATGCAAATGTTTTATATGAATCATTTGAGAATTATTGCAATTATTTATTATATACATTGCCCGACAAAATTATATAGAGAAGAGAGAGAAGTATAACGAATCGCAATGCTGGATACTATCCACAACAGCTTCAATATTCTTTGGGTAGTGGAAACTGAGTCGACTCCAGAGTGGGACAATGTATGACCGACTCCTATTAATTTGTGCTTCCCAACATAACATACTTGAAACCTGCCCTCCTCCTGAACTGCAATACAAAATTGACATCGCTGTCACCACTCCCATGGTGCCTATAGAGGGATAAGTTATATGACCCACCCACAACTGTTTTTTCACCGTAATACTTTCTTCGAACATGCTTGCCCCCTACCTTTAGCCCTTATGGGGTCTCTCATACCAAATGGACCTAAAACAAGTGAAAATCGACAAAAAAAAACCAATAGATATTGAGAAATCGAATCTGAAGAGATGCAGCAAGATCAAGCCGTATTAATTTTTCTTTCTCAACCCATCTCTTTAGGTGGGACTCTACAGGGATCATAGGTATCAGCAATTCTCAGTCATTTTGGCACTCCAACATTTTGCTTGAATATATTGGGAGTTTAAATAGGTCCGTGCGGTTTACTTCCGAAAATTTGAATTTTATTTTAATATTGAAAGTATTGTACGCAGCTAGCCACTATTTTTTCCCATCTTTCTGGCAGCATACGGATTCCGCGTTGGCAGAAGTCGACATGTTTTGAGGCAATCCACGAATCGACCCAATTTTTGGATTCTTCGTAAGATTGGAACCGCTATGGTCGACCATTATCATGTTGCAAAATAACTTTGTCGTGTCTATCGGCGTATTGCGGGCATTTTTCTCGCAATGCTCTGCTCAAACACATCAATTGTCGCCGGTACAGGTGCCCTGTGATAGTCTGACTCGATTTCAATAGCTCATAATACAGCACATCCAGCTGGTCCCACCCATCCACACAGCATGATCTTCTCGCCATGAGTATTCGGCTTGGCTGCCAATGATGAGGCATGGCCGGGGTATCCATACGTTGCCCGACGTTTTGGATTATCGTAATGAACTCACTTTTCCTCGCCAGTCACAATTGGCCGCTAGGCGTTCGATGTCTCATGGCTTCAGTTCATACAGCACCCAATTTCCTACCTTTCGGATCATTCCCATTGCGTTTAGACGATAACAAATGGTTGACTAAGTGACTCCAATTGGTTTCGCAAGTTCATCTTGCGTTTGTGATGGGTCTTTATCGAGCCTTGGCTCCAGTTCTTTATCCTCAAACTTTCGTGGTGTTCCGAGTCGTTCTTCGTCTTCCAAATCCAAAATGCCACTTTTAAATCGTGCAAACCACTTCTGAGACGTTCTAATACGATGACTTTCGGCAGCCTCCCCCAAAAAACACATTATTCGGTACAAATGTTGACATTTTCGAAGCGCACGGAAAAGACTTCAGCGAAATAACAGATACTGAAAAAGGAAAGCCTAATGACGATACAATGGAATAATAAACTATTAGCGGCATCTGTTATCAAATCCGCCAAGTCAAAGGTTTCCACCATTTAAAGTGGCTCCAACACAAAATGGATGTGCTATACTATGTTCAACGTTATGAAGTAAGGATTTTATTACACAGCCCTACAACAAGGAGGAGGAAATGACAAGTGCTCTCTATAGTCTACTGTCTAAATGAACAGAGTAATAAAATATAAAGTTTAATTTTTTATTTTCAGCAAAGGAAAATAGATTAAGTGCATATTTATTGAAACATTTTCTTAACAAAATTGCATTTAATTTAAAGTGATGGGAAAAAAAGTAGCCATTAATATAATTATTTGGAATAATTTCTCCACGATTGACAATTAACCGATTACCGGAAGTCCTGGTATGGATGGGAGGCCACCAACACCACTACCTGCACCACTACCGGCACCACCGCCTGTAATACCACTAACAATAGGACCCACAACTGGAAGCTGGCCGGCTACGCCGCCAACAGTGCCCTGCACTTTATCCACAGTTTCGCCAACGACTTCAGCATTTACATAGAATAATGCTAAGAGAAAGTAAACGATATGAAAAAATTAAAACTTTCTTTAGAGCACAAAATAATATTCGCGAAAATTAACATACCAGAAATAATGAATAACACAAAAATGATTTTCTTCAACATTTTTCCGTATTTACGATTTGCGTTTGTTTACAAATATGACAGATACAATATATTCTCACAATCACAATTTGCACACCTTTTATATATATTGTCAAATAGTGAAATTCTACAATGAACATTAACTCATTAAATAAACACTTGCACATTAGCTTTACATAGTTAACATTTTTTTAATTATTTCTTTTTTTAATTGTCACGTACCTTACATTGTAATCAATTCTTACCTATTAACTGCTACCTAGTACCCATTACTCACCACTTACTTACGTAGTATTACAATTTGTCACGTTTTTTTAACATAAAATTGATAATCGAATAGCCTTGCTAATAGCTAATTAATAGTTTACAATATTTGATATAATATGATCATACATCTGTTCAAAGGTAGAAGATTGAAGGGAAACAAATTGTAATTTAATTTTTATTATGATCATTTATACTAAATATATAATTAATGATAAAAATTAATAGCTAAAATCATCTAGTTTAGTTATTTGTATTCAAAAATGGCGTTCCAATAGAATATAATATAAATTTGGAGCAATTTTCATTCATCACATTTATGTGTTTGATAATTCTCATATGCTTTATATGAGAAATATGTATATATGATATTATTCATATGATTAATCGCAAGACATATATCAATTAATCGATTTGTCCGGAGATTTTTCACTCTAAAATGACCAACGAGTAGGCCGACCAGATGAGCTTGAAGACATAATCGAGTCGGTTCGTCATATAACTGTACGAGAGCTAGCAGAGAAAGTAAATGTGTCGCATACAGCGATTGAGAATCATTTCTAAACGTATGAAATTCGTCAAAAAACTTGATATTTGGATTCCAATCGGGAATTACTTAGTTGCCAACCCGTTATTTCTATTTTTAGATGCAACGAAATGATACATACGCAATAGCAACCTTGAAATATTTCCATTTAGCTTGTTTAGTTTTTTTCGCTCGAAGTACTAAAAATGAATTGATGAATTGAACATCTCCGCGTTCAGTTAGTTCCGAGTACAGACATCATAACTTTTGTTGCAGACGCCATCTTGTCGATGTGTTGCAATGTTGCAGGCGCACTGAATCTGTTTACAACCAAACTATATAGTACTGCCAAACGCTCAGTTTTGTGGATATTAAACAACGTTCACATATGAGTAATTATCTAAATTTTCTAAATAATCGATTATTTTAATCAAATGATTAATCGTTGCCATCCCTAGTTGTGCGTTTTTTGCCATACTCATTGGTATCTACTAATTATTTGTAAGCGATTAAAATGAATAGCTAAAATCATATAATTTAGCTATTTGCACTCAAAGTTGTCATCACAATGGAGGTGCATATGCATTGTAATTCTCATATGGTTTAAGTATAAAAATATGTATGATACTTTATATGAACAGTATTATCCTTAATTTTACCATATTCAATTGTACTAAATTATAATAGTAAGTGATGAGAATTAATAGCTAAAATCATCATTATTTGTAGAAAATCGCCAGTGTTGCCAGTTTAGCTTTTTTGAGGCTAGATCTATACTTCCTATTTGCCATGTAGCTTCGTAATTTAGTATTTTGTTTCGTGTTGTTTTTTCTAGTCTTTGCTTATTTTCAAATTAGCTTTATTTAAGGGCAATTCTCCACAATATATTGGCACTAAATTATTGTATAAATTTCAGTGCAACGTTGTGTTACAAAACGAACATAATATTTTTTATGAGAATTACCATCTTACAGCAGCGCATTTGGTTTAATGGCAAACGATTAGCGATTGCAAATGGCAACCAAAACCTTCCGGTATTATTGCGTATTCTAAAAGGAAGAAGTACAGCACCTATTAACATTGAAATTCAGCCCAGCTCATAAGCATGTTAGACTCTCGTGATAAAATATAAATATATAAAATACTAGCTGCTAATGAAATGTCGAAAAGGCTGGCCTTTTCACCTTTTTTTTTTTTACCATTTAGCTTTGTTTTCCTTTTTGTTTTGACTGACCTAGCATTTTTATTTTTGAAATGCTGGCAACACTGAAAATAACATCGCAATATGAATTCAATAGTCATTTTCATTCACTACTACATTCATGTCAATGTTGACAACTACGGTTTTGAAGTAGTAAGGGACTTTGTCTATCTTGGAACCAGCATTAACAGCAGTAATGACGTCAGCTTTGAGATCATGCGTAGGATAACTCTTGCTAACAGGTGTTACTTTGGACTGAGTAAGCAATTGAGAAGTCGAGCCCTCTCTCGAAGAACGTAAACTACACTCTACAAGTCTCTCATCATGCCTGTCCTAGCATATGGCGCTGAAGCCTGGACAATTTCCACCTCGGATGAGCGAATGCTTAGAGTTTTCGAGAGAAAAGTCCTACGCAAGATCTTTGGACCTATTTGCGTTGGTGGCGAGTACCGAATAAGGTACAACCATGAGCTGTACGAGCTGTATGCCGATATTGACATAGTAAGGAAAGACCAAGTACTGGAGAACCTGACGGCGCTTGGAATTTCTAACTGGCGCCAGCTAGCGAAGAACAGAGATGGCTGGCGAAGCATGTTATTTTCGGCCTAAATCGATATTCGGTTGTTATGGCCACATAAGTAAGTAAGTAAGTACTACATTCATGTGAATAGTAAATATGTCTTGAAAATCCGATAATCTCCTTTAGAAGATAGCAACAATTTGTCGTACTTTTTTGTTCACTGCATTCTTGCAGTAATATTAATTCTCATATGCTTTATGAGAGAAATGTATATGTGACATACTATTTTGCGCATTTATAATATGCGATCATAGTATAATTAACAAAGTAAGGCAATCGGAGAGAGGAATTTTGATGCTCTCATTTTGAAATGAGTGTATTATTATTAAGGCTATGAAGCAACGCGACCTAAAGATCTTTTGTGCAGAAATGAGTGTATAGAAGAAAATCAAAAAAAAAAAACAGCCTTGTGAAATCTATCAAAGTGAAAAATTCCAAAATATTTTGCCACATTAACCCTCTGATTGTGTATAAGGGTCAAGCATCTCTAATGCATTTGTTTATTATTTCTTTTGGATTATTACTACTTTTATTTTTAATTAATTAAGTTATAATAATTAAAATAATCAAAATTATGATAAATTTAAAAAAAAAACTCATAATTTTGTACTCAACCAGAGGGTTAATAATTTCCACATTGCTTGAACAGATTTTGACATTCTTCGTTCGTTGATATTTTGACACATACTGATTTTGACACTATCTAAACATGCTTTGGCATATCCTATGGATGACATGAGACAAAATTTTACAATTGCCTTACTTTGTTAATTATATTCTTTTACGCGATTCCAAGTTTGAACTTTTAATCCATGTAAATGTCTTTGTTATCGAAAAATTCCGAATTGCTTACCAATAAGCGGACATTTTTTGCAAGAAAAAAATATTTATGTTTCTTAACCGTTAATCTTATGCATACAACAAGCAAATATATGAAGCACTGAGCTACGAGCACCCACATAATCTTATGCATTGTTTCGTAAATTTGCAGAATATTCACATGTGGCTGCATTGAAATGTGATAAAACGTGAAAATTGCTTATATCAGCAGTTTAAGATTAGCTTATTTACAACAGAAATCTTACCTTTGAATATATGTCACATGCCCACATACATAAAAAAAAACAAAAAAAAAAAAAATGAAACTACCCAATGGGAAAAATGTAACCAATGAAGAGATAAGCAGGCAAATTTCGCTATGACTTCAATAAATTTTAAACTTTGATGAAACAGCTCGATTTGATTGAGATTGAGGCGGCTGTCTGCTTATATGATTAATTGAGAAGGGAAACGCCTATCAATCAAACTTTTCTATGACAAATTTTTACAGCTTCACAAAATGTATCCCCGTAACCCTTCAACGTTTTTGACATTTCTAGTAGATAGATGGTTAGAATATTCGGGAGAATATTTTTGTGGAAGATTTTAAACCTCAATCTCCTCCCAAATGTAGACTTTTACGGGAACTTTCGGAAAGAGGCCAAAAATGACCCATAGGGGTGGTAGCTAGAGGGTTAAAATGTTCCAAGAAAATAATCCACGGAAAATTTTAATATAGGTCTCCTAAAAGAAGAACGATCCCCAATGTTATTTTACATATGATTTTTCAAATTCCATGATTCTACTTTTGACCGAAAAAGCCAAACTGTAAGCCACTGTAAAAAAAAAAAAATTGTGACGTTGTGGAGCAGAAAGTGATTAGGGCTCTTCTTACTGAAGCTAAATGCTAACGTTTGAGATTAGTTTGGTTCACCGCCGAGACACGATGCAATAGATGCTTAAAAATTAAGTACTTAAAATTTGAATTCGGTTTTTACATGTTACCTATAAGTGATACATATTTTTTGTCTTCAATGACCCATAGTAAAAATTTCGGGAGAATAATTTTGTGGAAGACTTTAAACCTTAATCTCCTCCCAAATGTAGACTTTTACGGGAATTTTCGGAAAGAAGCCAAAAATGACCCATAGGGGTGGTAGCTAGAGGGTTAAAATGTTCCAAGAAAATAATCCACGGAAAATTTTAATATGGGTCTCCTAAAAGAAGAACGATCCCCAATGTTATTTTACATATGATTTTTCAAATTCCATGATTCTACTTTTGACCGAAAAAGCCAAACTGTAAGCCACTGTAAAAAAAAAAATTGTGACGTTGTGGAGCAGAAAGTGATTAGGGCTCTTCTTACTGAAGCTAAATGCTAACGTTTGAGATTAGTTTGGTTCACCGCCGAGACACGATGCAATAGATGCTTAAAAATTAAGTACTTAAAATTTGAATTCGTTTTTTACATGTTACCTATAAGTGATACATATTTTTTGTCTTCAATGACCCATAGTAAAAATTTCGGGAGAATAATTTTGTGGAAGACTTTAAACCTCAATCTCCTCCCAAATGTAGACTTTTATGGGAATTTTCGGAAAGAGGCCAAAAATGACCCATAGGGGTGGTAGCTAGAGGGTTAAAATGTTCCAAGAAAATAATCCACGGAAAATTTTAATATGGGTCTCCTAAAAGAAGAACGATCCCCAATGTTATTTTACATATGATTTTTCAAATTCCATGATTCTACTTTTGACCGAAAAAGCCAAACTGTAAGCCACTGTAAAAAAAAAAATTGTGACGTTGTGGAGCAGAAAGTGATTAGGGCTCTTCTTACTGAAGCTAAATGCTAACGTTTGAGATTAGTTTGGTTCACCGCCGAGACACGATGCAATAGATGCTTAAAAATTAAGTACTTAAAATTTGAATTCGGTTTTTACATGTTACCTATAAGTGATACATATTTTTTGTCTTCAATGACCCATAGTAAAAATTTCGGGAGAATATTTTTGTGGAAGATTTTAAACCTCAATCTCCTCCCAAATGTAGACTTTTACGGGAATTTTCGGAAAGAGGCCAAAAATGACCCATAGGGGTGGTAGCTAGAGGGTTAAAATGTTCCAAGAAAATAATCCACGGAAAATTTTAATATAGATCTCCTAAAAGAAGAACGATCCTCAATGTTATTTTACATATGATTTTTCAAATTCCATGATTCTACTTTTGATCGAAAAAACCAAACTTGAAAAAATTGTAAAAAAAAATTGTGACGTATTGTGATTTTTTTTACCGAGGGGAAAGGCGGTTTGGTTGGGTGTGTTGCACTGTCTAATTTATAAATACATTTTTTTTTTTTGATTCCATCCATTTTTCCAATAATATTTTTATAAAACATAATACTTACCCTCGCTTACCAAGTTATGATAGATTTCATCAATAATTCGTCGCTTATTTCACACTTTTCCTCATGGGCTATTTTTTGTAAAACCATATATATCTTCATAAATGTGAAAACAATCAATACAAATCTTTATCTCAGACGTGACTGTAATCATTAATTCCATATATGCACACTTAGACTTGAATGTATACATAAAAATGCATTGAAATTACATAGGCACGAATTGAATGAATGAATTGAATGAAAGATGCATTTCAATAAAAGCAGCCAACAGCTTTGATAATCATCAGTTAATTAATGCCATCAATTAACACAAGATTGTTTCTATTAAACAGAAAAAAATCTTGTTATTAAAGTCATTAATAGTCATTTAGTGCTAAAACTAGAGTGTAGTTAATAAAACAATAAAAATTGAATAATTAAAAATAAAAATAATAATAAAAAAATACAAAAATTTGAAAATGCTGACCACGATGTGTATAAAATTTTTAATCATCTCATTAGGTAAGTACCTTTCAAAAGTTCGAATGTGAAAGGATTAGACTCAAGTCAGCGTACGTTCACAATGGCCTTATTGGAACCATTAGCACATTCTGCAGACATCAGTGGATGCTGACTGAGTAAGATCTTCGAATAAGGATCAGTCTTAAGTCAAATCATGATCCCAATGCATTTATTCGATGCATTAACTGAGTAAGATCTTTGAATAAGTAACTGACTTTAGGCTTAATTAGATGATAGTGCAACAAATATTTCCTGCGCTTCAATCTAATCAAATCTCATATCATTTGTTTGCAATATGTAATTTAAAATTATTCTTATATATAATCCCTTTCTCTAATTTTCCCCAGCACTTCAGTGTTGCTTAGCTTTCCACGTTGATTTCATAAGGACTACAGGAGATAATACAATTGATCTGGATGATACAAGTGCTAAGGGTGCGATATCTGCAACATTGTCAAGCGTTACACCTTCAACTACAATGTCAACTAGTACTACAACAGCTCCTTCGGCTACATGCTCAAATGCAGCTTCTATAAATCCTTCAAATGCAACTTTGGTAGCCTCGCCAACAATTGCGGCTATTCCAACAACTGCATCCTCAATTGCACCCGCAACAACAACCGCAACTGCACCCACAGCAACACCCTCAACTGCACCCGCAACGACACCCGCAACTGCACCTGCAAACACAGCTTCCGCTACACCCTCAACTGCACCTGCAACAACATCCACAAGTGCGCCCATAATAACATCCTCAGCTGCACCCCCAACTGTACCTCCAACTGTACCCCCAACTGTACCCCCAACTGCGCCCGCAACTGTACCCCCAACTGTACCTCCAACTGTATCCCCAACTGCAACACCAACTGCATCCCCAACTGTACCCCCAACTGTACCTCCAACTGCACCCGCAACTATACCTCCAACTGTACCCCCAACTGCGCCCGCAACTGTACCCCCAACTGTACCCCCAACTGCACCTGAAACAACACCCACAACTGCACCTGCAATAATACCCTCAACTGCCCCCGCCTCAACATCCACAACTACATCGACAACTGCACCCGCAGTAGAATCCACAGCAGAGCCCGCAACTGTACCAGCAACAATACCCACCACTGCACCTGCAACTGTACCAACTACCGCGCCCATAACGACACCAATAACTACTACTCCTTCAACTATATCATCGATTTCACTTTCAACTGAAGCACCAACTGAATTTGAATTACAGCAACTTGAAGACATCTAATTACGCTCTTAACTACATCATCAGCAACCGTCTTCTACGAGGTCTGCAACGATTCCATCAACTGCACTATCAACTAAATTTTCAATCACCCTTTCAATTATTACTGTAGCTAATTCTTCAACTAATTCATCAAAAGCTGCTTCAACTACAATATCTTCAATCACTTCGCATCAACTAATTTTCCACATCTTTAATAGTTTATTAGTAATTTGTAATGTTCGAATAATTATACTATGTACTACATATAATAATAAATTGATAAACTAATCGATATATTATTATTTCTGTCTTATTGATTTGTGAAGTAACTAAATATGTTACTAAATTGATTTTATTTTACCTGAAAATGACGCAGCAATAGCTAGTTATATGCATTTTTAAACATTTTTCAACAAATGTATGGTAATAATTCTCATATAGTTTATGTGAAATTTGTATTATGAACAAAAATTTTAAAATGTAATTTTAATTGCTTTGTTTTTTTCTTGAACATTTCTTATAAGTGTATTAAGCCGGGCACCTGGCAGGCAAAGGCTTGACTTATCATGTCTCTACATAAACTCTGGAACAATTAACCTCAAATAGGGCTTAAATTCATGAAGAACCTAAACCTACCTACATTTCGTACATCTTCGTCTCTTATAATAATAATAATAAGATGGGCGAAATTGTTTTGACTAGCTGGCTTAACGGAAAATATAAAATTTCTATTAGTTTTAAAATTTTTTTCTCTAAAAAGTCAAAATAATCTCTATATTCGTCATATGATATGAATAATTCTCATATGGCTTATGTTGAAAAATGTTATGTACAAAAAACCAGAATCGTATTTTTAATATTTCTTGCGAAGCGTTGTATTGTACTTCGACCCTAGGTATATTATGCGCCCTGTCTTGGACTTAGAGTATTTGTCTAAGTCCAATATCCATAAGGAAGTTTAATATAGATTTTACCTTATAGGATTTCAACAGATTTTCGGGTATTAAGGATTTCTAGAAATATTTTATACGTTCATTAGTGCTGGCCACATTCCGAACGCATGTTTTGCAGTTTCATTCTTCTCCCTCATCCAAAAAGATTCCTAGTTTCGTTAGATGATAATTCAAGCTAGTGACCTATGGGTATTCCCCTTATGATTTTTCTTTCTTCTTAAGGAGTACGTACAATTCTCCCTTCTTACAGAAGGGTTCTGGGCCTACAAAAGGTGTTGCCGCACACTTTCTGGCGAGCTTATCTGTCAACTCGTTTCCTCCAACTCTAATGTGTCCCGGAACAGAAAGGATTCTCACCGGATTACAATCATCAAGTTTACTCAGCTTGTCAAGACAACCCAACACCAGTTTTGATTTCACCTGATTAGTATTTAGTGTCTGTATGTCAGGATTACAATTCTTCGATTCCGGTATTCACATATGACATTGAAGTAGGCACACCTGTCAATCGGGTATACTTCCGCTAGAAAGACAGTAACATTATTAAATTCTCCGAGTATTTTAACTCTGGGCCAACCACTCCTGCTCTGACCTCTTCTACAGTTAAGGAACCGTCCGCGAATAACATGTTTGGTTTATCCCGTATGTTTTGCACATACCTTCCCATTTCGTTTTGTTGCATTTTACTATTCTAGAAGGTATTTCTGGGAAATTAAGATATTATTTTTCGTTTTTAAGATGGTTTTGACTTGGCTTTTTCTGGAAGCCTCTTAACAGGCGGTGATAAATGCTAAACTGTAGTATATCAGACATATCTTACAGTTTTACGGTGAACGAGGGCAAGACGAAGTATCTAGTGTCTACAAACAAAGAGTCCCGGCGTCTTAGACAACACGTCACCCTTGACAACTACACGTTCGAGGTGGTGAAGGACTTCGTCTATCTTGGAACCAGCATCAACAAGTGTAATGACGTCAGCATGGAGATCATGCGTAAGATAACTCTTGCTAACAGGTGTAACTTTGGGCTGAGTAAGCAATTAAGTAGTCGAGCCCACTCTCGAAGATCGAAAACTACACTCTACAAGTCTCTCATCATGCCTGTCCTAACATATGGCGCTGAAGCCTGGACAATTTCCACCTCGAATGAGCGAATGTTTGGAGTTTTTGAGAGAAAAGTCCTACGCAAGATCTTTGGACCTATTTGCGTTGATGGCGAGTACCGAATGCGGTACAACGATGAGCTGTATGAGCTGAACGCTGACATTGACATAGTCAGGCGAATCAAAGTCCTGTGACTGCGCTGTCTGAGTCATGTCGAGCGAATGGAAGAAGACGCTCCAGCGAAGAGGGTATTTAATTCGGCACCCGCTGGAAGACCCAGAAGAAGAGGAAGACTGAACCTCCGTTGGAAGGACCAAGCGTTGGGTAACCTGGCGGCGCTTGCAATATCCAATTGGCGCCAACAAGCGAAGAACAGAAAAGACTGGCGCAGCATTATATGTTCGGCCTAAATCGATCATCGGTTGTTATGCCCACCTAAGAAGAAGAATATCAGACATGTGATAGAAATCGATTTCGTACGAAATAGCAAACGAAACCGATTTGGTCTGTGATGTGTTTCGTTTTCACTTTCGAATTTGAAATCCTACAAATTCGTTGATATTTCATTAATCGATTTCAAGACAAATTGTGAGTGAGCAAATTGGATGTGGACACAATTTTTGCGAAATGTAAGTTTTTTAGTTGGAAATTTGATTAATGACAATGCTTTAGACTAAAATTTAATTTTGGCTATAACAATTGATTATATTCCTGAAGAAACTGACTCACAATAAAGAAGTGGAAAGTGGAAAGAAGAGCATTCGGAGGTGGCGTATATTTACGGTACATCTTTACACCAAACGAGGAGAGAATTGTTGCTACTTGTGGACTGCATGTAAGCGTTGTCGGCATTCGATAAACGATAAATCATTTGATGATAGCTGAGTCTGAGTCGACTGCGACTGAAAATACATTTCCAAATTTACTCAGCTTTCGAAGCTAAGGTTCCATTTAACTCATTCCGCCGAAAATGCTTTCGAATTTAAATTAAATCGCGCGATTTCCATCACAAGTAAAAGAAATTCGTACGATTTAAAATATCATTTTCGTTTCGAATTCGTACGATTTCCATCACATGCCTGTCTGTTTGCTTTAATCAAAGTGATTGTATACTTCTTGGGCTAAAATAATTTAATACTAATGAACTAAACAATGCACACTTTAAAGCGCATTTAATGGAATATATTTTGTGCCGTTGTATCAAAAATTAATGCGACTGGCTTGAGATAATTTTCTTATTAAAATTATACGATAAAGACAACAAATTTGCTAGAGCATAATTTAATGTATTGAATATAAGTAGTACTTGATCATATATGGCTTTATATGGCTTTAATTATGAAAAATATGTAAATTTCTAATTATGTATATACATATGAGTATATTGTAAATTTAATCATGAACGAGTACTTTGTATTTATACCTTTATATACAAGGTGCGACAATTATGTATTAAGACTGCCACTAGAAAACACAATTAAAACACGATATCTGCTAATTTTTCGGTATATTTATTCGAAATATTCTCCTCATGATTCAATACGCTTGTTACATCGATTTAATAGTGATTCAAACGCATGTTCCAGCTCATTTTTCGGAATTGCCTACAGTGCCCTCGTCGAAGCCCGTTGTATGGTCTGAATGTCATCAAAAAAGCATCCTTTCAACTTCAATTTCAGTTTTGGGAACAAAAAGAAGTAGCACGGTGCCAAATCAGGTGAATACGGCGGGTGATTCAACACACAGACCTGATTCGGAGCCGTGCATTATCGTGCAACAAAGACCACGTTTTTGGATAGCGATATTCTGGTCGAACACGACGGATTCTGGATATCAAACGCTTCAAAACTTCGAGGTAACATGCAAAAGTAACTGCTTGACCAATTGGAACAAATTCTTTGTGGATAATTCCTTTGTTATCGAAGAATGTGATGAGCATTGTTTTGATTTTTGATGGAACTTTTCGTGTTTTTTTGGTTTGTGGTGAGTTTTTTGATTTCAATTCCGCACTTTGACGTTTGGTTTCTGGATCGTATTGGTAACACCATGTTTCATCACCCGTAACAATTGTTTTCAAGAAGTTTAGATCATTTTCTGCAGCTGCAACCATGTCTCTAGAATGACTGATTCTCATTAATTTTTGATCCTCGGTCAATGTGTGTGATACAAATTTGGCGCAGACCTTTGTTTTGCCCAAATCCTCGTGAAGAATGAGTCGAATAGTTTCGCTGTTGATGTTTAAGGCCTCTTCCATCATTTTCACTGAATGAAGCATTGCGATCTTCTGTAATAAAATCACGAACTTGCTGGATCGCTTCCGGCGTCCGCACTGAAATTGGCCTTCCTTCTTTTATTTCATCTTCCAGCGACTCTCTGCCATCCACAAACCGCTTATGCCATATAAAAACATTTGATCTTGACCAACAAGCATCGCCATACGCTTGCTGCATCATTCCGAATGTTTCTGATGCACTTTTACCAATTTTTGCGTGGAATTTAATGACCGCTCTTTTTTTTTTCATGTTCAAATTTCAACATCAAGCGAACACGTGTTTTGTAAAATGAATGTCAATAAACATTAAATGTCAACCAAATGTTTCATGAAATTTTGACAGTTAGTAGAGGAAGGTGCTCACACATAGCTTGGAGCGCTTGGTTGCTGAAATATGGTTCGAGTCTTAATACATAATTGACGCACCTTGTATATATGAGTATATATATATGAGCCCAGCAGAAATTTGTCAATAATTTTGCTTTGAAGCAAATGAAATCTACATCTCAGTATCGCTGTAAGCATACTGCTTCCAAAAGTCCTTCTCGAGAAGCAAGCAGAGAATGTTTTCAGCAAATAAACTAAAATGAGCTACACAAATGCAAACACTCATAATTTGCAATTGATTTGATTCTAGTACACATTTAGGTAGGAGAAGAGTCAGCTAATTTCAAAAGCGATGTTGTAACCGTTGGCTTTGGAATGGACAGACAGATCGTGAGTTCAAATCCAGTGGGGGGAGGGAGGTGTATTATCTTTTTTATTTATGTATATTTTTTTCTTTATTTTGGAATATGTATCTGACAAAAATTTCAAAATATCGTTAACAATATTTTCGAGAAAATCATTTTTAGTCAAGAATATCGTAGTATGATATGTAGTGCAACGGTAAAGTGCTAGCTTTGCGATCGGGGAACCCAAATTCGAATCCATGAACGAATCGAGAGAATTTTTTTTTTGTTTTTATTTTAGTTGTTGTCTATATGTTGTAATTTTTATATCGAAATCACATTTTGCATTGAATGAAAAAATTTTGGCATTACTGGAGTGCTTGAAAAAAACTCCTTCTGAGAGCTGTTCTATGGAATGCATACAAATGTGGCACGTTTCATAGAAAAAAGAATTAGAGATAGAATCCAGATGGTAAGGGTTTCTGGATCCCAAAAAAAAAGGGGTTCTGTAATCGCTTTTTATTACTCCTTCTATTTTCTACTGGGGTGTATATAAGAGCTATGTGCCTGCATATAGTTACAAGTATAATAAGAGATTTAATGATAACGCCTTATAAATATGTACATACACATAAAAGTATACATATTATACAATAATAATATTAGTACCTACAATAAAGCTATATTTGTATGAAAATTGCATATATCAGCAATAAAAGATTAGCTCATACTCATACTCATACTCAAGAATAGTTATCTATACCGTATATAGTTCTTACATATGTATATTGTAGTATATATAATTACATATATATATAAGTATTCTCGCCATAGTAGAAACTATTTATGCAAGTAATACAAATAGACACTCGCACATCTGCACACGGTAGAAATGTATAATTGTCAAGACAATCGATTTAAATCTTTATCTCAGACGTGACAACAATCATTAATTTAACATAAACATGCCAATTTACAACCACCCACATGCACGCACGCACATGAACCTATATTATATGGGCACGCATTGAATGCATAGGTAGATAGTATTAAGTACTCGTACGCATGCATGAAATATGTGCTTAAATAAAAGCAGCAGCAACTTGATTATAATCAGTTTAATTAGTGAAATGAATTAAGACAAAATTTTTGATAACAAAAAAAAAAAAAAAAAAAAAATTAAAATAAAATAAAACACAATAATAATTGCAATTGTTTAATACTATGACACGAGTGCTTCATTATTAATTAAGACATTTACAAATTCAATATATTTAAAAAAAAGTGCAAAGATGTTGACTACATTTGTTATAAAATGCCTAATTGTCTCATTGGGTAGGTTATTGTAATTTTAGAAGTTTGTACTTTTACTTGTACTTTTTCCAATAGGGATTCTCAGACATCTCACGTATTATGACTGTCATGTTCATATGACATTTGTGTTCATTATTCATTGACATTTCACCATGAATAGACTTACGCCAGAACAACGTTTACCAATTGTGAAAATTCAGTGTTCAATGAGAAATGTTTTTCATTCTCTTCGACCATTTCATGGTGTTCATATGGTGTTATGTTGTGGTTATGTTGTTCAGATCTTGTGATCTGACGTCTCCAATACACGTTTTGTAATGTGTTTTATTGAAAAAAAAAAAAAAAACTACCGGAAGCTCTTATTGGATCACCCTGTATTTAAAGGTTGTGTTGCACTGTGACCCTAGCTAGATTGTGCACCTTGTGGTAATAAATGTTTGCCTAGCGATGCTTTCGAAGAAGTAACTTCCTTAATTCGATCTGTTTTCTATGTCACAATACACTAATACTGACAAAGGCAGCCATAAATTGATGGCAATTTTTCCAGCATACCACGTAAAAACAAGTTCTTCCATATCTTTAAATAATGTTCACCCAAGAATTGAAATAAAATTAATTTTAAAATGCCAAAGTTCTTGCCCCCATTATTTAAGAATATTTCGCAATGCAAATAGCTTTCCTTTATAAAATACAAAGGCGGATTAGAGTAGTCCTCTGGTTTACTTATAACCTTAAAAAAACTTTGCTTTTTCGGTTATTTTCGCTCGGGATTTTTGAGGTCAGAAAGAAACTTCAGATTGGTGGTGCAAAGCCGATCATAGATACGAACGTTGTCTGCCGGGCATACTATTTTTTTCGACTGTGATAATCCGATATAAAAAGTAGAATATCTAATGTCTGACCGCTGAATCCGCGATCGAATTTCCACAGTCACTCTCAGACTTCTTTCTGAGAGTGATGAGGAAAATTCGACCGCAGATTCGAATCTGATCTGTCGAGCGTCCTACTTGTTTCTGTTACAACAAACTGATAAAAGAAAAAGTTTAGCGTCCGGTGGACCAAAGTATAGATTTTGAGCTCGATTGATCTGAAGCCGTACTTGGCTTTCCGCCATCACACTCAGATTTTCTTTTAGTTTCGAAATAATAATTAATTTGTTGAGTATTTTTGCAGATTTGAGATTAGAAAGCAAATCTGAGGTTGATGACGAAAATCTAACCACAGATTCGGATCTGGTCTGGCGGACATCCTAATTTTTTTTCTATTGTGACATCCCAAAAAAATTTTGGATGTCCGATGAACCAGTGTAGCTAGATTCTATGGTTATTAGTTCGCTGAAATCGAATCCATGGAGGGAACTCCATCATTGATCTCAAATTTCTGTTTAATCTTAATCTTAACTGCATTTTTTTTCTGCTATTTTTCCAGAGAGTTTGAAGCCAGATGCTAATGATTTTAATATTAATACAATTTTGGCAATGCTCTTTTTGAAAAAATCGAATACGTTCAGAAATATGAAATTAATTTCCGATGAAACTTCAGAAATATAATTTTGTTGGCCACTAAATTCAAGACGTTCAACAAAGTCAGCTAGAAAATCAGCATAAATTATACTACATCGTCACGATCATTCTATAAATGGCATTTCGTTATAACGGAATTTTTAAATTACAGCACTTTTTCCATTTACAGCCCATGATGTTTTGTTATATGGCCCAAAAGTTGTGCTATTCAAATATTGAAAATAATCGATTTGAAATACGACTCTTTGCTTTACGCCCAGCTTCTATAGAATGTAACTAGGCCGCATAGCAAGGCATGATTGTATAGTTTCTGATTAAAATTTTATAATATTATTTTACTAATTTTATTTTTTCAAATTCTTGTTCATTATTTCGATAGTACTTCAATGTTGTTTAGCACAGAGCACTGATATTACAACAACTACAGAAGGTACGACAACGACAAGTGATAATTTGAGTACTGAAAGCACTACGTCTACAAGCGCGTCGACTATACCCTCAACTACTCCATCAACTACACCTTCAACTACAGCGGTAACTACTCCATCAACTACACCGTCGACTACATCTTCAACTACACCTTCAACTACACCTACAACTACACCGTCAACTACTTCGTCGACTACACCCTCAAGTACACCATCAACTACACCCTCAACTACTCCATCAACTACACCTTCAACCACGGCGTCAACAACACCTTCAACTACACCTTCATCTACACCCTCAACTACACTGTCGACTACACCGGCAACTACATCGTCAACTATACCCTCAACTACTCCATCAACTATACCTACAACCACATCGTCAACTACACCTTCAACTACAACCTCAACAACACCTACAACTACTTCTTCGACTACACCCTCAACTACACCCTCAACTACTCCATCAACTACACCTTCAACTACAGCGTCAACTACACCTTCAACAACACCTTCAACTACACCGTTAACTACACCATCGACTACACCCTCAACTACATCGTCAACTACTTCTTCGACTACACCCTCAACTACATCGTCAACTATACCCTCAACTACTCCATCAACTACACCTACAACCACATCGTCAACTACACCGTCGACTACTCCGTCAACTACTCCGTCAACTACTCCGTCGACTACACCGTCAACTACACCTTCAACTACACCGTCAAATACTTCGTCGACTACACCCTCAACTACACCGTCGACTACACCATCAACTACTCCATCAACTACATCTTTAACCACATCGTTAACTACACCGTCGACTACACCGTCAACTACTCCGTCAACTACACCGTTAACTACATCTTCAACTACACCTTCAACTACACCTTCAACAACACCTTCAACTACACCTTCAACTACACCGTCAACTACACCGTCGACTACATCTTCAACTACACCTTCAACTACACCTTCAACTACACCTTCAACAACACCTTCAACTACACCTTCAACTACACCGTCAACTACTCCGTCAACTACATCTTCAACTACACCTTCAACTACACCTTCAAATACACCGTCAACTACACCATCGACTACACCCTCAACTACACCGGGAACTACACCTTCAACTACACCGTCGACTACACCGTCGACTACACCCTCAACTACTCCATCAACTACACCTTCGACTACACCTTCAACTACACCGTCGACTTCATCTTCAACGACCCCTTCAACTACACCGTCGACTACACCCTCAACTACTCCATCAACTACACCTTCAACCACATCGTCAACTACACCTTCGGCTACACCTTCGACTACACCGTCAAATACACCGTCGACTTCATCTTCAACGACCCCTTCAACTACTCTTTCAACAACACCGTCAACGACACCTTCAACTACACCGTCAACAATAACTTCAACTACTCCATCGACTACATCTTCAACGACACGTTCCACAACGCCTTCAACAACTCCTTTCACTACACTTTCAACTACATCTTCAACCACACCGTCATCTACATCTACAACTACACTTTCAACATTGGTTAGTACTTCAATTCGACCTTCGACTTCAACAAAATATCCCACAAAATATCCCAGAAGATATCGCTCAACTACGCCATCGATGCCGATTAGAAAATACCTCTCAAAAAATCCGCGAAAATACCCCATAAGATATCCACATGAAATGCTAACCAGATATCCAATGCACTACCCAGGACTACGGGGACCACCTACAGCATCACCCTCACTCTTACACTATCCACAATATTCTTCACAATATATATCGGAATATTCAAGTGACAGACACTATAACCGACCCTATAGGATACGCAAACCTTATAAGAAATTAAAATATAGACGTAGAAAAACCACGAGCACCACGAGCACCACCAGCACCACCACAACCACAACAACACGAAGACCAGCAACATTACCCTATGATTATTATGATTATTATTATGGTGTAGCTACCACCACAGCAGTGAATCTAAATGAAATTGTGGCAACCGGTTCAGCTGGATCATTGGAACCAATGCCTGGAATGCCATTAAATGCTGGTAATTTTGGCAATTATCGTATAGCAATTTGAAGAACTGATGTAATTTATTATAGTCATAGGTTTTTCATTAATTTAGTTTTTTTTTTTTTGTTTGTAAAATTTGGTATTAATAAAAATATTCAGTAAAAATCACATCTAAATGACCCATGGGCTTTTTGTATGATGCTTATCCAGCAATTCAAGCATCAGTCAAATTTGGCACGTGTCTACCAGCAAGCATGAAAAAAATTACATAATAATAATAAGAAGCAAAACAGAAAACACCATAATAATAATAATAATATAAAATGACAAATTGTTTACAATTTTATTTAGAACTTACAGCACATAATACGAATTTACGTATCAACTTGTCTGTTGTTGAATTCTTGCTTGGCAAGCATTTTGATGCTTGTTTATGCATACGACACATGCATGCATGCATGCGTGACGCGCAACCTTACACACAACGCACAAGTCAATTCAGAAGTACGAACAAACAATATTGACTATATTTGACTGATTTTTTGGGGGAAATGTACCACCTCGTAAATTTGTGCATCAACATTTAATTACATTCTATCCATTATATTTTTCTATTCTAGAATATATTATATTATATTTACATTATATTATTGATCAATTTCACTTTTCATGGGCTTCATTGCATCTATTTATATGCATATCATATGTGTAGTAGGAAAAAAAAAAGCACTTCATAGTGCTGCCATTAAACAGTGATGAGCAATAATGCAATATTCATCATTATTAAACCTTTGAATTTTGATACATTGAATTTTTAGGTGTAGACAATTATATTTATAAGTATGAACAAAATCAGTCCACGGCCACAACCACCTTCCATATAAATTTTTATTCGGAAGAGACTAATAGCCTAGACAGACGGCAGCCTAATTCCGGATTACCGAGTTAATTCGAATTAACTCGGGCATTAACTGCAGCTAATCCGCATAAACTCTATGAGTTAATTCTCAAAATAAAAGAGGATGAGGGCAATTTGCCCGACTATGACGAGGTTGAAACGGCCATTTTAAGGCTGAAGAACAACAAAGCTGCAGGTGCTGATGGCCTGCCTGCCGAGTTGTTTAAGACCGGAGGCGATGAGCTGCTCACCCGCATGCACCAGCTCATAAGCAGAATATGGTCGGATGAAAGCATGCCTGATGATTGGAGGCTCAGTGTTCTCTGTCCTGTACATAAAAAAGGAGACCCCACAATTTGCGCCAACTACCGTGGAATAAGTCTCCTGAGCATCGCGTACAAGGTTCTATCGAGCGTACTCTGTGAAAGATTGAAGCCTATGCTCAGCAACCTGATTGGACCTTATCAGTGTGGCTTCAGACCTGGTAAATCCACCATCGACCAGATTTTCACACTGCGCCAAATCCTGGAGAAGACCCAAGAAAAACAGATCGACACACACCACCTATTTGTTGATTATAAAGCCGCTTTCGACAGTCCGGTAAGGGATTACCTCTACGCAACAATGTCTGAGTTCGGTATTCCTGCAAAGCTCATTCGACTTTGTAGAATGACACTGCATAACTCCCGTTGTGCAGTGAAAATTGGGAAGGACCTCTCCGCACCGTTTAATACCGAACGGGGTTTCAGACAAGGTGATTCGTTATCGTGCGACTTCTTCAATCTTATTATGGAGAAAATAATACGAGCTGCTGATCTACGACATAATGGCACTATCTTCAACAAAAGTGTCATGCTGTTAGCGTATGCCGACGATATTGACATAATCGGCATGAACACGCGAGCAGTCAGTGCAGCATTCTCAGAGTTGGAAAGAGAGTCGCGTCGGATGGGTCTCACGGTGAACGAGGGCAAGACGAAGTATCTAGTGTCAACAAACAAAGAGTCCCGGCGTCTTGGACAGCACGTCACTGTTGACAACTACGCTTTTGAAGTAGTAAGGGACTTTGTCTATCTTGGAACCAGCATTAACAGCAGTAATGACGTCAGCTTGGAGATCATGCGTAGGATAACTCTTGCTAACAGGTGTTACTTTGGGCTGAGTAAGCAATTGAGAAGTCGAGCCCTCTCTCGAAGAACGAAAACTACACTCTACAAGTCTCTCATCATGCCTGTCCTAACATATGGCGCTGAAGCCTGGACAATTTCCACCTCGGATGAGCGAATACTTGGAGTTTTCGAGAGAAAAGTCCTACGCAAGATCTTTGGACCTATTTGCGTTGGTGGCGAGTACCGAATAAGGTACAACCATGAGCTGTACGAGCTGTATGCCGATATTGACATAGTAAAGCGCATCAAAATCCAGCGGCTGCGCTGGCTAGGTCATGTCGAGCGAATGGAAGAACACGCTCCAGCTAAGAAGGTGTTATATTCGGAACCCGCTGGAGGACGACGCAAAAGAGGAAGACCAAACCTCCGGTGGAAAGACCAAGTACTGGAGAACCTGACGGCGCTTGGAATTTCTAACTGGCGCCAGCTAGCGAAGAACAGAGATGGCTGCCGAAGCATATTATTTTCGGCCTAAATCGATATTCGGTTGTTATGGCCACATAAGTAAGTAAGTAAGTAGAGGGCAATTTGCTATGGCAACACTGCTGAAAATTGTCTATTGTGAATTTTTCTCCATCCATTTTACAAAATATTAGGTGTGTTCGCTAACAAAAAACTTTCAACAATTGTTTACAGTTTTCAACATGAAAAGTGTTGGCGAACAAATAAATCCAGCTGTCAATTATGAACGGTGAATGTCAATTTACAAGTTTCTGATAGTTTTCAGTTCACGTACTTCTTATATATTTTCTCATATCGAGAGTGATAGACGACAGAAATTGATGGTGATAGTAATGTAAGTGGACAAACCTAATAAAACAGCAATCAACTGTTTAGTTAATCCGCAATACTGCCGTCTGTCAGGTTATTATTTTATTCGGATTAAGTACGCCGGTAATCCGGAATTAGGCTGCCGTCTGTCTAGGCTATAAGAATTATATCGGGCCTTTGAAAATTGGAAGATACGCTATTTAGCAGTGGGAAAAATATTTGTGTAAGTATGAACGAAATTTGTTGACTGTCACACACACAATTCCCCTACAAATTTTTACTTGAGAAATATAGTCAATAGTAAATATTAGCATAGCGCTCACGAAATTTGGTATACGTATATGCTATTCAGGAATGCAGAATAGTTTTTTGTGAGTATTTGAAAAATATTTGACAGTTGTCACGCTCACTTTCTGCACAATTGTTTACTTCATTGAAGATATGACTACTTAAATTGAACACCAATGCTTTCCAGGTTGAGGTAAAATATTTTCATGAATATGAAAAAAAAACAAAATCCTCCCACATGGTTTCCTCATTTTGAAAATGTTGCTTCTCCACTGCCTTCCACTGCCATGCCCAATTTCTATTCTAAGCTTAACTTCATAAGTCGAAAAATTATATTAGACTTTTAAAAATTAGCACAAATGCAGGTTAAAACGATTATTTTTCAGAAACAGTGACAAATTGCCCTGCTCAAAATTCAATCAATAGTAAACCTGAATCGAAAATTTTCGAATTTTGTCCCATATGCCTTTTTGATGAAGTGAAAATATTTCTTTTGGTACGAATAAAATTCGTACACTGCAAAGTCCATCACATCCATATGCGGTAAATACTAAAAATAAAACCACAATGGTTTTGCGAGTATGAACAAAGTTCATCTATTGTGATGTTTATCCGCTCATAAGATTTTTTACTTCGTAAATACCCTACAAAAAATGCGACTTGTCCGGTATGTATGTCCGGGATCAGTCGCTAAGAAATATGTGGAATGAACTGTTCCCTTTTGTTCGATCACGTCCTATGAAGAGACTAATTGTACCCTTTCATACCCGAACTGGTATAAATATCTCTAGAAATTATATAAATGTCGTTAGAAATTTGCATTCAATGCATTATAATTCTCATGTACTTTATCTATTTTTCTCATGTAAACAATTTTTCAATTTGCAGTGATTCGAACCTGGGTATAGGTTTCAGATTCGCATGAACCTTTTCTACAGTTCAATTTCGAGTTCAAATGGACGCGAAACAATCATCAAAAATATACCAAATATAGAAATATGTTCTCAATCAGATTGCATGCTTCAGGAACTATGCTATCGCAGGCGCTTCTCCATAATCATCACAGACAGATTGGAATGGAAAACGAATAACAATTTTATACACTCAAAACATAATTACGTATTGTTCACAGACGAATCGAAGGCAGACGAAGGTACAGGCGCCGGGATATACGGTCCTAATACCCGCATATCTGTCGCAATGGGCTCGTGGCCAATCATAGAACTTTCAGCACGTCATATACATGTCAAATGGCTCGCCAAAAGGAGCGCGCATTCTTATTTGCTCAGACACCCAAGCTGCCATCAAATCTCTCTCCATATGTTGTGAGTTCTCTTCAAAACTAGTCACCGAATGCTTCCTTAGCCTACAAAAACTCTCTATGCGAAAAAAGGTCACATTATGTTGGGTGCCGGGGCACAAAAGAATTGAGGCCAATGAAGTGGCGGACGAATTAGCTAGAGCTGGCTCGTCTTCTTCACTGATGGGTACGAAACCTTTCAGCGGTATAAGCTAGGCATCGGCCAAAGCTGTGATAGAAAAACATTACCATGACAAATACCTTCTACAATGGACAAATTCGACGGGTCTTCGCCAAGCGAAAGCTCTCATCAGCTTTAATGCAACTTTTGACAGAATTAGTCTTAGCAGAACAAACCTACGCCTAATAACCGGCTATCTCTCAGGACATAACTGGTTAAAATACCATCTCCACAAAATGGGACTATCCTCTGACACGGAGTGTAGACTCTGTCTGGAGGAAACATCAATCCACAAACTTTGCGAATGTCCAGCCCTGGCCAGACTACGCCTCAAACATTTTCAGCTTAGTTTCCCAACATCAGCTTCAATCATCAAAAGTTCGATAATATAAATTCTATCTTTCATTAAATAGATAGAGGAGATTCTAGTGTCGTAAACGGGCTTGGGTACAATAGATCTCTTTTAGTCGCAGTGCCCGTAACACTTGTGGTTGGCCTTCAGAGGTATCAGTTAGAGGGCTGGTCCACGTGGCCCACTTAATGAACAAGGATTATGTCCTTGTTCCAATGTCACGCTCTCTTTTGATTGATTGATTGATAGGGTACAGATCAAACAATTTATTTTCATTCATTGCGTTATAAATTCCGATTCATATATTTCAAATTTAAATGTACAATTTTTTGCACCTCACTGTACTTCAATATAAATATATATGTATGTATGTTCGTATTTTTATAGTCGTATGCCATTACACGCGTATACATTTTTATGGCTTCACACGTTTCGATCAACAAAATGTCACACATCAAAGTGCACTTGTTGTAATATCATAGTTTGTTGTTGTTATTATTGTTGTGGGTAATTACACATTTATTTATTTTATATATATATATACATACATACATATAAGTCAATATATATATATATATTATATACATATGTGTAAAAGCGTACTAATATCACATACTCGTACATATCTTGTCATTATAGTTGATGAATTTGCTGTCAAAGTTTAAACAATAGCATATCTAACGCATCGTAATCGTATGTAATGTGTCTATATTGACATTGGTGTCATTTGTTTTAAATAAAAAAAAATATATATATATATTTAATATACATATCATATATACAGATATACAATACGTATATGTAATTACCTCATTATAATATTGTCATACAAATATTTGCATATACATACATATATCTATTTAATTAAATTCCTCTGCGAAAACATTGTCATAACGAAATGGATTTTAGTAATATAAACAATGAAAATTTCATTTGTCACATCCTAAGTGAGAAATGAATATTCATTAAAAGATGTTATGAAGTCTTTTGATATCTGACATATATTAGTAGTACAGGGTTCAATTAGTACATGACAATAGTTATTGTATTTATAGTCAAGGACAATATTTTCATCATTGAAATTTGACATTTCAGACGTTATATGTTAATTAAAGAGCCGCATGAGTTTACTCATTTCTGTATGCAGCTTACTCGATCAATAAAATCAAGTGTATACCATAACATAAACAGTAGAGAGAACCAAATCAGAGAGAGAGTAACTTTAGTACTTGGCGCAGTATACATATGTACATATCTTATTACTCATTTCACATACTCAAACTTACTCAATCACTTACAAAACGAGTATATCATGTACGATATAGTAAGTAAATTCAGTTCGGACAAGAAATAAATACATTTCAATAAAATAAAAACGTACTGGACTCTATTTGTATTGTACTCAATATTTCTTTCCTATTCTCAACTTGTACCTGTTTGCTTTTACACAGAACAAGCGCTGCAATAAATTCTCTGGCCACTCTGACCAACAGTCGCCTGTTATGTCGACGGCTCGTAGATTTCGTCTTCGATATATAATAAAAATTGAGAGAGAGAGAGAGAGCAAGGACGTAAGAACTGACCGAAAAGATCACATGAGATTTGGGTATCGACACGAAATCACGAGATCTTGACAAGGGTTGCGTTGAACATTTTTTGACAATGTAAGTCTTTTAGGAGCAATATTTAAAACTTTTAGAGAAAAAAGTATCGAAAATGTATGATAGCAACCCTTACTGCAGGCTACTTAATTTTATTAGTTTATTCATCGTATTCTAACATTTCGATAAGTGTATAGGATGACACATAGATGGCGTTACTAGAATTTTTTCCATATGATTTTTACTGAGTTCTAACCTTTAAACGACACGTGTATAAAATTGACAACAATCTGACAATTGATTTGTGAATTCGTTATTGAAAAAAAAAAAAATGAAAAAAAGTGAATTTCGTGTTTTGATAAAGCATTGCTTTTCGATAAAAAAAAAACCTTGCCTTTAAAGCCCAACTTAGGCTGTTATTCCAGAAGACATCAAAAAATCCACAATTTGGTTATGAACGATCGCAAAATTGAAAGTACACGAGCTAGCTGACATTGTAAAGATCAGATTCTTGTGTTTTTACCATTTTACAAGAACATTTGGGTATGCGAAAGCTCTGTGCAAAGTGGGTACCGTGTGAGCTCACAGTCGACCAAAAATAACAACGTATCGATTCTTCAACGCAGTGTTTGGCACTATTAAACCGCAATAAAACCGAATTCCATCGTCGATATGTGACAATGGATGAAACATGGCTTCACCATTACACACCACAATCCAATAGACAAGCATCTCAGTGGACAGCAGTAGACAAATCGAATCCAAAGCGAGCAAAGACGCAACAGTCGGCCGGTAAGGTGATGGCGTTTGCATTTTTGGTTGCGAACGGAATAATATTCATCGACTATATTGTGACAATTATTGTGAATTTTTGGCGCAAAGAAACGGCTACATTTGCAAACGAAAAAAGTGTTGTTTCACCAAGAAAATGCACCGTGTCGCAAATCGATGAAAATGATGACAAAATTGAATGAATTGGTTTTCGAATTGCTTCCCCACCCACCGTATTCTCCAGATTTAGTACCCAGCGACTTTTTCCTATTTTCAGATCTCAAGAGAATGCTTTCTGGAAAGAAATTTAAGTCCTATGACGCAGTAAACTCTGAAACTGAGGCCTACTTTAAGGAGGAAGAGGTATCGAAAAGTTGGTATCGAAAAGTTGGAAAATCGCTATTTTCGTTATATCGCACTCTCAGGCAGCTATGTTGAATAATAAAATCGAGTTTTGTCAAAATGTTGTTTTTTCATACTTTATAATGCAAGTTGTTTGACCATCAATATACGATTAAATTTGCCAATAAATGGTCAAAATTTAAAATAAGCTGAATCGAATAAAAATTACGCCTGCCTTCCATACAAAATCATGTTGCTGTATTGATGTTTTCACATCGTCGCGCATCAAAATATAAAGTTATCATGCCGAAACTTTGAACTTGATAGATATACTCTAAAAAGGACTGAATCGGATTGAAACCACACCTACCTCCCATACAAATTTATGCTTACATATATCTTAAATGTTGCAGTATGCATGAAAATGACACTAAAAATTTTTTCCATAGTGAATGATTGTAAGGTGATCATATTATGTATGTAATCGCACCTTGGCCATCAGCCGATAGGCACACAGGGGGATTTACATGGAACACATTAGTGTACGTGCCGTAACTGTGTGCACTACGGTAGTGCGACTACACCCTCTCCGTGGGGGCGGCTAGAAACATGCTCTAGCTTAGAATCGTCTATGCTTGAGCGCTGGCAAAATGGTAGTCGGGCGGAGAGATGCAAACTCTCTAAAAACTGCCCCAAATCTAAGCCGAAACAGCATATGCCGATAGATGCATGGCCGTGGGGGTGCACGGTCTTAATATGCGAACTCAGAATACCTGCCGCCCTTGTGTTTTAAGCTAAACTTCTCTTGGCAATCTGGCTCTACCAAGGGTGACTTGTACTTCCAGACTACTCAGACAGTCAAGCTGCCATCGAATCTCTCTCATCATGGGAGTTCTCTTCCAAACTAGGCAAAATAAGATCAAATTATGTTGGGTGTCGGGGCACAAGGGAATTGAGGGCAATGAAGTGGCGGACAAACTAGCGAGAGCTGGCTCGTCTTCTGCACTAGCAGGCCCAGAACCTTTCTGCGGTATAAGTATAAGACAAATACCGCCAAGCGAAACCCCTTATCAGCTTTAATGCAGCTTTTGACAGAATTAGTCTTAGCAGAACAAACCTACGCCTAATAGCCGGCTATCTCTCAGGACATAACTGGTTAAAGTACCACCTCCCCAAAACCACCTCTGACACGGAGTGTAGACTCTGTCTGGAGGAGGATGAAATATCAATCAATCATCAAAAGTTCGACAAGATCAATTCTATCATTTATTAAAAAGGTAGAGGAGATTCTAGTGTCTTAGACAGGCTTGAGTACAAAAGACCTCGTATGGTCGCAGTGCCAGTAACACTTGTGGTTGGCCCTCAGATGTATGAGCCATAGGGCTCATATCCTCTAACAGACTTCAGTCTGGTTTCGCGTGGTCCACTTGATGAACAAGGATCTTGTCTTTGGTCCAAAGTCACGCTTTCTGTTGATTGATTGAATCTCACCTAGCCCAATGCCGTACTACTGATTCATTAATTTATTGAGTGTCATATTCGTGACTTTATGGCCAAAACTGATTTAAATTCATTAGAAATATTGAATTAATGAACTGAATATATAGACCTATGAAGCATACGTCACAATATCATATCTAAAAGTATGCAACCAATGAATGTTAGACGTTTCCATTTGTCGTAAGAACGCTACGACCACATAACAACATAGAATACCTTAGGGGGTAACTTCCCTCTGCCTTCCATTGGTAATTTATACCAATTGTATCAATATATGACAAGTAACTATTGACATTGTTCGATTAAAGTGGCCATTCGTATGCAAACAATAGTCCTTCTTGGGTCGTCTTAAAGCATTTCACGCAATTGGCAAATACCTAATAAAAATTCCATCATGATAAGTTTTTACCCCAGCCATCACATATGCACTACAAAAGATATAAGTCAACCTATCTACCTACTTATTCATACGTATTCTGTAGAGTCAATTAAGAGCATCCTATATTTATGTTGTCCTTCATAAACTATGTATACCACATTGATATACATATGTTTGTTTATAGAAATGTCATGAAAATCTTGCCCAATTATTTAGCAAAAATGTCAAAGTGAAAATGGGAAGAAAAAATATCACAAATGACCCCAAAAAAAATCTCCGCATAAATTGACAACATGTTGTCGCCCTACGATGATAATAATGATGATGATGAAGGAAGTCATAGTTCAAAGGGAGTCAGTAAGAGAGAGAGAGAGAGAGAGGGAGAGCGAGAGGTTGAAATTGAGAGTGAGGAAAAAAAAAATAGAAAATATTTTTATATATTCAATTTTTGTGCATTTTCTTTTTGGCACCCCATGTGTGAAAATATTTATTCGAATAATAAGGATATGTTGATAATGCATGCTCGTACTCGTCCATATGAATGGTAGGGCATAGCTAACAGATGTGTGTTATACTCGCTTGAATAGCAAACATTTCGAGTGAGGGTGTTTTTCGCAGAAATACAAAACGTGCTCAGAAATAAAAGAAAAATATTTTGCAAGAATCCAAGTCGAAGAGTGAAGGAAAAGTCAATACCATCATTGAGTAACCGATGTCATTTATGAGAGTTCATTGAACGTATTTCATTTATTAATTTTTTTTGTTTTTTTTTGCTTCAGTAGAATTCAGAATTACAATATTGTTTATAGTTTATTAGATTATTGCTTTTTTAGGTAGATACTAAACACTGGAAAAGTTACTAATGTACTTTGAAGCCAAAGAAAACATCAAATATATATGGGGAATGCGGAAAAAAAACCTATATCCTAAATAAAATGCGAATAAAGCCATTTAAGTATAAGAAACTCATATTGGATGTGTATAGAAAATAATTTTCTTATTCAATTCTCTTTTTAAAATGGTAAAATTTATCTTTCTAGCTATTATACTTCAAAAGTTATAGATTGATATATGATATTACCTAAGAAATGTAGTTTTTCACATCACTTCGTGAATATCTTCAAATATAATGTTACGAAAGTTATATAAATGTTAAGAAACGATATTTGATGTAAAAGAAAATAATTTAACCTATTAAATTGTCTCTTCAAAATGATAATTTTTATCGTTTTTGCTATTGCTCTGACAAAGTTATAGTCCTCTATATGATGTTACCTAAGAATTTTAGTTTTTCACATACATTGGCACAATAACTCGAAATAGAGTGTTAATATAGTCGTATTAGAATACTATATTATATATTGTTAAAATATATTGTCAAAACAGCAAATTTTATCTTTCATCCTTCTATAGTCTTCATGTTATGGTGCTTCATGTGAAATAACCAAAATAAGATGGATTTTGCACATTCCCTCTGCATTAATTCGAAATTGAGTGTAATGAAAATATTAAGAAACTGAAATTTTGTAAATATGAGTAAAAATTGACTAATGAATTCTCTTTTCAAAATGCTAAATTTAATCTATCTCATTCTTATACTTTTCAATTTTTAGTGAGCTTTAAGATAGTATAAAAAAAAAAAAAAACATTTTTTTATTACATTCCTTTAGCAAATTGTTCGATTTTGAGTATATTTGTGAGTCATTTAGATTGAGCAAATGTAGTTTAGATGCAAAAATTTTTCTTAATTATTATTTTCAAAATTCTTCATTAAATCACGCTTTTAGTTCTTAAGCGATTTGTGATATTAAGTACTTACAAAATTGATTTTTTTCACATACCTTCGGCAATAACTCCAAATTGAGTAAGCATAAATGAGTACAAATCCTAAGAAACCATATTTAATATTATCCAAAATATTTGTTATTATTATTTTCACTTTCAAAAAAGGTAAATTACAATCATCTAAGTATTATGTTTCTAAAGTTATAGAGCCTTTAGTGATATTACCAAAATGTTTGATTATAACACATTACGTCAGAAGTAGTTTGCTTTTGAGTATGAATGAAATCATATAGATTGAAGCAATATAAATTTATTGTATACGTAAAAATATTTCTTCTTTAATTCTATTTTCGCAGTTAATATTTCCCACTAATAATTTTTTTATGTTTTAAAGCGATATATGACACTACTTAAGAAATTGAGTTTTTCATATATTCTCAATATTAACTCTAAATGAGTGAACATAAATGAGTAGAAATATTGGAAACTCATATTAAATGTACATGAAAATAATTTTTACTATTAATTTCTCTTTTGAAATTTGTAAATCATAGCTAAATCACAAATAAATATTTTAACTCATACCTTTAGCAAGAGTTGAAAATTGAGTGAGAATAAAGCCACTTAACTTTGAGTAGTTCAAATTTAAGTCACAGTTTTGTCTCTTCTAGTGCCCGCTGAGTTCTGTGCTGGACTTTAGCAATTTAGTCATATTAAAAAGTTTACTAATTGCATCATAACATATTTTTAGGCGAAATAGCCAAAAGCACGTACTTCTTGGCATATCACTTGTGCAACAGAAAACAAAAAATGTATGTTTGAAGTAATTATCAACATTAAACGCTTATCAGTGCGGAAAGAAATGAGCAGCAAAGAATTTGATCATAAAAGAAATAAACGTGCCTAAATGCTAATTACGATTGGCTGTATATTACATAAATAGATCTTTTGGACAATTGCTGGGCCAAAGTGTTAATAGTTCGGAGTCGTTGTCGTTCTCACTTCAATGATGATGCATAAAAAGCATTTAGTTTTAGTGCTATGTCTCATATCAATTTATGGTAAGTTTGAAGATTGACAATTTTATTTTCATTCTGGTGCTAATCCCAATTCAATTCAATTTCGTTGCAACCCTCCCACTCAAAGCCTTTCAGACAACATATGCTTTTTTCAAATTTAAAGACGAATCTGGCGAAGAGGATGAGAAATTTTTCAAAATACCCAAATTTAGTCTTTTTAAGCCTTTCAAACTGGACAAAATCATCGATAAATTCGAAGCCAAATCGGATAAGCTAAATGCCAAACTCGATAAGTTTGATGAGATATTCGCCGAGAAAAAAGAACTCTTTGATGAAAAGTTAATCAAATTCTTTGAGGATAAAGAGAAATCTAAAATAATACTCGATAAATTTAAGGAAGAACTTGAAGACAAAAAAATTGCAGAACTGGAGAAAAAAGAAGGTGAACCAGCAATAAACCCATTAGAACCGGAATCAGAGGGAAGGGCCAAACCGTATGGCAAAGGTTCCATAGATAATTTGCGTGTAGTGTGCCTGCAATGTTCTCAACCGACAGTCAAACCATCTTATGATGAGAATGATCGAAAAGAGAAATATGATAGAACATATGATTATAGTCCAAAGAGAAAACCACAACAATGTAATCATCATTATAATTATAAGCACCACGACAATGATGATGATGATGATGATGATGATGATGATGATGATGATCGTTATGAGAACGATGACGATGAAAATGGTAGATATCATTATAATCCCCATTATAGAAATGTACCAGTTCGACCATACGATCCAGAGCCATCACCTCGTCGAACCCATAGTTATAATGGAGCTCAACGTACTTATGAAGATGATAATATTCGATATTTTTCATGAAAATCGTTGTGATAATCTTTCTTTAATGTTAAAAAATAAACTAATAAAAAGTTGTTTTAAAAATGTGGAAATTTTAAAGTCGATAAAAGCCTGCTTTCAAAAAATCATTCTTTTGTACTGGAGCTAAGCTTGGTTTTCGTCCATTTTCAAGCAGATTTACATGTTGATCAAAATAATCGTATATTCCGAGCTTCAGTGCAGTTGATTTATATTTATATGTTGATTTATAGTCGAGAACAAACTTTTATATGAAAGGTAGACGTGGTTTTTATCCGATTTCCGAATCCGATCCGAATATGTCCATTAAATCAAAACTAGAATTGAATGTTGCAAATTTTTGCTTGCTAAATTTATATTTTCATGTGTATAAAGAATCATAATTTTTGTATGGAAGGTAGGTCTCATTTCTATCCGATTTCGCCCCATTTTTGGACTCGTGCACTCGGGAGCATAAGTTTGTACTGAAGGTTGGAGTGGTTTTAATCATGTTTAGTACATTTTCGAAAAATGCTATTAGTTGGTAAATATAAACTCAAATACCGAGTTTCAGCTTGATAATTTGATTTTTTCATTCGAATAGTGTGAAAACATATATCCGGAAGCATACTTTTATATGGGAGGTAGGTGTAGTTTTTATTCGATGCAGCCCATTTTTAAATATGTTTATTATTCGGTAAATATACTCATATGCAACAAGTTTTAGCTTGACTGGATTTAATTTTCGTATACAAAGCGTAAAAACATGCATTAAACAACATATTTTTGTATGATAAGTAGGCTTAGTTTTAACGAGTAAAAAATTAATTAAAGAACGAACCGGTCTATTCGCTACTGAAAATAATTTTATGTACAAATTTTCAGCTCGATTGCTCTGTAATTACGCCAGTTATTGTGCAGCAGACTGGCAGACATGACTAAACCGACTCATATCGTAATTCTTATCAGTAATACATAAAGTTTTCTATATCTCAATCTGGCCTTGATAGTTTGAGCGTAAATTAAAAATAAAAATAAATAAGTTCGCACTAGTGGTGGCTCTGAAACACTACCGCGAAACGAACTCAATTTGGGCAGCATTGAAGAGAGCTGATTTTGAGTGACAAAACAATTGGAACCTAGCTGTTCATATAAAATCTGTCACAGAGCACTTTCAGAAACTTTCTTCTGCTATTGAAAGGATTCTTAATTCTTCAAGAGGCGGATATTTGTTTTTCTGGGAAAAATTAAAAATACTACTGAAATGTAACAAAATCGGTAACAAAGCGATAGCCTTCTAGCCACTAGAGCTTGATAAATTAAGTTAGGAATATGTTCGCAGCATGATCTTGTTTTTTTTTTTATACACGTTTTGACAGCGATGTTTCAACATTTTTGCTCAGATAGTAGTTGACGTCCAAGTGTCCAAAATATTCATTTGAAACAAATTACTTTTTTGAGTCCAAAGGCTCAAGTTTGAAAATCAATATATAAAAATGCCAATTTTATCTGATGATTCGATTTCAAATTGCTTCATTTTACTCCGTGCGGCTTCCATTGAAATATAAGAATGGCCCTTTCGTTCAACGAGAGCTATCACGTTGGCCAATGTTTGCGGAATTTTTAATTAGTACTTTACAAATTTCGTCGTGATACTCCTGATTATACCATTCATTCCTCTGAGGCCGATAGTAACATAATCCGCATGAACACGCGAGCAGTCAGTGCAGCATTCTCAGATTTGTAAAGGGAGTCGCGTTGAATGGGTTTCACGGTGAACGAACGCAAGACGAAGTACTTAGCGTCGAGGAACAAAAAGTCCCGGCGTCTTGGAAAGTACGTCACGCTTGATAACTACGCTTTTGAAGTAGTGAAGATCTTTGTCTATCTTGGAACCAGCATTAACACCAGTAATAACGTCAACCTGGAGATATTGCGAAGGAGCACACTTGCTAACAGTTGATAGTTTGGACAATTTCCACCTCAGATGAGGGAATGCTTGGAGTTTTCGAGAGAAAAAAGTTCTACGCAAGATCTTTGGACTTATTTGCGTTATTGGCGAATATCGAAAGGGTACAAGCATGAGGTCTATGGGCTATATGCCGACATCGACATAGTAAAGCGCATTAAAATTCAGCAGCTTCACTGGCTAGGTCATGTCGAGTGAATGGAAGAACACGCTCCGGCTAAGAAGCTGCTATATTTGGAATCCGCTGGTGGACGACGCAGAAAAGGCAGACCTAACCTCCGGTGGAAAGACCAGGTATCGGAGAACTTGTCAGCGCTTGTAATCTCTAACTGGCGCCATCGAAGAATATAATTGGCCACATAAGTAAAGAAATAAGTAAGTAATTTTACAAATTTCCTCTGACGTTATGTGCATAGCCTCAGTCAAGTCATTGACTTTGATTCGATGATCATATAAATCCATTGATATACCTTTTCGATTTAGTATTAATCCGTTGAGGCAATCAGAAAATGTACAAAACCAAAGCAGACAAGTCCCCTATATAATCCCAAAGTAAATTGAATACGGAGAAAAATTGTTTATTAAACTGAAGCTGTCTTCACAATGGATACATTTTCTTTGAAACCTACTTTTCTCCAAGAAACAAAGATTTTCTCTAATGGCAATTATAAAAAACATGAGCTCTCAATTTACTGTCATTTGAAAAGTTTTTAATTTTAGTTGTTTCCATTTGTATGAAAAATCTCTCACTTTCTATCCAATATACGCATAAAAATCTCGTCCATTAATATATTCTCTAGGCAGTTCTTTTCATATACAGACACACACACACACACACACACACACACATTCTCACATATTTATATCACATTTTTATCCACCTTCCCAAGCACATTTGCATATAAATTGAATTGAAAACATCAGAGAGTAAACATTCTACGATATCCATATAATTTTATACGTGTGCTGGCTCGTTGTCATCGAAATAGAATGATGGATGAATGGATAAATTATATGAGTGTAATACTCATAGAGATATTTACTCCCATATGTACCAGTACAAGTGAGTATGTGTACTTACGGCTATGGTGTAACTCAATTTAATTATTCCATAAAAACATATACATTTACTTGCATATGAATATCATAGAAATAAATATCATAGAAGAAAAAAATATTGAACCGTCTTCAAGAAAGCGCTATAAAACAATAAATCATAATTATTGTAGAGTTGATGAGAAGGAAATGAAAAGAAATCTAAGTTTCGGTAGGGACAGAACTATAATGGTCTGGGAGGTTTATTTGTATTGTTAGGGTTACTGGAAGATGTTGTATTGGGGTTTGATAACAGATGTCGCGACTAGTTCATTATTCCATTATCTCATCTGGCAATACCGCCATGTTGAAGTGTCATAATTAGGCTTTCTTTTTCAGTATCTGTCATTTCGCTGAAGTGTAAACAACATAGTTTCCGTGTGCCCTAAAAATGTCGACTTTTGTACCGAATAATGTGTTTTTGCGAGGAGTTTAACATCATTACTTTAATATAAAAAAAAAGGGCTGCCAAAAGTTATCGTATTTTAGTGGAAGTGAATAGTGACCATGCTTTAGCTGAATGAACGTGTCAGAAGTGGGGTTTGCACTATTAAAAAAAGTGGCAACATTGATTTCGAAGACGACGAACGACCCGAAGCGCCACCAAAGTTTGAGGATGAAGAATTGGAGGCAAGGTTCGATGAAAATTCATCACAAACGCAAGATGAACTCGCAAAAACACTTGGAGACACTCAGCCAACCATTTGCCATTTTTTAAACACAATGGGAATGATTCGAAAGCTAGGAAATTGGGTGTCGTATGAACTGAAACCATGAGACGTCGAACGCCGTTTTTTTCATGTGTGAACAACTGCTTCAACGACAAAAGAGAAAGGAGTTTTTACATCCAATTATAACTGGCAATGAAAAATGGGTCCATTACGATTATCCACACCGTTGGACAATGTAAGGATACCCCGGCCATGCCTCAGACAAGTCCGGCAGACAAGTCGAATATTTATGACGAGAAGATCAGGCTGTGTATTTGGTGGGATCAGCTAGATGTGGTGTGTTATGAGCTGTTGAAATCGTATCAGACGATCACAGGAGACCTGTACCGATGACAATTGATCCTTTTGAGCCAAGCATTTCGAGAAATCTAGCCGCAATACGGTGATAGACACGACAACGTTGTGGCGCCCGTTAAAACGTACTTAGAAATGCTCAAATGGAGGTCCTACCCCAACCGCCGTATAGAACAGACATTGCTTCTTCCGATTACCACTTAATCCGATCGATGAAACACAGCCTGGAGGAACAGCGCTTCCATTCTTATGAAGAAACCAAAAATTGAGTAAATTTATGGATGGATTCCCTCAAAATATGTCGACATCTTCCGACGCAGAATTCATATGCTGCTAGAATGATTGGGAAAAAATAGTGGCTGGTGACAGACAATACTTTGAATACAAAATACAATTTCAAAATACAATTTCAATATTCTAAAATAAACCGCGCGATCTTGTTAATACTCCCAATATCATCTCAATATAAACCCAACTCGGTAATTAATTATTTTCGAGTATGATAGCGTTCAATATTTTGTAAAAAAAAAACATCAATTTTGTAGGGGAGCCCCCAGAAAGAGTCAATATTAGGGGCTAACTTTGTTAGAAAGAAATCGGGGGTACATTGCTGGGAAATTACAGGGTACTTAGCCGATTTTCTAGTGCTTCACGTTCATTTTATATGAAAGGTATTCTATGCAGTCAAGTCAGGGAGTATAAGTGCTTTCAGAGAAAAAGTTGTGTAGGTTGAAAAGGTTGACCATATATTTTATCCATTAAAGGGTATTTTGGTAACGGTGGGGGGATGAACTTGTAAAATCTAGATATTGGAGCAGAGATAGGGGTAAGTACGTTTCGGAGAAGTGTTGGGGCACAAAAACTAATGAGGATTACTCATATATTTCACAACTTTAGGGGTGATTTCTGGCCAATTGTAAGCTGAATTTTTGATTTTCGACTGATTGTATGTGCACTTTGTAGGAAGAAGGGCGGCCCTACATTTGACCATTCAAACGACACTTTAATACTGATGGGAGTGGAATTAAAAAGAAAAAAAATTTTAATTTTCAGAGATGGAGATAAGAGATAAGAATCTTTCAAAAAAATGTTGAGCAAAAAATACCTCTATCTTTCTTGGGGCAATTATATGGGTATTTATCGATTTTCAGGTGCTTTAAATTGATTTGATAAAAGAGCTCTTCTAAGGAGTAAAGATATGGTGTATGTATGCTTCAAAAAATATTGGCTGTCATGCGGCTTTGTAATTTGCCACTTTTCGACGATGCTTAAAAATTTACAATATCATCATCATCATCATCAGAAGCAGCAGTATAGACAGTGAACATAGTTACCAATGTCAATGTAATGACATATTGTCCCTCTATGTACGTATTCACATAAAGATATTTTAATTTGTAGTTATTACTGATGTTGTTGTTGTTGGTATTTGCTTTTGTTTTTTTTTTCTTTTTGACTTCAGATGAATGACGAAAAAGTGGATTATTTTGTCATCGAACTCAATGGGGATTTTAAACTGACTGATAACGATAATGACGACGGAGAGGGCACATTAAAGCATATACGATAAAACAATAAAGCAACTCAGAGAGAGAGCGAGAGAGATAGAGAATAATGTCAAAGTATGAGACAAAGTGACTGAGCTAAAGTGAAAGGGAGTGTGTTCATAATTATTAAGAATTATCAACAACGACAAACGATTTTAAATGATTTTTGTAGTTTTTAGAAAATAAAAGTAGGCAAAGAAAATAAAACAGTTATTCAATTTATGAGCGACAATGTAGTTCGCAAGGGAAATAATTGTTGGACCAAAAAAATATTTGAATAGATAGCACTAGAAGATAAGCTACAAATTAAGTGGCCATCTAAATGATAAAGAGACACCATCAAGAAAGTGACAAGCCGATGGATAAAGACAGCTAAATACAGAGAGTAGTTGTAAATGGATGAATGATGACGATGATTATCATCGAAATATCATTTTTTCGCTATTTTCGAAAGTTCCGAAATCTGGTAGTTGTTTTGTGGGTGGTAACGGTATGTGTTAGAGCACTGGATTTCGATTTTGATACGCGGGACGCCACATTTTTCAAGATTCCATAATATAAATGTGAGTTTAAAAAGCGTAAAAGAGTTGTGAGGCTAAATGGTGGTGAAATCTAGTTTAAAGTTTCAAAAACTAGAGGAAGTATCGATAAAAATTCCATAATTTCTTAGCAATGGCCCCTGGATATATAAAATGTATGACCTAATCCTATTGATTTTGTCTTGCAAACATTTTGTAGAAACATATCTACCATGTAGCTCCGCTTTTTACAGGGAATTCCTTATAAAATTCGCTCCTATTTTTCTTGCTGTAGTTCTAGAAGTGTAAAATATTTGATTTTAGTTTTTGCACGCTAGCATTTTTCTTGTAAATACATACGTACTTACTGGCTCTAGACCTTCGAGGGGCTGCAGTACAAAATAACGTTAAAAATACCTGCCAATCGATCAGAGTTGTCAGATATGGGCTCCAGAAAATGAATGCTACGTTAGACTCACATTAATATTTTATCGTAAACATTTTTTTAGAATATACTAACCCTCTGTCTCAATTATTTAAAGGGGCTCCCCTACAAAATGGATGTTTTTTGTTACAAAAATCGCTTTCACTGCTCTCAGAGCACTCTTAGAGTGATCAAATCTTTGTTGGACAGCATCAATTTCAGCATTTCAACATTTTCTCTTGGAACTCTAGTACAAAATTACGCTAAAAATATCATACAAATCGACAAATACAGCCAGCAATCGCCTCTAGAGGGGACAATCTAAACACGATCCTTATTAATGTACCATCCTCAAGATTTTTCCTAGAACACTTACCCTCTAGCTCCGACAATATTAATTCTATCTTTCATTAAAAAGGTAGAGGAGATTCTAGTGTCGTAGACAGGCTTGGGTAAAAACAACCTCGTGGTCGGAGTGCCCGTAACACTTGTGGTTGGCCCTCAGAGGTATCAGCCGTAGGGCGGCTCATATCCTATAACAGACTTCAGTCTGGTTTCGCGTGGTCCACTTGATGAACAAGGATTTTGTCCTTGCTCAAACGTCACGATCTCTTTTGATTGATTGATACTCTCTAGCTCGTAAGGGGGCTCCCTCACAAAATATATGTTTTTATATTTTGTTTTAAAGCGATTCTCGAAGAGTCCTATAATTTTTTATGCAAAAGGCTTTTGGCTATAAGCTAGTATTATAATACTATTAACTACAACACTATCAGCATTTATCTTGTAGTCGAGAGTGTCTCTGAGCCCTTTAATTTTATTACTCAACTATTGAATACTTCACACTCTAACTATTAACACTATTAAAATAAATAATACAATTACTATACGCTTGCAGTTACTTTTTGTTCTCCCACTCTTTTCCTCTCTCTCTCTCTCTCTCTCTCTCTCTCTCTCTCTTTCCCTACGTTCATAGTATTCTCACTGCACCAATTTACATCGACTCCATGGAAGCAAGGGCAATTAAATTCAAATCCCCAAATGAAAATCTCTGCTGAAGTTCAAGAGTAACAGGAGAAAAAAAAAAACAATTAATTGTACCACAAGATTTGTAGTAGCAAAAGGAAAAAGGATGGGAAAAATTGTGAAAGTAAAAAGAATGCGAAAAAATATACAAAACAAGAGAACGGAACCATAAAACCAACTACTCTATGGTACTAGACTACTACCTAGGCGCCTAAAAGGTGATAATACAAAAGAAAATTGATGCAAGAAATGGTGTTGGAATTTAACGCATTTGATTTGCTTTTTCTTCTCTTATCGTTGGTAGCAAAATTTAATTGCATTTGTATGGTATTCGTAACAAAAAAATATTGTAGGACGAAGATGAAGCAAAAACAAGCAAAAAATGTCGGAAGATGATTATGACTGTCCCAAAGTTAATCAAGAATTCAACTTAACTATTATTATTTTCCAATTGTGATTATAGAAAGCAACCTCCGACAAGGAGGTTAACCCCAAAGGATCATAATATGTACATAGTAGAAGCAGCAAACTGACGAAAAAAATTTGCAAAACACGGAAGCACAGAAAAGAGAAAGTAGAAAGAGATAACTTGTTAAACTTTGTCTCTGTTTTTTGGGGTTTTCTTTATTTTATTACAATACCTTTCTTTTGCTTTGGACAATCAGGCCAAGTATTACCGACAATACACAGCTTTCTGTTTGGGGTCATTGTTGCTTGTTAATTTCAGTTTGACTCGAGTTTGCTCATATTACTGCTACTACTACATATATTTTGATTATGCTGCGTCAAGCAATCGGAAGTTTCACTAAGAAACAACAACGAAAAAGAGTGGAGACGAAAATGTAGACAAGCAGACGAGCAACAACTATTTACTACAATACATATATATATATATAAATTGCAATTAAGATAATCAAAAAAGTTTTGACAACCGGCTGTCATACGTGAAAAATAGAAAATTCTCCCCAAAAATATCCCCAAAAAATTTATGAAAAAAATTCCAAATTGAACTACCACTCTACCACATCCCTTAGAGTATGCAACAACTGACTGCAGACAACATATGCCTTTTGTATATACAATTTATTTGTTGTTATTATTGCATTCGAGATTAAGGTGTGTGAAATTGTTTGCGAAAAATATAAAATACGAATAATTTGAAGCATTTCTTGCCAAGAGAGCATAATGGAATTCCTATTCTGGAAGTGCCTACTTTTCAGATTTAAAAGTCACTACGAAAACAGAAAATTTGTAGAGAAGCTCCCTAGGAAGGGAACCTATGAGGTAAATATATTCAGAGCCAATGTTGAGAAAGAAAAATTAACGTGGTTCGGTATATATTTCAACGCTCTGGGCATGATTTCTGGGTAGCTATTTTCATTTTTCATGTGTTTTCACGTATGGTAGGGAGAGGATAAACATTTTCGAAGAATACGCTAAGGAGGAAACATTATTGGAGATCAGTCATATATTTCACTGCTCTAGAGGAGCTCTAGGTCTAGGTCCTTTATAAATTCGACCGCTCTAGGGGCGATTTCTAGGCAGCAATTTTCGTTAATATTAAGGAGGAAAAGCCAATGGGATCAGAAATATATTTCAACGCTGTATGACGATTTGTGGCTGACTAATGTCGATTTTCAGACGTTTCTAGGTTCATTTTGCATGGCAGACCCTTTAAATACGAATTATTTGAAGCATTTCTTGCCAAGAGAGCATAATGGAATTCCTATTTTAGAAGTGAATACTTTGGAGTTTTAAAAGTCACTATAAAAACATAAAATTTGTTGAGAAGCTCCCTAGGAAGTGAAGCTATGAGGCAAGTGTGTTATATCCAGAGAAAATATGGAGGAAGAAAAACTAACGGGAGGTCAGTCGCACATTTCGTCGCTCTAGAGAAGCTCTAGGTCTAGATCTTTTATAAATTCGACCGCTCTAAGGGCGATTTCTATGCAGCTGTTTTCGTAAGTATTGAGGAGGAAAAGCCAATAATTCTAAGCGCCGCCAGGATACCCAACACTTGGTCCTTCCAACGAAGATTTGGTCTTCCGCTTCTTCTGCGTTCTTCAGCAGGTGCCAAATTAAATACCCTCTTCGCTGTAGCGTCGTCTTCCATTCGCTCGACATGACCCAGCCAACGCAGCCGCTGAATTTTCATTCGCCTGACTATGTTAATGTCAGCGTACAGCTCATACAGCTCATCGTTGTACCACATTCGGTACTCGCCATCAACGCAAATAGGTCCGAAGATCCTGCACAAAACTTTTCTCTCGAAAACTCCAAGCATCCTCTCATCCGTGGTGGAAATTGTTCAGGTTTCTACTCCATATGTTAAGACAGGAATAATGAGGGACTTGTAGAGTGCGTTTTTTGGTCTTCGAGAGAAGGCTTGACTACGCAATGGCTTACTCAGCCCAAAGCATCACCTGTTAGCTAGAGTTATCCTACGCATGATCTCCAGGCTAACATCATTACAGTTGTTGATGCTGGTTCCAAGATAGACGAAGTCCTTCACCACCTCGAAAGTGTAATTGTCAACAAGACGCCGGACCTCTTTGTTTGTAGACACTAGATACTTCGTCTTGCCCTCGTTCACCATAAGACCCATTCGACGTGACTTTCGTTCCAATTCAGAGATTGCTGCACTGACTGCTTGCAAATTGATACCGATTATGTCAATATCGTCGAAATACGCTAGCAGCATGACCCTTTGTTGAAGATATTGTCATTATGTCGCAAATCTGCAGCTCGTATAATTTTCTTCATAATAAGGTTGAAGAAGTCACACGATAACAAATTACCTTATCTGAAACCTCGTTCGGTATTAAACGGAGGGAAGAGGTCCTTCCCAATTTTCATTGCACAACAAGAGTTAAACAGTCGATTTTCAGGCATTTCAATTTTCGGGAGTCCCTTTAAGGGTTAGAGATAGGGCGCAAGTATGTAAAAAAAAAAATATCGAGAAGCAAAAATTAATATGAATCGGTCATTTTGTTTACCCATCTGGAAGGAATTCCTGGGCTTCTATCGGAATATTTGTCCATTCGCAGATGTTTTGAAAATTGACAAATAGCTTCAGGCATCATCTGTAAAGAAGTCATATGTATGGTAAGTTCCTATTGATTTTTCCTCATTGACATATCCTCTGAATAGACTTATTCCCTATTTCCACCCCTAAAGGGCCCTCCCATGCGACATGACTGAAAGAATACTTACAAATTTACAAATATCCATATAACTGAACAGGAATCACAGGTAGATAAGGATGACCTCCTTCATTTTGCTTATTCAACATTTGCTCCACACATACTTAACTTCTAACACCACTCCTCTAGGGGACTTCCATACAAAATGACCGAGAATCATTTCAAAATCGAAAATAAATACCCAAGAATCGCCCCTAAAGCGGAGAAATATATGACTCATCCACATTAATTTTACCTCTTTAATATTTCCTTCGAACATAGTTACCCCCTATCTGCATCCCTTAAGGGCACTCCCATACTAAATTGTTAAATCATTGTATAGGATTGCTGGAAATTATGTGAATTTTATATTTTTATACAATTCAACCCGCCCTAATATACATGTATGTAATATTGTATTGTAACTAAATGTTATTAATATTATTTGCCTTTTAAAGTTTCAACTTTCTTCCTTACTTGCAGGCTTTTTGCCAAAAACTTTGTTTAAGAAACAAAAACTAAATTTGTTGTGTCATTTTCTTTGGCTTTGAATTTCTTTTCTTGCCCTCCCTACAGCATGATTTTACAATGTCCATTTGTGTTGTAATATTAAACTAAGTACAGTACATTGGGACTGAACAAATATAAAAATGGTAATAAGAAAATGACCAACATAGTAAATTTTTTTCTCTTTGGTCAATAACGAAACTTATACATCTCGAATTATTCATTAAAAGTTTTTCCGCTGAGGTTAAAGATAGCACAAACAAAAAAAAGGGAGGATGCTAGAAAAGGCTAATCTCATTTACATATTGCATATTTTTAGGTGCTTACCAAGTAGTCACTATTTTCATTTTTTTGCATATTGTACATTTTCTTAGTTTTATTTTTAGTTCCTTCCTTTTGGTCCATTGTCTGTCTATAGTTTTGTATTGTTTAACAATAAAATTACATGATTTTGAGTTTTTTTTAGAAAACGAATTGTCATTAAAAGACGAACTCAAATTATACTTCAATAAATAAAAAAGCGTAGCTCCTAAATGTGATCTATAGTTTTTCGGTTTGAGTTAAACATATTTTTCTTGCTATAATGATGGATGCATTTAATCCTGATGAGAACAAAGGAGAAATTCAAAGTTGTATCTAGGAGCCTCAACAAACATCTACTTCACCGACGGCTCCAAAACTGAGATCCGTACGGGTGTTGGCTGGCGGTTTTGCTAATTAGAATTGTTTGTCATACTGAAAGTAGCTCACTGGGTAATAGAGAAGAATTGGCTGAGAAAACTGATTGGTTTCTGCAGCAACAGAAATGCAAAAATTGCCCCAAATCAAATGTAAATGCTCAAATCTGTCGCAAAGGGTTAAGACTGGAAACTGCTCTTAAAACTTCAAAAGCTATCCAAGAATGTATGTCGGAACTCAACTCCATCGCAAGGATAGGTTTAGGAATATATTTGGCTTCCTAAAATTATAAATCAAAAATGTTTTCTACTCAAGTTTTTCAGATTTAATTTTTTATACAAATTTCTTTATTTCTCTTTCGAAAGTAAGTGACCATACCTTGAGTAACCGATCTGACTACCGATCTGCCTACCGATCTGACTATCGATCTGATTCCAAGAGATAACAAGATTAAGACAACTCTACAACCTAATAAATATTACTAAAAATATTTTCAATCGCTCCGAAAATCATCGAAAATCTACTAAAAAACTTTATTTTAACTGTTCGTGTCCCCTATCTCCACCTCGTAAAGAGATTTCTGTAAAAATTTGGCAATTTTAAGTAAAATTTGCTCTAACTGTTGAAAATTGACTTATTTCTATAAAATTGGCTCTTAACTTTCTCAGAAGACTTCTAGAGGGATTGAGAGTATCAGCGTCCCGTTTATTTTTACTTCCTACCATATTTTCCAACTTTGCGCCAAGGCTTAGCGGAGCTCCGATACGCATGGGACTTAAAAACACAGAAGAAACACTAAAAAAAACTACCTAGTTGATCAAGGATAGATAGCTCAAATCTATAACCGATTCGCATTCATTCTTCATCTTTAATATTTTTGCAAAAACAAAAACACTAATAACCAAATACATTTACCCCTATCTCCAAACCTTAGAGGAGCTCCGATACAAATGTAGCTTAAAAACATATTGAAATCGACAGATAACTCCATAAATGTCCAGGAATAGCCTGTAGGAGACAACATTAACAACAAAATTAGTAACAACATTTTTTCGGAATATACTAATCCCCTATCTAGACCTCTTATAGCCTACACAGACGCCATAGCCTAATTCCGGATTACCAAGTTAATTCGAATTAACTCGAGCATTAACTGCAGCTAATCCGCATTAACTCTATGAGAGTTAATTCTCAAAATAAAAGATGATTAGGGCAATTTGCGATGGCAACATTGCTGAAAATTTTCTATTGTGAATTTTTTTCGATCCAATTTACAAAATATTAGATGTGTTCGTTAAAAAAAAACTTTCAACAATTGTTAACAGTTTTCAATATGAAAAGTGTTGGCGAACAAATAAATCCAGCTGTCAATTACGAACGGTGAATGTCAATTTATAAGTTTCTGATAGTTTTCAGTTCCCGAACTTCTTGTAGATTTTCTCATATCGAGGGTGACAGAGTGAGATGACACAAAAATTGATAGTGATAGTAATGTCAGTGAGCAGACCTAATAAAACAGCAATCAGCCGTTTAGTTAATCTGCAATACTGACGTCTGTCAGCTTATTATTTTATTCGGATTAAGTGCGCCAGTAATCCGGATTAACGCTACCATCTGTTTAGGCTATTAGAGCGACTTCCTTCCAAAAATTTGTGATTTTATACAATTGAGCTAATATTTTTGAATTCTGAAAAATCCCATAAAAAGATTGACATGACGTTTTCGAGAATAATATCTCATATGTTATACTTATGATATATTCCATAATGATATACAAGTCAATGAATGTCATAAATGAAAAATCTATAAAGGATTATATGAATTTATTGCCTACGAAAAAATACAACAGAATAATATACCATTTTTTTTTTTGTTTGTTGCAGGAAAAACAACCAAATAATAAAGCCAAAATTTAAATGTGTCGTACATGACACATTGCCAAATCGATATGACAGCTGTTGAGAGTCGATAAAATGCTGTACGTACGAATGAACGTATGAACATTCGATCAATGCATACCAATACATGAAGGCAGACAAATATGCGGATATTCATACCTATTTAAAATGTATAAAATGTAGTACAATGAATGATGTACTGAGGGCTGTTTTGGAGATTTATACTTGTGTCGACAATGAGTGTGTGGCTGTAAGAAGAAAAAAACAAAATTGTAACAACGATGTGACAACGAAATAATAGTAAAGGCCATGTTATGACAATATGGCAACAATATATATGGGAGTATATAGGTTTCCCAAAATGAAGGGATGAACGATGGTGAGTTGATGTTTAACCCCGCTAATGTCTGAACAACCCACACGCTAGACTAGTGTAATGCATTTTCGAAAACACTCAATGTGCCATTAACACCCTCATCAATGTGGCAGAATAGATGAGTATGTGTGAGAAAGTGATTGGGGAAGGAATAGAGCTCAACATAGTCGACAGCAACGTATTATTGCCACACCATAATGTCCCAAAGGCTTACAAGCAAACAAAAGTTTGCCCTTGTACCTACATATAAATACGATCTTCTTCTACTGCTGCTGTCACTACTTTCTTTTTTTTTTTTTCACATTTTATTAAATTTTATTTTATTTTTCTATTTTTCGTTTCTTCGTTTTAATGCAAAAAATGTGTCTGTGAATGTCTGTGCCGGGAAATAAAATGGGGTATGAATGTCCATTGAATGTCAGCTACCTCGGGTTAAAACATGATTTTTACATTTTTATTTATTTATTTATTTGCTACACGTTTTTCGCACACACACACACACACACACACACACAAATCCATTTCACACAACATCAGAGTAAAAATAAAGCAAAATAAAAGCGCCAAGAGATAAGAATAACAGAGCAACGAAATCAATACATCGCATTGCATCGCATCACATTGCAATGTATCGCATCACAACTCGAAATGTCCATTTTTCAACTGCTACTGTTTCAACTGTTCAACTCGTAAAAAATACAAAATTCCATATTCTATATTTCTATTTCATCTGCTTCTTCATCATTCTTTCACATAAAGCACATCAATCTTTGTCGAAAATAACAGTCAGTTGAACTAATCACTTCTCTTTTTGTTTGTTAACCGTCTTCAAAACTGAAAGGAGTTGCTTTTTTCTTTCTTTCTCCATTGCTGAATTTCAATAACAACCGGTTAGCAAATAGTTTCGATAGTATCAAAACTTGGATATTTTGCACTATTCATAGGTTCGAAAACGATAGGTTTGTATGAAAGGTAGGCGTGGTATTCACATAATTATACTGAAACTTGAGCTCATTTATTCGCTGATAAGAATAATGATTTTTTTTTTTTTACCAAGTGGCAATTAAATATATTTATATTTCACTTCGAAAACTTATTAAATATAAATTCGAAAATATACTTTTATATGGGAGGTAGGCGTGGTTTTTACTCGATTGCGTCCATTCTCAACTTGATTTGTTTGGGGATAAAAAAAAATATCACATGCCAAGTTTCAGCTCGATAGCTCTGTATTTAAGTACGAAAATTCAAAAATAGTATGTTCGAAAGTGCAATTTTGTATAGGAAGTAGTCGTAATGTTCTATTCTCCTATTCCTATACTTTAGTTTATTTCTTTTTTGATAAAAATAAGATTGCATGATGAATTTCAGCTCAATTGCTTTATATTTAAGCATGCAAATTCAGAAAATATATATTCGAAAACAAAATTTTTTGTGAGAAGTATGCTTAATTTTTATTCGATAACTGCAATAATTTAATTTAACCTGTTATTGATGAATTGAGGTATTATTATGTGCCAAATTTCAGCTCAATAGCTGTATATCGTAGTACGTAAATTCAAAAAACATATATTCGAAAGCAAATTTTTGTATGGATAGTAGATGTATTTTGCATTCAACTGTGAGTCTGCTCAAACTAAATGGCTAAAAACTAATTATATATGTCTATTTCAAGCTTGATATCTTAATGTTGAAGCATTCAAATTGTAAAAATATATATTCGAAAACCAAATTTTGTTTGAGAAGTGTATTTTCCATCTAATTAAATTTTCCAACTAGTTTTTTTTCGACAAAAATAATCATATGTAGTGAGTGGAATTTTAATAACTTTGTATTTCTTATCGCACAGTTAGAAAACACATATTCGAAAACAAAATTTGTTATGGGAAGTAAGCATATTTTTCATCCGATTATCAATATTTTCAATTTTCTGCATTTGTTGGCAAAAATGATATTCATTTTCAGCTTTTCACTTTTATGTTTGTTGTTCCCAAAATTAAAAATTACGATTTCGAAAACATGTTTTTGCATGATAGGTCACAGTAATTTCCTTCCGATTACGCTCATCTAAGGACTAAGTCATTAGTCAGTAAAAATAGTTTTATGCGCCGACCTACAGCTCCATAGTCCATAGGAGCCTCCCTAAGAGATAAAAGCGTAAGTAAAATTAGAGGAAATGTTGTGGTAGAAAAATGAATAAAAAAGAAAAATAATAAATATGTGGCACTGATAAACCCCGAAGGTGTAGACAGTATTATTGTGGGTGCCGTAGCTCAGTGGTTAGTAAGATCAGAATCTGTAGGTCGTGGGTTCATTCCCGGCTTAAGCATAACAAATTTAATATCGAAAAGATATTTCTTTCGAACGGTACCGATCTGTTGGCAAGCAATTGGCAATTCTTCCGACAGTAACAACTTGTAATGGAAAAGCTTCTAAAAGAACTCTGTAGCAAGGCTCAGAAAAAGTCATGTCGCAAGAGTTCTGCCCTTCAGAACCGGATGTAATGGAAAAGAAGTCGGGCCAAAGAGCCCTTCGGGGCTTACAAGTGCCATATATTTATTTATTTTTATTTATTAGAATAGACCTACTTATTTTAGCCGGTTCCGAATGGAAGAACCCTTGGGACATAACTCTTGCTGGGCTGTGTCACAGAGTTCTTTAAAAGCTTTTCCATGGCAAATTGTCACTGCTGGAAGAATTGCCAATTGCTTGTCGACGGGTAGGTACCGTTCGAGAGAAAAATAATGGCGGTCGGTCATATATTTTACCTCTCTAGAAGTGATCCAAAGTGTTTTAATGAATGTTTCAACTTGCATAATCTATTTTGGAGGTTAAGGACGAAATGCAAACTAACGAAAACAAATCAAATTTTTATTTCATGTTTATTCCAGGGTTAGTGTCGCTTTTTATGTAGCTCTATTATATATTACATTTTAAAAAGAGCGATTCGCTTGAAGGCGCTTCAAATTTTCTCCAGCATATTTTCTTTTCTTTTTGGTTTAACACGTTCACAGCTTTTATTTCATTTTTTTTTTTGTTGCTTTCAACTATTGTCCTTGTCATCTTCCTTTTCATTACTAGTATTTATTTATGTGCATATTTTGACCATAGTTCAAATCTATACACGATCTCAGCTCGATTACTAATGAAAATAGTAGCTCGTATTCGTACGATAATTCAATTGCAATAATAATAAATGTTTGTTAGAGGAATTTGATTTAAAGAAAAGCAAAACTTGTACAATACTACAAAAACAAGATAGAATGTTGTACGTTCAATGCAATGATATTCTCACAAATTGATTTTTATTTTGCGATAAATGAGATTTTGGAATGAGTCACGAATGAATAGGAAAATTGGAAAATAAATGCTGATTCTGTAAAAAAACTGCATTTTTTTTTTTCAAAACTACTACTACTACTACTACTACTACTACTACTACTACTACTACTACTACTACTACTACTACTACTACTACTACTACTACTACTACTACTACTACTACTACTACTACTACTACTACTACTACTACTACTACTACTACTACTACTACTACTACTACTACTACTACTACTACTACTACTACTACTACTACTACTACTACTACTACTACTACTACTACTACTACTACTACTACTACTACTACTACTACTACTACTACTACTACTACTACTACTACTACTACTACTACTACTACTACTACTACTACTACTACTACTACTACTACTACTACTACTACTACCACTACTACTATTACTACTACTACTACTACTACTACTACTGCAACCACTACTACTACTACTACTACTACTACTACCACTACTGATACTACTACTATTACTACTACTACTACTACTACTACTACTACTACCACTACTACTATTACTACTACTACTACTACTACAACTACTACTACTACTATCACTACTACTATTACTACTACTACTACTACTACTACTACTACTACTACTACCACTACTACTACTACTACTACTACTATTATATATGTACTACTAAGGCTACTACGACTACTTCGAATTATAGCTCAGATGAGCCTAAAAATAGATTATTAAGATTATCTAATACTAAAAGTATAAAATGCTGATACAACAACGTCGATTGTTACAATTTTTTATTACTTTCGAAGCAAAAAAAAAAAAAATGTAGTGCAAAATTATAGCATACTTTCAGGCATAACAATAAGAAGACACTATTATAAGGATAGTGTGTCCATTGTAATAAAGATTCATAGAAATCATATATCTAAGTTGAATGTATAAAAAACAACAACAAAAATAACAAAAACCAATAAATATTAGATACTAAATCCTTTACTACAGGCACATGTTTCTCTCTAGGTATATTAAGGTGAGTTAAATTGTATGAAGCAAAAATTTAACAGCTTGGGTCAACGAGAAAATATAAAATTTGAATTCTTTAAAGTATTGCTTACCAAGGGAGTAACAAGAAGATCCTAATTTAGACGTGATTTGGAAGTCCCATACAAAATGACCGAAAAAGATCTGAAAATCGACAAATAACCCCAAAAATCACCCATAAAACGATGAAATGTTTGACCGGTCCTCATTAATTTTTGCTCCACAACAATTTCTCTGAACAGACATAATCCATATTTTAATTTTTTAGAGGTACTCTCCTACAAAATTGATGCTATTAGAGCGGCTATTCTGTTTCCCTAGGAAGAAATGCTTGAAATGGTCCAAATATTAGGTTTTTTTCGCTAAACCAAACGTTTAGACATTTTGACCTACCTTAATGTATATACTCTAAATACTATTTGTAAATAAATGCACTCACTTGTTTACTTAATCGCGTACTCATGCTCAGCCGGACGGTGAAATTGCATACTTTATATTGTGTAGCATACTTTTGTGAGCACAATTTCTCATACGAACACGTTTTATAATTTGTACTTTTTTATAGCTTATTTTTGTTGTTGTGTTTGCAAGGAATACATAGACCATTTACTCGCATATTAAACGTAGATAGTATTTTAGTATAAAAGCAATGGCAGCAAAAATATTTTTCTTAACAACAGCGAAGCAAGAAACTGAAAAGCAAAACAAAATATTTCATGTACATGCAATGTATTTGTATGTATATCTTTTTTTAAGGTTATGTTTCAAACGTTGAGACATTTTATATAATCACACACATACACACACACATACATATATCGCCTAATACAATAATATGTACAAAACATTGAGACACTATGATAAAGACTGAACGATTTGTTATCGGATTTATGGGCGGATAAAATTGTAGTAGTAAACAAAGTAAGAGAAAAGAAATTGAGAGAAAAACAAAATTCAACACAAGAAAAACTATATATTAAATGTACTGAAGTAGAAGAAAATACAAAAACAATAGTACTACTACTACATTGAAATACACAAATATTTCCTTTGTCATACTAGAATTTGTAGAATACATACTTATATTACAAAATGTACTATTTATAAGTGTCAGGTTACAGGAAAAGGGTTCTATTAAGAATTACATTAACAGAATTTTAGAAATTGCGAGAAGCTACGTACCTCTTTGGGATGCTATGGTCAAAAGTGACAAGAGAGGTCCTAAAATCTATGTAGAATGAATTTTAAGAATGCGAAAAGCTTAACTCTGATAAGACCGAAGCTTAGATAACCTATACTATATCAAATAGAGTGGCATACTTTCAAAAAAGCATATTTTTATATTGGCAGTAGGCGTGGTTTTCATTGGATATCGTTCTATTTCACACATACTCGCACATTAATGAAAATAATCGTATTTGTTGAGCTTCAATAACACAGTTTTATATGTTCATGCATAGAGTTCAGTCGAGAACATAATTTTGTACGAGAGGTAGCAGTAGTTTTTATCCAATTTCGTTAATTTTCGTAATTGTCCATTCGTTTGTGGAAATAATCGTATGCTCCAAGTTTCACCTCGAAATCTGGATATATTCGTGTTTAAAGTCTGAAAATATACATTCGGATGCGAAAGTTTGTATGGCAGGTAGGTATATTTTTTATCCGATTTAAGCCAGATTTTAACAAATCGAATAATTCATAAATATAATGATATGTATCAAGTTTCAGTTTGATATTTTTACATTTTCATTTTAAAAGTGTGAAAAAACTCATTCAACAACATAATTTTGTATGGGAGGTTAGTGTAGTTTTCAACCATTTATGTTCATTTCCCACTATATTTATTACTGGGTAAATATAATGGCGTGTACCGATTTTCAGCTTGATAATGTTATATTTTCGTACTGAAAATGTGAAAAAACACATTCAAAAACCTACTTTTGTATGGGAGGTAGTTGTAGTATTCACCCAATTTTCACCCATTGTTAAATATATTAATTCCCGAGTCCAAGTGGCTTCGGATGCCAAGTATTAGTTCGATAGATTTATATTTCCGTACGCAAATAGTTTATGAAACTGTTTGTAACCACGCCGAAGGGCTCTAGTCCAATGAAAGGAGTGCTTGCGCTCTCCTTTGCAAGGAAGACAGCTCAAAACTCAGTCTTACCTGTGATGACATTGTATCGTACGCTGATGGATCCAAGACTGAAAAAGTCACAGCTTCAGTCAGACTGCAATAAATGTCTTGCATGCATCGACCGCTAATCTTCTCCAACAACTATCAATCAGGAATCAATCAGGATAATACATTGAAGTCCAACACACTGCGGCTACTATGGTAATGAGAATGCAGACAGATTAGCAAAGGATTAGAGCTGAAAAGCGACCATTTGGACCTGAACCGATCTTAGACACCAGCAAAGCTTATTACAGGAATTGCATTAAGCAAGAATACATGACCAAAGCAAAAGCAAGATGGTCAAAAACTATTGGTATGGAATGTACCAAAGCTTTCAATCCGCACTACTCCATCAAAAACTCAAAATACCTTTTGAGTTTAAGCAGAGCAGAACTAAAACTTATGAGAGGTATAATCGGTGGACACTGTCTATTAACAGACAGTGAAATATGTAGAATCTGTATGGAAGATGATGAGACATCCACACACCTTAATCACAGAATGTCCAGCCCTTGTAAAAAATAAATAAATATGTGGCACTTAAAGCCCCAAAGGGCTCATTGGCCAAGCTTCTCTTCCATTACTGTTGTGCGTCTTAAATTTTGGACAGTATTAGAATGGACCTACTTATTTTAGCCGGTTCCGAACGGCAGAACACTTGTGACATCACTTTTTCTGAGCTTTGTCACAGAGTTCTTTAAGAAGCTTTTTCATGGCAAGTTGTTACTGTCGGAAGAATTGCCAATTGCTTGCCGACAGGTGAGTACCGTTCGAAAGAAAAATCTTTTCGATATTAAATTTTTAAATGCATCAGCCGGGTATTGAACCACGACCTACAGATCAGAAGGCGAACACACTAACCACTGAGCTACGGCACCCAGCCCTTGTACATCTGAGGAAACAAACACATGGGAGGGAACTATTACAGACAACCTCTCTGTCTGAATTTGAACACACAAGAATCACAATGTTCTTTAAGAAAATAGGAGAATATAATCTCTTCCAGTATTAAACTCGGTCATGGCACTATTGTTCGGAACGGACGCAGTGCCATAGACAGCAAGTGTCTAGCCCTCACCAATCTAATCTAATCTAATTTTAGAAAGCTATAGAGCTATAAAACCCATTCTATTGAAGATATGATGTTGAAAATTTGTTCAAAAATATCTCCAAATAGACGTGATTGACTATACCTTAAATAATATTCGTATTTAAATTGACTGAATTTGATTATAATAACATTCTTCGAAGGTCACATTAAAATTCGATTTATGTTCATAGTGAAAATATATGAAATTAATTAATTAATCGAAAGAAAACATCAATCAATCAAACCTAATGTAAATTTTCAATCAATAATAATCCCATTCTCATTGTCATTCTCATACAATTTATGTAAATTAACACCGCAAGCCTCAAGGGTTTTATCGACGACGACGACGACGATGACGATGAGAATGATGAGATCGCTGTCTCAAATATCCAATACATTTGCTTAATAAACATCAAATATTTAATAATATTCTACATACTAGACTATATGCTGTAAATAATACCACAAAATGTTTAATTCATTTCCTGTAAAACAATAAAAAGGGACATCCGTTTCTATTATGATTGTATATATACGAACGATATGCATGCCATTCTATACTATGTAGTATTTGAATATAGGCAGCAAATTTAATTTTATTATAAAATTCTCTTTTATTTCTTCAACATTTTAAATACACACAAGCACACACTCAGACATATACAACACATATGCAATTATTTAAAAAGCCTCTTGGCGCTCATATCCTTACCACTTTAGCGATATAGTCCTTTATATGTTATATTGTATGTGTATGATTGTGTTTGTATATGTGGGTTTAACAAAACATATACACATACATATCCCTCTATGTATATGGGTATGTGCGCATGTATGTATGTATGCATGTAAACCGACAATGAGACTGATGAGGGTCAATTGCCCATTAATGTATCCCTCGCTTACGACTCTTTGTGGTACATGGACATAAGTACATGTACTACCAGTATACTATGAGCAAATGCATGTAGTATAGACTTGTAAGCAAGTATTTAGATTTAACAATAGCGTGTCAGCGTGTTTCGCATATCAATAGTATCGTATTTTTTTTTTTTTTTTTTTTTTTGCCTCTTCCTCCACCACAACTTAATTTTATTTATTTATTTTGCTTTTAGCCATAAACCACACATACACACACATATGGAATAAATGTATATACTTGATTATACCACTACCACTGTAGATATATGTATGTGTACCTAAATATGTAGTGGTAATAGCTAAATTTGTTACTTTAATTTGAAAATAATTTTAAATTGGACAATATGATTTATTGGGCGTTTCACTCCTAGGAATGTGTGTAGCCACAGTTGGTGAAGTTATAATTGGAGTTAGGTAGGTAGGTAGGCATGGGATGGCTGCCCCGAAGGGGCACACTTAGGCCATCATAGGCCCATTGTGTTACCACATGGCCTCTAACCCTAACTCGCTAACTCAAACCATTTTAAGCTTAAAATGAAGCATGTAAGATCCCTCACTTTTGCTGTTGAAAGATTAGTGAGACAGTCTGAATTATGGAAACCTAGATATAACATGCGCCGGGCATGAACACATTAAGTATAGAATTGACGCCTCTTCTTCCTTATCTCTGCAGCTTCTGCAATTCTATCCTTTTAGCATGTGTGCCGAGAACGCAGAGGCATGTAATTACTCCAGTCGTGACCCTCAACACGCTTCTATCTAGACTGAGCAGACTTTTTTGTGCTTTTAAAGTTGGAGTTAGTTAGTGCAAAAAATGTTAAGCTCTAAAAATAAATGGCAGTCGGTCATATCTGGGACTGGTTGCAATATTTAGCAAAAAAAAAATGTATTTTGTGAGGGAAACTTGGAAAAGCAAATTTTTATAAAACTATTGCATAATAAAAATTAAAATTTCCTCGAAGAAGCAATGGCTGAATGAATCGTGAAAATCAAAAATAAATCAATAGAATATCGAAAAAATTTGAAAATTATTGATTTATTGCCAACAAAAAGAGAAGCATAATTAGTGCGAAAAATTATCGACAGAAAATCGAGCAAAATCTGTAATTATCGATAAATTTTCAGCAAAAATTAAAAACGACTAGAAAAAATCCAACGATCGGAGATGGAAAATCGTGAAAATCAAAAAGAAATCAATAGAATATCGAACAAATTTGAAAATGATTGATTTATTTCCAAGAAAAACAGAAATATATTTAGTGAGATAAATTATCGACAGAAAATCGAGCAAAATCTGTAATTATCTATAAATTTGCAGCAAAAATTAAAAACGACTAGAAAAAATCCAACGATCGGAGACGGAAAATCGTGAAAATCAAAAAGAAATCAATAGAATATCGAACAAATTTGAAAATGATTGATTTATTTCCAAGAAAAACAGAAATATATTTAGTGAGATAAATTATCGACAGAAAATCGAGCAAAATCTGTAATTATCGATAAATTTTCAGCAAAAATTAAAAACTATTGGAAAAAGCTAACGACAGAAAATCGTGAAATCGAACAGTTTGACAAATTTATGGTAAAAATAGAAAAAAAAATTTTTCTTTTTTAAAAGAAATCAATATAAAATTGATAAAAAAAAAACTGGAGTAAGCAATTTGTTTTGAACAATATAGAAAACTACTAAAAATACAATCGATACAAAATCGAATAATGTTATTTTCTATATTTCTTTGTTTTTTTTTCCAACAGAATTTAAAAATAGTTGATTAAATTCTCATTAAAATTGAAATTTTATTATTAGGAATCGATTAAAAATTGAAAACTATCTACATATAAATTTAAAAAAAAATAGAAACAAACGAGGAAGCACTATTCACAATGGATAGAAAATCGAAGATAGTGTCAAATTATCTATCAATTTCTTCCGATAGAATAATTGAAAATTATCGATAATTTTCGAATATAAATAAAATGTAAAAGTACATCGATAGCAATTCTAGTAAATTTGAAAGTTATCTATAAATTTCAAGCAAATCTTAAAAAAGATCCACAGAAAGGCGAAAAGCAATGTTACCGATTAGTATCGATTAAGAAAACAACAACATACTCATAATAACAAAATTATACGGGATATCAATAAATTTCTAACAAAATCAGAGATATATTGAAAAGGACAGACGACATACAATAGAAAATTATCAATAAACTTCCAGTGTAAATAGAAAAAAGCTATCGTGGAAAATAAATCTATATATTGGATCGATAACAACCGAAAATGGTCGATATCTAAGAAATATCCAAAATTATCTATGAAAATTTGCAGAAAATCGTAATGTGTCGATATATTATCATAAAAAATAGAAGGAGAAAATAAATCGATTATTGTGGATCGAACATTAACATTGTAGCAAAATTTAGAACAATACACAAAAAAAAAATCCAAAATTTATAAAATTATCTATGAATTTAATTTCCATAAACACATTATAGACAAAAATTACAAATTTATCGAAAATTATCTATAAAAACTTGCAGAAAATCGAAATGTATCGATATATTATCATAAAGAACAGAAGAAGAAAAGAAATCGATTGTGAGTCGAACATTATCCAGCCAAAATTAGAACAATATGGGAAAATAATTGAAATAAAATTATTATTATTAATTAGAAATTATTATAATATTATTAATTATTATTATTATTATTATTATTATTAATTAGAAATTAGAAAATTATCAATAAATTTAATTTCCATAAACAAATATTAGATAAAAATTACAAATTTTCCGATAAAATTCCAATAGAAATAGGAACATATTAGCGAAGATGGTCTAGAGAAAATCGAAAATAATCAAAATTTTCGAATAAACTCGATAATTATCAATAAATTGCCAACAAAAATAGAAATTTATTGAGAAAAAATCAATAGAAAATGGAAACATATGGACAAGTTTACAAACAATCTGGAAAAAGAATCCATAGTAAAAACAATCGATAGGAAATCTTAAAAAATATCGATAAATTTTCCATAAAAAATTAAATATATGAAAAATAATCTATAGGAATTCAAAAGAAAATATCGAAAGTTATCAATAAATTTAATTTTTCCTCCTTATTTTTACTTAGTTAGAATATGAAATATTTTTTCAAGAGATTTATTTGCTATATTTAACTTTCTAGTGACACTAAAGAAATGTACGATATTGAAAATCAATATTTGCTCATATTAGCAAAAAATTTAGGTAGCTAGGTGTTTAAGTAAGTGGAAATATAGGTACCTACCTTCTCATTAAATACTCAATGCAATGTGATCAAAACTCCATTAACATTTAATTAAATTAAATGTTCATTAAAGGGCACACTCAATAGAAGCTGAAAATAAATAAATAAATAAAATTGAATAAAAAAAATTACCAAATCGAATATCACAAAGAGTCATAGTCATATGCATGCAGTGCATAAACCCTCTCACTCCCATGGTAGCATATCTATCAGTCTCATTCATTAGACCCATCACTTCAAATACACTTTTGTACAAATTACACACGAGTACATACTACACATAACATAGGAGTACATGGAAAAGACACAAAGGGATCGTTTCAAATAGCCGCCACGTTTAAGTACAATGATAGATACGACGAATACTGAAGCTGTCACTTTGACAGCTACATAGATTGAGCGTGAACGTGAGTAAAAGTATAAATGTGTGTGTGTGTCTGTGGTGAGAGTGAAAGCAATCCGTAACATTGAGTAGAGAGTATAAGGAAAAGGCGTGACGACACATTGTACAATGTAAAGGTAACTCTTGGCAACTAAATCACGCGCTTCATTTGCATTAACCCATACTCATACCATTCACTGGATGTCAAATATAAATGTATGCACTATACCGAGCAATAACAACAACAATGAATGTATTCATCGAAGCCAGAAGCCGCATTAACTTGCTTCTCTATGAGGATATTGGTGTATGTATGAACACAAAGTCAGCCAGCCAGTCAGTCAGTCAGTCAGTCAGTCAGTTGAGGGAGTCAAATCAGTAGAGGGATGTATGACTTTTTGAACGCATATCGACGATGATAATTAATGAAATCTGACAGCACAGTGTATTGTTATAGTAGAGCGCGTCCATAACAAACAGTGCCGATATTGTAGTACCTATTTCTTCACTGTTTATGCGGTTTTCTGATTGTATGAGTACTTAAGCACACACATTCAATATAGGTACTCAATATAACAACCACTGGTGATAGTGGTGGCAATGATGGTGATGGTAAAACAATCACAATTAAAATGTGTTCGAATACTAGAGAATATGTGCTTGTCATTGGGTGGGTGATGGTGAATTCTGCTATTCTATGATGGTATTTTAGCATAAAAGTATATTCCGTGTGTGTGTGTGTGTGTATGTGCATTTAGTAGTAGGTATCAAGTTGGAATATATCCGTCTTAGACCAATGCCAAATATATCCTTAGGGTCCACTTCATTTCACTCTGACCACTTCATAAGTGAGCGAATGAGTCAGTGAACCTGAGTGTGTGTGTGTGAGTGAATGAGATTGAGCGGTCTTAATGAGAAATATTTTAATTGAGTTTGCATGTTTTAGACTTCACCATGCTATTCATCACAATTATGGTGGTGATAATGACGATGATGATTATGATGATGATGACGTTGTTATTATTGTTGTTGTTGGGAACTTAGTGTATTCCTTAAAATATTCAGAATAATTGCAAATATATTTTGAATTGTTGACGAAAATTATGTTAACGGTGATGATGGTGGCTATGATGACAATTCTTTTTAAGCTAGTGATAATGATGCTGGTGATGATGACGATAGTGGTTGTGATAAGAATACGGACAGAAATGATGTTAATTATCATTTTGGAGATAATAATAATGATTATGATGATAATAATGATGATAGTGATAGATTAAATTACGTTAACGGTGATAATTATGATTATGATAATGATTATAATGATGCTGATAATGATGATACTAATGACGGTGATGAAGATAGTGATCAAACTTTTTTCTAAAGGTTGAATTCACATTAATTGGTTAAACCATTGATTAACTAAAGGGTTTTTTTAGGATTTGATCTAATGCTATATATTCACAGTGCTTCAATAATGATAACGATGGTGAGAATGAGAAGAAAGGTGATGAGGATATGCATTCATATTATTTCCAAAAGTCCAAATTCATAGGCATTAGTTAATCCATTGGTTAACTAAAACACTTATCGTATTATGATTTTAACTAAACCCACATACTCACAGTGATGATAATAATATTACTGATGTTGTTAATATTGATTATGCTACTGCTGATGAGGTTAAGTATCCACAATATTTCCATAAAATCTAATTCACAGTTGTTGGTTAAACCATTGGTTAACTAAAGGTTTAATTAGAGTTAGTTAAAACTGCATGCTACATATTCACCATGTTTTAAGAATGAGAGATTAATATTAATTATAATGTTTTAACCAATGGTTAACTAAATACCGGAGAAAACATTGACAACAAATATTGGTTAACTAATTACTATAAATTCCACCCTAAATGCTTTACACTCAGCGAAATTTAGTGTGGAAGAAATTAGTATTTGTTCAGTAATATTAGCTTTTCGTTAACAAATGTAGCGCGATGGTTTAACTAACTATTAGCTCAACACTAAAAATATCGATAAATTAAATTAAATGTCGATTAAACTCTTGTTAGTAAACCAATGGCTTTGGATTTGGCGCTTAACTTCGTACTCACAGCAACATTTAGAGTGAAAGAAATTAATATTTGTGCAGTAAGAGATATTAGTTAGTTAGAAAAAAAAAACATGTTCAAAAATCGTATTTGCTAATAAATTAACAAGTTTACGAATCGACGAATTCGGATGATACGATAAATATGGTTTCGTATATATTTGTTCACATCTTGCGCTTGAAAATGTAAAGCTATCGGTCTGAAATTTGGTACGTGTAATTGGAGAATGTGCAAAATCGGATGAAATTCCCACCTACTTCCCATGTAGAAATGTGTTTTCACACTTTGTGCATGAAAATACAAAGCTATTTGTCAGAAATTTGGCATATACGATTAAATTTAGATCGAATCGAATAAAAATCACGGATATCTTCCATAGAGAAATATGCATTCGTATGTATATTCAAAATAGTATTGGTGATATTTTCAAAAATATCGATTTTCGATATATCGAAATGGCGAATTTGGAAAAAACGTCGTATCGATAATATCGTTTTTAAGATATCGATATATCGATATAAAAATACACAGCAATATTTAAGAATCCTTGTTCAATTACAGTAAAATGAAAAGAAGAATAACTTACAGTATTTTTTAGAAAGACACTTTTTTTACATTGTTATCCTGCTTTTGTTATTTGTAATTACTTATGCTGTCGACGCTGGCTGTGGCTGGGACAACTAAGTATTTAAAAGCTGGTTTTGACAAATTTCGGTGCAATTCTATTTTAAATTTTCTCTTCGAATTTCGATTATAATTGCTAAATGAACGTTTTCAAATAAAATATATGAATTTCTGAATGTTATGTTATATTACATATTTTGTAATGTAAGGATATGCATTCAGACATTAATACAAATACTAAGCAATTGCATAATTTAATTCACACATATTAAAATTTGTTGAACTAATATGAAAAATTAATCATATAAACACTGTTTGTTACGTTTTTATTTTGTGAATATTTAATTCTACCCGAATCAACCCTGTTCGATCACTGGATTCTGTCATTAATAATTGCAACACTTATTCTGTACTAACTATGTGCAACAACAATTTACAATCTAATTACAATCAATCTTTGATGTACTTGCTACTTTAACTTGATATCGTGTTATGTTGACTCAATCACTTGCGGAATTGAATTCTCTACTCTAACAATGTTTGCACTACCACTTTCGGAATTCTTTACTCGTTATCTAGTTTGTTCTCATTCTTTTTTGTTGGCTTGTTCTGGCTTGTATCGCCTATTTCTTTTTGTTTACATTCATTTCGATAAATTTCGATTCGTGCTATTTACAATTAGTGATGGATAACCATCGATACCTGTTACAATTTTTTATTTTACTTTTTTTTTTTACAATACAATATATAAATTATGGTTCTGATGTAAGGTAAAGCATACAATTTTGTGTTTGGTAGCTAGTCGATATTTATGCATATCGATGGATGATATTATTGACCAAAAAATATCGTCAATATCGATTTATCGATATAATATCCACAATGCTAATTCACACACTTTGCGCACGAAAATATAATGTTAGTTTAAGAACAGGAGTACTAGGATGAAAAGGAAAGGCTTTTCGTAAAAATATGGAACAAATTAACTAGTTTAAGAATGGGTGATATTGAATGAAAGCCACGTCTACCTTTCATGCAAAAGAATGTTCTCAAATGTACCTTTGCACACTTTATACATGAAAATGCAATGTTATGAAGCCGAAATTATTATTATTGCTAAAAAAAAAAATGGATCAGATGAGATGAGAAAACAACACCTACCTCTCATATAAAAATATACTTGATCATCTAAGCTTCGGTATTGCCGAATTATAAGTATTGTTTTTTATTATGTATAAAATTCGTCTAAATATGTTGCTTGTTACAAGTAAGTAAGTAGAAACATGTATATAACAGAATTTGTATGGACACATGTATCTACTCGCATGTATATCAACAAATCAGTGCAACGAAGTGTAAAATTAGAAAATGTCAATAGAAAATTCTTATATACGATTATAATGGAAAAGGAAACAAAACCGAAAGCAAAAAATTTACAATAAATTTTATGCTCAAAAATATAATACAAAAATATAGCACAATAATAGCGAATAGGATACTGAAAGGAGAAACATGGATAAAGAGAGAACTGTCACTTTTATTTATTATTTTTTTTTTTTATGCAAAAAGATTACTATGATGTAAAAAATTTGTAAAAAAAAAAAAAATATGTAAAATAGAAACGATAGTAAAAACGCATATTGCAATTCTGTACATATGAGCATTTGTATGTATCATACAGACTACAAGCTTAAAGTGAATGTCTGGCTGTCACATTTGTGTAAATTATGATAAATTCGTACAATGTGTCATAGAAGGATTACTACAAGCAAGAACGAAGAATGTGTTTTGTGTGCGAGTGTGCTTTATTTTTACTTTCACAGCTTACATTTTTCATTGCATTAAACCGGAAGAGTGTTAAATAAAATATGTTCAGCGTCAAAACGGTTAATTGGTGTTCTCTTTGCTAAATGAAATCAAGGTTGGAAAAGACTCTCTTTCGATAATGACAATTTCTGCTCGGTAAGTGTTAATTTTCTGTCAAACAATGAGAAACACCCGGCGCGGAAGAGAGGCAGAGAGGAAGAGGGAATTTCGAAGGGTAAAATAGTATTGAATTTTATACTTCAATGCTCAATATATTTCGCACGCTTCTTTGCTTAACCTTTATATGCATGAGCAATGAAAATTACTTGATTCGTATCTCTTTTGATTGTTCCTTTGCTTTGCTAAGGTGTTGACACAATAGAATTTCATTATTATTATTATTATTATTATTTTACGAAACAATAATGCTATTGTCCTTAGAGCACAATTGTTATGGCAAATGACTAAAGCGACAAAGAAAAAACACGGAGGAAGAAGTAGGAAACCTTTCAATAAACGCATATCATTGAAATATGTCACCCCAAAAGTGTTCATATTATGGAACATGGAATCCACGAATGTAAGAATGCAAGTATCACATCTGTAATTCTATATATGGTAGTCATTTTTGCAGTTTGACAACGAAATATCTATAAGTATTTGTGTAAGTCAACTGACAATCGATCCTGGCGGAGTAAAAGGCAGCTGGTGTCAGTTGGAAAACCCAATCATTGACGGTTTTCCCAGTAACTACCTCATTCTTCCAGCGAAGGTATATTCGAAATTTGTTTACTTTTGGCACTCACCGTCAGCTTCCAAATAAAAACGCTTCTTGAATGAAGTGTATTCTTTCCGCAGAGAGCTCAATAAACCGGAATCACCTTTGGCGTTGGATTTTAATGTTCATTGCGCAAGTTCTTTCTTTCGAACCTCTAACTTATTATTTCTTTGGTCATTAAATCCGATTTCTTATCGATTTTGGACGAATGTAAAAAAAAACTGAGTTGTCAGTCGTCTCTGAACTTCGTTCATTGGCACCAGTCAGAAATTTTAAGCGCTGTCAGATTATTCATTACTTGATTTTGTGTTTGTGCCTGCGTTCTCAAGCGGGTCCTAATACAATATTTTCTTGGCTGAAGCGTGAGGTGTGACACGACCGAGCCATCGGGGCTGTACTTAGTGGTTTAGCCTTCTGTGTATGAGCAAGTGAGTCTAATCCACGGCCTCGTCTATTAAATTCCCATAAAATATTTATTCCCTCTTACGGTGGGCAGCTGTCGGAAAGCAATTAGTATTTCTTCTAGGAAAAACATTTTGCAATGAACTTTTTGCCAATATATCTCTGTAACGACGGTATAAATCAAAAATATTCATTATTTATGGATCATAATTTTATTTATGTATATGCTTGCTAATCTAAATCTTACGAATGGCTCACTTTAAGGGTCGGAGTCGTGTCCGTGTTGTCTGCATAATATTAATATTTCACGGCACTACACGACAAAGACCGCTAAGGAGACGGTTAACCATTTCTTGTGCAAATGCCCGGCTTTATCCAGAAACCGATTAACATCCTTAGGTAGCCCTTTCTTTGATAACCTAAGACAGGTATCTAAAATAGGGGTCTCCCATATCCTTCAATTTATAAACAACTCTGGCTGGTTGTAACATATTCTTCAACACTCAGTAGGTCTTAGCGAGATTTATGGCTCAAAACGGCATTTTGTTTACTACTTGAGCGACCAGGGTTGCAGCCATTCTACCTACCTACCTACACGACAAAGTCTCACGGAAGCAAATTACAGCTGGCAACACGAAAACTAAGCTTAGCGCGTAAAAAATCAATTGTTTAATAGGCAGTGTGACATGTCATTCTATCCTGTGAAAACCAAAGCTCATCAGAGTTCATATCTTCATTTTTAGTTTATAAAAAGTCTGTAACAATGACCCTGTAGCACTTATGGTTGACCGAGATGGAATTTTTAGCGGCGTTTTTGAAAAGAAAAGTGTCATTCATATCACCATTTCAATATCCGCCAGTCATGTGCAGAGTTTTCGATCCCCAGGTATGGCAATAATGTTTTTTGTGGGTTGTAAAAGGACATGATTTACCGGCCAAATTCGACATCTACTTCAAGCGCGAAGTGTTTCGCGGAGCTCTGATACTGACTGATGGTCTGTATTTCAAGATGGAAAGAGCTGGCGATGCCCAAAACAACCTATGACTCAGAAAGGGCCTACTGAATGGACCGTCCTACACATACCACATGTTCGAGATTTACGCCCCTCTTGAATATTTTTAAGATCTGATCAACGATAACTCCAGCAATGAGGCCATTTCACCGAAACAAGCTGTCCGAGAATTTTTTGAAAGAGCTTTTAGCATCGCTTTATTTAGAAGAGATCCAAAATTTGAAAACTTTATTTCAAATAAAAATGTTTGGTAATATTTGAAACACTTTTTCTATCGAATTTTAAAGTTCTGACCCTTTAAATTTGGGGTGATATAATAATAAATAGTAGAATGTATGAACAGACCCCCCACTCCAAAGTTCGTTTGATTAACCCTGTCAGAGGCCTGATGTTATTAGTGTTGACATTAGCACAAATGACGTAGATGCTTTTATTGTTTTTTCCAACAACAAAGCCAATAACAACAATAGTATAATAAAGACCAACAAACACATTCATAAACTAGCAAACTGAACCAAATTGAACTTCATCAATGAGAATGAATGGACAGAATCAGAATCAATGAAGGGTAGCTTTGATTTGTTTGCATATGTTTTTGTCGACGTCGTCGTCGTCGTTGGCATCATCATCGAAGGACTTCTTTCGATTCCTTTTTGTTTTTGTTTTACTATATATTTACTTTCATTTTGCATAACATATTTATCCTTGATATTTGAGCTGCTGTCTGCGGCATGTTTTGTAATGCGATAAAGCCAAGTGCGGTTTTTTATTTGCGCTGATTTACATACATTTTTTTTTCTGTTTGTTTTTCTTGTTTTTTTAGTTTCACTTTATTCCTTTTATATGTGCCTATGTGTTTGAAGAATATTGGTTTTCATTCTGCTTTCTTCAATAGATGAACGGACGCCAAATTATATTAGTAGAGCTTTCATTGAAGTTAGTTCGGGTGTAAATACGAATACTTGATGATAATAAGTCGATATTATATTCGCTTGATTTGTATTGACTTTACATCGGTCGGTCCACTCATTTGTCAAGTTGATTCACGGCTGTTGAGTTTATAAGTTTCTAGATGAAAAGTCAGAGAAATGAAAACACAATGACTTTCTGATCCGATGTGAATTTTGTAGGAATCTTGGTGGTGCTTAAATCAAATTCATACTCGTCTGGAGCCAATAATATAGGAGATTAGAACCGCTTGAATTTCAGCTGCTCAAAATATTGACTATCTGAGATATTTAAGATTTCGTCAATGTGCTTTCAAACATAGATCACAGAAATTTGATTTCACGGTGTCGAACCGCCTTAGTAATGATCACAGGACTCTCCCATTTTCATCTCTCAGTTCAAAAGAACTTCAGTCTATACAGCCTTGAGGGCACACAATTTACTCTCTATTAAAGAAGGTGACCTAATTAGTTGTATTAAGATGCTGGACTTCATCTGAAACTTAGCGGGGCTCCGTGGTTTTCCAGAAGATGCTAAGGAAACTATTATTTGCATGCACTTCAAAGTGATTATTAGTGACCGTGCTGCATGGACTCACAGCTATGGAAGACTGTTTCCAAGATAAAGCTAAAGCTAAAGTTTTCAGTTCAAAGTTCATTTAGTCAGCTCCAAAATCTCCAATGAATTGTTGCTTCCGAGCAAAGTTTGTGCCAAAATACTCTGAAATTCTCAATGCTCTTCAAACGAGGAATTAGGGGACTCTAATATGAATAACGGGGTATAATGGACATTAAAAAAATTAAAGAAATGAGATTTCCTTAACTAAACAGGCTCCATGTACACTGTTCATATGCCTGCAATCCTTTTGTGGGCACAAACACATTTTAAATTAATCCCTTACTACGGGAATGGAAAAAAAAAGTAAAATTCTAAACAAACAATTATGAATCCAATTGGGTAGGCTGCAGTAGAGAAAACTTGTTGAGCGTTGATGTTTTAAGGTAGATGTAGAAGTAAAAATATCAAACTCTATCCTATACTTCTAAGAGGTCACTTATAAGTCTCTCAATTAACACCTGAAAAAATGGTCCACGTAGAAAATGATGCTCGTCGGCTCTGTTAAGGTGAAGAGGACACACACAGCAGAGCATGTTCTAAGCGCGAAAAATCGGTCTTGTCCAACATATTGTATTTGGGATTGTTATATTCAAAGTCAGGCTGTGCTTGATTCGGTCAGGTCGCATTTCATACCTATAAACGATCCTCAGCAAAAAGACTTGAAAATTGAAACGTTCTGTAATATACCCGAAATCAATGACTGTCTACCATTCAGTTTTTGTACCTAACATTTTTTTTTTCAAACATACCCACTCTCCCGTTTCAACCCCTTTTTGGGGTTCTTTTTTCAAAATTTACGATTTTACAAATTTCGCTTAATGTGTCCTAGAAGGGCAACATTTATGACCGACCACCATTCATTTTTACTGCTCAGTATTTTTTCTGATCATACTTAACCTCTATCTTTACTTCTTGGAGAGACTTCACTACAAAAACTATATGAAAGGGCCTAAAAATCGACATATATCCTCATAATTGCTCAGGGATCACTCGTAGAGTCGTAAAATGTATTACCGATCCACATTAATTTCTTCTTCTTGACATTTTCCCTAAACATACTCATACCCTAAAGTGACATTTTTCTAAATTATCCCACCCACACCTGTCAAAATGCCCTCAGAGAAGTAAAATATATACTCGACCCTCATTGGTGCTTACTGCTGAACAGTTTTTATAAACATATCAACTGCCGATCTTCACTTCCTGCGGTGGCTTCCTACAAAATGCCTGTGAAAAGCAACAATAACATCTTAAATGCTCAGCAATCGCCCCTAGTGTGGTGATGTGTACGACCTCACTAATTTTTACTAGTTAAAAAATTCTTCGTACATACTTGCCCTCTCTATCTACATAACTCTGAAAGAGTCAGCCATACAAAGTTTATGTTTTTTATTAATTTAGCCACAGTGATTTTAGAGAGGTAAAATATATGACCAACCTCCATTACTTTATGCTGCGTAATATTTTTTCCAAATGTACTTAATCGTCTATCTTTACTTCTTAAAGATCTCTTCTGAAGCGGTCACAATAGGACCGACCCCCATTAAGTTTTACTAATCAATACTTTTTCCGAATATACCTACTCTCTATCTTGCCTCTTTGGGGCGGCTTCTATAAAAAATATTGTTAAACGTATCTGAAAATCGACAAATGACTCCATAGTTGTCCGTGAATAGCCCCTAGAGCGTAGAAGTGTATGACCGAGCCTTACTAATTTGTTTGCCCCAAAATTTCCCCTATATAGCTATACCTAGTCAAGTCATAAATATTGGTACAAAATCGAATATTGATTGGTTGAGAGGCTTCACAATGGGTTCCAAGAGGGTCGCAAAAATGGAGCTTGGTGATGCCATTGCAACTCACTGCCCACCATACCATTACAAACGCGGGATGGTGGCCTCTTTGAATGCTCGGGATGAGTTGGGATGCTTCTCTGGATGACCGAGCATACATACAACCGTTCTGTTTATTGAACTATTCTTCTACGGTGAAGATTTTGTCAGTGAGCGTACCGGCTGCGTAACGCTTTTAATTTTCGCTTGCGTTTTCTCTCCAATGAAGCCGTGAGCAGGTGTCCAGTGTGTCGCTGGTGTGAGCTGAGTCCCAAATATTAATAGACATGGATTTTTGCGAAATTTGCATTTCCCGCAACAAGATTTTCTGTTTTCACAGCAGTTTTCGGTTGATTAGTTTCTTCACGGCTTTGGTCGCTTTGGAAGTTCTCACAATTCGGCCGGATCTTTGACGATCTCATACCCCACCAGTATCCTCAAATAATTTCACAGCACGATACACAAAATTGCGAGTGATTCCAAGCGGTCGCAACGTCCGAAAGATATCGCCATTTCCCATGTTGCATTGTAATAGGCCAACTTCAACAATATTGTAAACAATTGATGCCAAAAACTTTTTACGTGGCAATGAAGCATAAATGTCAACTGTCAAATAGCAGTCAAGATGAAATGGATATGCCCAATATTGCGTTCGTAATGAATGCGTGGAATAAGTCTTCTGAGCATCGCATACAAGGTTCTATCGAGCATACTGTGTAAAAGCTTGAAGCCAATGCTCAGCAACCTGATTGGACCGTATCAGTGTGGCTTCAGACCTGGTAAATCCACCATCGACCAGATTTTCACACTGCGCCAAATCCTGGAGAAGACCCAGGAAAAACAGATCGACACACACCACCTATTTGTTGATTATAAAGCCGCTTTCGACAGTCCGGTAAGGGATTACCTCTACGCAACAATGTCTGAGTTCGGTATTCCTGCAAAGCTCATTCGACTTTGTAGAATGACACTGCATAACTCCTGTTGTGCAGTGAAAATTGGGAAGGACCTCTCCACACCGTTTAGTACCGAACGGGGTTTCAGATAAGGTGATTCGTTATCGTGCGACTTCTTCAATCTTATTATGGAGAAAATAATACGAGCTGCTGATCTACGACGTAATGGCACTATATTCAATGAAAGTGTCATGTTGCTGGCGTATGCCGACGATATTGACAAAATCGGCATGAACACGCGAGCAGTCAGTGCAGCATTCTCAGAGTTGGAAAGAGAGTCGCGTCGGATGGATCTTACGGTGAACGAGGGCAAGACGAAGTATCTAGCGTCAACAAACAAAGAGTCCCGGCGTCTTGGACAGCACGTCACTGTTGACAACTACGCTTTTGAAGTAGTAAGGGACTTTGTCTATCTTGGAACCAGCATTAACAGTAGTAATGAAGTCAGCCTCTTGCAAACAGGAAGAGAGAAGTCGGGCCCTCTCTCGAAGAATGAAAACTACACTCTTCAAGTCTCTCATCATGCCTATCCTAGCATATGGCGCTGCAGCCTGGACAATTTCCACCACGGATGAGCGAATGCTTGGAGTTTTTGAGAGAAAAGTCCTACGCAAGATCTTTGGACCTATTTGCGTTGGTGGCGAGTACCGAATAAGGTATAACCATTAGCTGTACGAGCTGTATGCTGTACAGCTCATGGAAGAACACGCTCCAGCTAAGAAGGTGTTATATTCGGAACCCGCTGGAGGACGACGCAGAAGAGGAAGACCTAACCTCCGGTGGAAAGACCGGAGAAGTACTGGAGAACCTGACGGCGCTTGGAATTTCTAACTGGCGCCAGCTAGCGAAGAACAAAGATGGCTGGTTGTTATGGCCACATAAGTAAGTAAGTAATGAATGCGTTGAGTTGTGTACCAATATTTTTGACTTGACTATGTAATTACTCTCTATTACTCCTAAATCCAGGAACGATAAATATTACATATTCAGTTTCCATTTCAATTGGTTTCCAAATTTAAGTCTCAATAAACAATGGTCAGAAGAAGAATAAAAAAAATGGAAATATTTCGTTTCTCAAAGATTCAAATACCTTCCACATTTGAGTTTTATTTCTGGCGTCCGAATAATGGCATCTGTATCTAATATAAACAAATAAATCTTCCTTAATTAGTTCTAAATCCATAAAAGTTTGTGTTAATTGATGTGAAAATCTCTACTTACGACTAACGCGGACAGATACCATCCATGTTCATCTATTCAGCCATTCACCCATCCACCCCCATTAGCTCATCATCTATATAGATCTCTTCGTAATGTGACATGAAAAACAATTAACAAAGCGGCAAAATTTAGTGAACCACAAAAAAGAATAAGAAAAAAAAAACAGAAAGAAAATTCTATTTTAAGTCAAATAGAAGTACATAAAGGCAAGTGAAAGTGGAGTAACGAAAAAAAAAAAAAACAGGAATATTAATTTAAGGCTAAGGATATATAGGCTGGCAATAACTTTAAATTGAACCATCTTCAGAAAATATCTAGAAAATAGTAGATCTTTTAATATTTCAATGCATCAGATTTAGAGCCCTGGATTTGAGCACTACATCTAATTCCAAAAGATATAAGTCAAAATAATACAAATGAAACAATTCCATCAAATATTGAATTAACTCCAATATATCCTCCTTTTTGGTTTTTGGAAGACGTTCCAAAAGAATCATACATTTGTTGTTTTTCAAACAGAAAAATAAATAGAAATGCAAATTGAACTTTCTTCGGCTACGTTGAACACACGCGAGCAATAATTGAATGAGTATAATTCAACAGCAGCATAAACAAAATAAAACAATTGAATGCCTGTTGATGATGATAATGATAATGATAATCATGATGAATATAATAAAATTACGAAATCAGCAAAAAATGCTCAAAATAATGATGGGCACGCATCGAAATAAATAATTCCCAAAATCTCAGACCTTTTCAGCGTTATTACTGTAGCGCGGCACCCCATCATCCCATCCTCCCATCAACTTCGACATTCATTCACTTACAATCATCATCATTTGAATGTTTTGATCAAAAACACTCAAGAGGAGTGTACGTACAAGACAATAAGTACTACATAGTTAGTTAGTTAACAGATGAAGAATATGGCAGCAAGAGGAAGAAGATGGACTACGATTTAGTAGTCTACTCTACAGAGTACTACATGCAATAATCTGTAACGCGTGGCGGCTGTATATTTTGCTATTTGGCTGACTGGCTGCCAGAACTGCTTGGTTGGCTGTTGATTTCTGTAATTTTTTCATTTCTCCAACACAATACAGAAGATATGGTAATGGAATGTAGAGCAAATGTTGAAACAAAAAAACAATAATTTGCATAAATTTAATTTCGTTTTTTTAGTTCTTCTCCTTGTTTGTTATTTGTTGATACGACCTTTATTTGTAAATGTCTCTGAGAGAGTTGGCCGCAGACATTTTGCAAACGGAGGGATTTTCTGTACCAAAATCGTAGAAGCGGCTTGAGAAATAAGTGCAGCAAAACTAAATTTTTTACCTTCAAAACTCCCTTTCCTTTCGAATAATAAACGAAGCGCAGCACTCAGATATTTCATTTTAAATTGTTTTATATTTACCAGACTTCTGCAGGTTAGCCGCTTCTGCCCTTCGGAACCGGCTAGCAGAAGTAGATCCTTTCTAATAAAAACTACATATAAATATGTGGCACTTATTAGCCCCGAAGGGCTCTTTGCCGGTTACGAACGGCAGCACTCTTGTGGCATCACTTTTTCTGAGCTTTGTCACAGAGTTCTTTTAGAAGCTTATCCATGGCAAATTGTTAGTGCCGGAAGAATTGGCAATTGCTTGCCGAAAGGTGGGTACCGTTCGAAAGAAAAATCTCTTCGATGTTAAAGTTGCACTTCAGCCGGTGATTGAACCAACGAACTACAGATCAGAAGGCCAAAGCAAGAAACACTGAGCTACGATCCCTTCTAATACTGTTCACAAATTTAACACGCCCATCAATACTGGAAGAGAAGCTCGATGGTAACACAAAAGGGCCTTTCTAGCCTAATTGTGTCCTCTCAGTGAGAGGGTAGCCACATTAATCCAATCTAATCTACCAGACTTGTCAAGAAGCGAAAAGAGGTTCATTGCTTAGTCTATCGGTACCATAAACCTCAAGCCTGTTTTAGGCGAAAGAGAAGCAGACACCAAGGAAGAGGCTCATTATCTTCATCCCCACTTGATGGGGATGAAGATAATAAAAAGTAAGCCGGGGATGAAGATATAAAAAGTAAGCCGACTAGCTTCTACATTCCCGTTTGCTATAAATTAGAAGAAAATGTGACCATCTATCAGATATATTACGCAGCATGACTGCCTTTCGTGGGCAGTTTCAACATGCCGTTACACCCTATTGTCTACGAGGTAGTATATACCAAATATGAAATATAGTTGAGTTCCACTTGTTTCCACAAAATCATCAAAGGCTGCCTTGCTTTTCAGCCCGTTCAGCAAACATTAAACGGAGGAAGATTCAGCGTAGCATTAAGAGCTATGACAGCTGTAGTTGAGGAAACCTCTGTACAACATAAAGCCATAATGAGTTTTAGGGCTTTGATAGAGGAAGTTTGGTCTTCTTCTTCTTCTGCGTCCTCCAGCGCGTGTCGAATTAAATACCCTCTTCGCTGGAGCGTCTTCTTTCATTCGCTCGACATGACCAAGTCAGCGCAGCCGCTGGATTTTGATTCGGTTGACTATGTCAACGTCAGCGTTCAGCTCATACAGTTAATCGTTGTACACCATTCAGTACTCCCCATCAACGCAAATAGGTCCGAAGCTCCTGTGCAGAACTTTTCTCTCGAACACTCCAAGCGTCCTCTCATCCGTGGTGGAAATTGTCCAGGCTTCTGCGCCATATGTTAGGACAGAAATAATGAGGGACTTGTAAAGTCTAGGATTACTCTTAGATATTTCTAAACTTTTTTGAAATCTGCATAAATATGGTAAGTGGCCGCAGTCGTAAGTAAATTTGCGATAGGAAAATTTTAACTTTTTTTGGGCATTTCAAAGATCTCGGTAGATTTCTACTCATTACATAGAAATTTGTATGAGAAGTAGGCGTGGCAGTGGTAAATTTTTTTAAAGGATTTTTTGTGGCAAAAATATCTCTTTATTTCAATGAAAATATATGAAGACACTCTTTTTAGAGTATTAGCCATCGTTAGCTATGACTTTTTCCCATCTTTCTGGTAGCATTTGGGTTTCGTTCCAAAAGAACTACTGCTCATTTTGTAAGGCCAAAAATAAAACAACACAATTTCGGATACTCTATATTGAAGTAAGGCGTATTCCATAAAGGGCATTCTGCATCGATCGAAACAAAAAGTAGTCAGACAGGGCAATATCTGGGCTATAGGGCGAGTGAGGTAACTCTTCCCAGGCGCTGATTTCTAAATAATTTTTAATCGATCTTGCAACATGAGGCCAAGCTTTGTCATGATGGAATATTATAGACACATGTCTAGTAGTCGCATATTCTCGTCGTCGTTTTTCGGCGATTGCTCTCTTCGAACGAATCAATTGTGTTCGGTATAGGTCGCCTGTGATCGTCAAACTCGATTTCAACAGCTCATAATATAACACGCTCTTCTGATCCCAACAAATACAGAGCATAACCTTCGCGTTATGAATATTCTGCTTTGCCGTTGATTTCGGTTCTTGACCGTGCTTCACAAACGATTTCTTGTACATCGGGTTGTCGTAATGCATCGTAACGAATCGACTTTTCGTCGCCAGTAACAATCCGATGCAAAAACGACTTTTTTTTTTTGTATCGCTCGAGAAGCAGGCATAATCGCCTTTCAACGTCTTTTGGCTTCAGTTCATATGACACCCAATTTCCTTGCTTTTAAATGAATTCTGCTGCTTTTAAACGCTCGGAAACTGTTGATGGAGTCACTTCCTAGGACTCCTCGAGATCTTTTTGCATTTGACAACAATCTTGGTCGAGTAATGCTTTCAATTCTTCATCTTCAAACTTTCTTGGCTGACCAGTCGAAACTCTCCTTGTCTTCTGTGTCGAAAACGCCACTTCTCTATCATCTGAACCAGTACCAGAAGCAGTTGAAACCGATGGAACATGCACACCATAAGCTTCTTAGTTAAATTTAGCTATTTATGACATCAAAATATTTATGGAAGTATGCATGGTATGGTGGAAGACATTTATTGTATGTATTAACTAGCAATTACATTGAGCTGCCTGAAGTAAGGCTGAAATCGATCAGATCTCAAGCACAGGCGACCAATGCTCAAGTAACAATCAATCGAAATTAATTGTAGTTGTTATTGTTGTAAGTTCTTTTCCTAGCAGCAGTAGGAGTAGCAAGAGTCAAAAGTAAATTATGCAATTATTTCTAATTTATATAAAATTGTAATAGAAAATACATACATTCTGTCAAATAAGTACCCGGAAACCGGAAATTCTCATTTTTAATTTTCCCTCTGAGAATATTTCAAAAAAAATTGTTTTCCCAGGTTGGCACAATTGTCAGCCACTATTCTGTGCATTTTTATTGCTATGTATCATTTAGTTTGGTTACGGCGTCATTAGGAACAAGTCAACCTTTTGTGTGCGTTGCGATTTTTACTATGGATAAAAATATCGAACAAAGAGTTTGTGTGAAATTTTTGTGTGTTTCAAACGAAATTTCTTGTGCCAAAACGTTGGAAATGTTGAAAAAAAAAACATTTGGTGATTCAACCATGTCGAAAAAAAATTTCACACAAACTCTTTGTTCGATATTTTTATCCATAGTAAAAATCGCAACGCACACAAAAAGTTGACTTGTTCCTAATGACGCCGTAACCAAACTAAATGACTCATAGCAATAAAAATTTACAGAATAGTGGCTGACAGTTGTGCCAACTTGGGAAAAAAAATTTTTTGAAATATTCTCAGAGGGAAAATTAAAAATGAGAATTTCCGGGTACTTATTTGACAGAATGTATATATACTCTGTATGCTAGTAGTATACAATACCTTTATTAAGTGAAATACTATAGGTACTTATGTGTAAATATACCTTATTCTATTGTGTAAATATTTATGTAGTCCTTATGGGTGCGTATGTGTGTATGTGTGTTGTTGTTGCTTGTGTACCTATCATTTCAAAGAATCATTAATGTATGTGTTTATTGGCATTTGTGTACTACTTTTTGATCAAAATGCATAATAGCAGTAGGTCGCTTGGTATTTACTTAATATTTGTATAAATAAACAGTTTCTTGTGAATCAAATGATTTGAAATGTTTTGAAAATGTTCATTAATTTAAATGGAAATATATATTTATCATATTTTATATTCGTATATATGAAATTATATTTTATTGTTGATTACTAATATTTAATGTATTTATTAATCAAATAAAATGTATGCCTTTAAGATTAACTTTTATATAGAAGTTGACTGATTAATTTTTAACCTTAGTATCGGCTTTTTACAAATTTTTGTAGGGCAAATTTGTCAAAAGGGTGAACACTCTTTTTAAGTCGGAGCTCAAATCGCTGCGATTTGATTTAGCTTTATTCGTTTCTTTTTTCCCTTGACATATTTTACATGTTTTACAAATGAAAACAGGATCGCGTCCAAAATATCACTCCTAATCGGAACACAGGGCAGAAACGAAGGCTCTCCATCGAGTCTTGTCCCGGACCATATACTTGATTTCATGCCAAGTGGCTCTAGAGCGAGTCTCGGCTTGGATTATCCTTAACCATGTTTGATGTGTGCGGTCCGGTTGTCGGCTGCCTTGAGGATTCCATTGAAACGCCATTTTTGCTATGTTATCATCCTCTCTACGTAAAATGTGACCTGGATTTGTCCATTTGCGCCTTTTGATTTCTGTGTTTATTGGGACGCTGTAGGCAAGTTGCAACAACTCTGCATTTGTGATGGTGCGAGGCTAGAAAACTCTGCAACCGATTCTGAGGCATTTATTTATAAATAAATGTCTGCAGATACCCGCAAATTCATTCAGTGACCATCCAAGTTTCAGAGCTCTATAGTAATACCAGCGTGACGCTGGTATTAAAGATGCGTAATTTCGACTCGATGCCGTGGCTCAGTGGTTAGTGTGTTGACCTTCTGATCTGTAGGTCGTAGTTCAATCCCCGGCTCATTCATAATAAATTTAATATCGAACAGATTTTTCTTTCGAACGGTACTCACCTGTCGGCAAGCAATTGGCAATTCTTCCGACAGTAACAACTTTCCATGAAAAAGCTAATAGAAGAATTCTGTGACAAAGCTCAGAAAAAGTGATGTCGCAAGGGTTCTGCCATTCGGAACCGGCTAAAATAAGTAGGTCCCTTCTAATACTGTCCAAAATTTAACACGCACAACCGTAATTGAAGAGAAGCTCGGCCAATTGAGCCCTTCGGGGCTTTAAGTGCCACATAATTATTATTATTATAATTTCGACTTCAGAGACAGGATCCGCGAGCGCCATACTTTATCTAATTTATGGAAGGCCGTGCGAGCTTTACTTATACGTGTGGCTACATCCGACATGGATGGTAGCAGGGGATGCAGTAGCAGTCTGAAGGCGCAGTAATTTGGTAAGGCCAACTTCTCTTGCATATTTCATGAGTTTTAATAGCTTTAACTTTGCGTCATGAAGCATATGTCATCAACGTAGTCTAGATCGTTGAGTTTCTGGTCTAAGCGCCATTGCAGGCCATCTTTTGCGTTTCCTTATACGTTCGTTTAAAGACGCCCTCCAACACAAGAATAAACAACAGCTGTGAGTGGACGCATCCTTCACGTACTCTTTTCGAGATGGAAAATTTCCCGGAAAATACGCCGCAGCAAGTTGTTCAACGAGAGCGATATCCTATCCAGCAGAATGAAGGCCATTAACTTTGGACGGAGTTTAGGAGGGTGATCCCACGCCAGTTACGGCGTTGGCTAAGATCACCTTTTTTGGGGATGGTAACGATGACCCCTTCCTTCCGTTCTTTTGGGGTGTTACTTGTTGCCCAGGCTTCGCGTTTTATAGGGTAGAGGGCCAACGAAAGGCTACTCGATCTGTATTATAGCATAACCTCTGCCGGTAGGTTGTCGGGGCCCGCCGCTTTGTTGTACTTAAGCTTGTTTATGGCCACCTTGATTTTTTCGACGGTAGGCGGATCAGGATCCGGATTCGGATCTTTTTTAAGTCGTAGCTCAAAACACTGTGATTTGATTTAGTTTTCTTAGTAGTTCACCCAAAACTTCCTTCTCTTTTTCTCCCTTTTCTCTCTCTCTCTCTCTCTCTCTCTCGCTATCTACCTAAAGCACCCGGTTTGACTACGAGATAATATAAAGCTTCCTTATTATTTTGAGCAAATAGTCTTGTGTCCGGTTGGCACCCAAAGTGGAATATTACATTCAGATATGATTCAGAAACTTTTCAGCTTTCGGCATGATTGTTGAATCATCGATTATATTGGGAGTTTGAATAAGTTGTTGCGGATTTGATAACAGATGTCACTACTAGTTTAGTATTTGTTTCATCAGGCAATGCCGTCATTTGGAAGTGTCATTATTAGGCTTTCTTTTTCAGTATCTGTCATTTTGCTGAAGTGGAAATAACATAATTTTTGTGTGTTCCGAAAATGTCAACTTTTTTTACCGAATAATGTGTTTTTGTGGGGAGATTTACTTCATTACTTCAATATGAAGAAAAAGGCTGCCCCCAAAGGCATCGTATTTTAATGACAGTCTATATTGACTATTCTTTAGCTGAAAAAACGTGCAGAAGTAGTCTAAAAGTGGGAATTTTGATTTGGAAGATGAAGAAAGACCCAGAGCGCTACCAAAGTTTGAGGATAAAGAATTGAAGGCAAGACTCGATGAAAATACATCACGAACCATCTGCCATCGTTTAAACGCAATGGGAATGATTCGAAAGGTAAGAATTTAGATGCCGTATGAACTGAAGCCAAGCGACCTCTAACGCCGCTTTTCCACGTGTAAACAACTGCTCAAACAGCAAAAAAGGAAGGCGTTTTTGCATCGAATTGTGACTGGAGATGAAAAGTGGGCCCATTGCGATAATCCAAAACGCCGTGTAACGTATGGATACCCCGGCCACGCCTCATCATCGACGACCAAACCGAATATTCATGGCGAGAAGATCATGCTGTGTATTTTGTGGGATCAGCTGGGTGTGATGTATTATGAGCTGTTGAAATCGGATCAGACAATCACAGGATATCTCTACCGACGACAATTGATGCGTTTGAGTCGAGCGTTGTGAGAAAAATGGCCACAAAACGCCCATAGACGTGACAAAGTTATTCCAGACATTGCTCCTTCCGATTACCATTTGTTCCGATCGATGACACACAGCCTGGAAGACCATTCAGCCCTTTCTTACCAAGAAGACAAAAATTGGCTTCTTCCGACGCGTAATTCGAATTCAGGTTTCAGGCTGACACTGTGATAGAGCCAGAGTTGTGTACGTCACCTTGTTGGAGCAGACGACTCTTCTACAACAAACTTGTAGTATTCGATTAATAATCTTTACTGATTTTCAAAACTGTAGCACTTTTAATAACAAATCTCGCTTTATTAGTCAAAAATCCACTTTCTAATTCTCTAAAATATTTTCCACTGAATCAACCAACCACCTCTTGAACATATTTCAGGTGTAGTAAAAGGAAATCCACTACTTTTCCAATAGATGGTTTAAGTAATCTGTATCTCGCGTATAAGTGCGATCGGGTTACACTAGATGCCGTTAGAAATATAGGTTTTCGTGCTAAATAAATTTTTCAGAGAGTTTTATGATTGCTTGACTCAGTATTGCTTGAGCACGCGTCAAAGATGGACACCAGTAAAGAGAAAATACGGCATATTTTACAGTTTTTCTTCGATAAAGGCGAATAGTGAATAGTGTTTATGGTCCTGATACTGTAAGAGCCCATTACGTGCAGTATTGGTTTCGTCGATTCCGTCTCGCTAACGCAAAAAAACCTCATGGACCGAATTTCCATCTGTGAATCGCTGCTGAAACGCAACAAAATCGATCCATTTCTGAAGCGGATGGTTACTGGTGATGAAAAGTGGGTCACTTACGACAACGTCAACCGAAAACGGTGGTGGTGGAATCGCGGTGAGCCGACGCAAATGGTGCCCAAGCCAGGATTGACGGTCAGGAAGGTTTTGCTATGTGTTTGGTGGGATTGGCAGGGAATCATCTACTATGAGCTACTCCCCTACGGCCAAACTCTTAATTTGGACCTGTGCTATCAACAGTTGGACCATCTGAAGGAAGCAATCGCCCAGAAGCGGCCAGATTTGGCCAATAGGAGAGGAATTGTGTTCCATGAGGACAACGCCAGACCACACACATAGATAGTGACTTGCCAGAAGCTCCGGGAGCTTGGTTGGGAGGTTTTTATGCATCCACCTTATAATCCGGAACTGGCACCAAGTGATTACTACCTGTTCCTGTCTATGGCAAATGATTTTGCTGGTGAAAAATTCGCCTCAAGAGAAGTTTGTGAAAATCGACTGTCCCAGTTTTTTGCCAATAGGGACGAGGATTTCTATGAGAGTGGCATTATCAAATTACCCTCAAAATGGCAACAAGTTATCGAACAAAACAGTGCATATCTGACCTAAATCGGATCATACTAACTATGCTAAATAAAACCTTCAATTTAATGCCCTTATATAATTAAATTAAAGCCAAGTAGAAAATTGATTTGATTTGATAAATCCATTTCAAAACTATCTGTACTCATTATAGTAACTTACAAAACAACAATTTTTCAAACTAAAAACAAACATTCATAAATCGAAGCATAAACAGCAAGCTTTAAATTAAACTACAACAAAGGATGGGAAATAATCAAAGAAGAATAATAAGAGAAAACTTAAATAGAATTACAAGAAGGGATGGAGAGAATGTCGAAAGTTGAATGTTGAAATCAACCACCACCACTATCATAAATTTGTGCTTAGCATACTTTTTGGCTTGCCAAAAATTAGTTCGACTGGAGACAACAATGCATAGTGCAAGTATCAGTCAGTTAGTCAGTGTTCTGGCTCAGTGCGTTAATAGGTAACCACATCACCTTGCTTCCAGCTGCATGAAAAAGTGGGGAAAAAATGTTTTATACACAAAACTTTGCATAAATTATGTAAACATTTGAACTAGCCAAGCCAACCATGGCTAAGGCGAGCCAAATAAGGAAACAAATAAGCGAACATGAAGATGAAAATGAGCTGCTTCTGGTAGCGGTAACTTCGTCTGATCATCCCCTTTGATGCATGGCACTATTTGTTTTTCAGACTCAGATAGATTTCCCTTTCTCTAATTTCATTTTCAACCATTTGTCTGGCCAATGTTGCATTGAGTTTAGTTTACTTCAAGTTGATGACGATAAATGTGAGTATGAGCTTTATTTTTGTGCGTGCATAACTGTGTCTGGACGTCTGGCGGTCTGAAAACATTGAAGAGGGTCCATTTGTCTAGTTTCTACTACATACACATACATAGCACACACGTATGTATTGTACATATAGCCTGTCAAATTGAGTTTATATTTTATCGATCTGGACATACAGTTAAGGATACCCTACGAAATGAATACTAGTGAGTAGCTACTCCTACATACCAGTCATTGAGTTTGAAAGTGAATTTCTTTTCACCCAACTCCTTTGTGAGTAATAGTTTACTTTTACTTTTCACCATAGCATACTTTTATGCGCATTTCATTCATTGCGTTTTACCTAAACGCTTTTTTTTTGTATGTAGTTACACAAGTTTTCGCAAAGAGGGAGCATAACGGAAGAGAAAAAGGTCTATAGAATACCAGCAAATACATGAATGAAGGTATCACCATGTAAGTTCGATTTGATAAATGTTGAAAATTATTTGATTGAAATTAATTTGACGGCTTATGAGGTAGAAAATCACAAGTCAACAAAAGGTAAGCACAAAATGAGGAGTATGCGAAGAGATGAGATGAGATGAGACCAGATATCACACAAGTTTCAGTTGGAAATTTATTATGCTGTAGCATAATAATGACATAGTGAAAAATTATATATCCAACAATTTGGTGATGGGTAAATGGCAATGCCTAAATGTAGGCAATGAATTTAACTACAAATTTCCTAACTAAATATTAAGCAATATCTTGTACATACAGTTTTAGTATACGCAGGAAAAAGTTGTACGTACATATCATACAATAAATTATATCAAAATTGACATGAATATGATATGATAAATTTTGTGCGCCTAATTATAGACTATACAATCATATATTGGTATGATTAATATGTGAAGGAGAACAAAGTGAAGCTTTCCTTTCTAGTCACACTGAAGTTCAGCAGTTGAGCATCGTCTAATTTTTATCTTCTTGGTATTCTTGGTGTTTTTGATCTCCGCCCTCCCCCCTCCTTCTTCAGCGCTTTGACCGAAGATTTCGTCATCCACCAATTGTCACCGAATAGAACACCTTCTACGTTCCAATAACTTCAGGGCATGGAGCCCTAGATAATTTAATGTTAAAATGTAATGCGCTCAACTATGTCCTTACCAGGGTCATAATTCTACATTAAATTAATCAAGATTGGAAGGAAAGTAGAATACAAGCTACAAAGTTCAGAGTACTGTGTACAGAGCACAGTATCTTCGCTGTCTTAGAAATGAATGAGTCAGTCCATTTTCTTGGGCTTTTTTTTTGTTTTTTTGTTGAAACGTTGGAAGTATTAACGTCAAACTTAAGTTTGTTCGTGACAATTGGAATCCTTGGTAGAGAATTGTCGTAATTGCATTTTTCTCTGTTTTGGGAGCTCGTTGGCTGTACAATTTCCTCGTGTACCCCCCATCCTGAGTGGGCAGCACGCCAGAGTATTCTGCCGTCTCTATCGCATGTTTAAAGTCTAATATAAGTGGCGGAGATAGAGATTAATGGTATTCGGAGGATATGTTTGAGAAGAATAAATATAAAAAAAAATTAATATGGAGCACCTTATAAGACCAGAAGGGCCCTTTGGCCCCAACTTCTCTTCCAGTACTGTTGTGCGTGTTAAATTTTGAATAGTATTAGAAGGGATTTAATTATGTTAGCCGATTCCGAACGGCAGAACCCTTGTAACATCATTTTTTCTTAGCTTTGCCACTGAGCTATTTTAGAAGCTTTTTCATGGCAAATTGTTACTGCCGGAAGAATTGGCAGTTGGTTGCTGGCAGGTGGGTAGCGGTCGAAAGAAAACCCTGATCGGCCCTGAACCCTTCTGTGGTTTGGCAAGATGCCACGCCAAGGAGGTTATCAGGAAATGGGAGGAAGAGAAATTTTGAAAACACTGGCTCAATAGTACAGGGTAGCGTCAAGCAAAACAGTTTCTAATCCCAAATAAAGGGATATCTAAAAAAATACTGACGTTTGGTAGAGCTGGCCTACGTATTCTTTGTGATTATTTTACAGACCACTGCAGCCTCAAATGCCAGTTAAAGAAGTTAGATCTATGTGACACTCATGTCTGCAAATTCTGCAACTTAGACATCGAAAGCTCGGAGCACATTCTCCGTAAATGTCATGCTCTTGGCAGACAAAAACTAAACCACTTTGGTGATAGTACAGTGCCTTCATATAAATTGTGGAATAAGGAGCCCAACAAAGTGCTGAAATTTATAAAAAGCCTAAAAATTTAGGGTTACCTAAAGACTGCACAATACATCAGGTCTGATTGCAGTGCATAAGGGTCTGTTAATATAATAATTCAGTCCAAGATTGAACCCGCGACCTACTTATCAGAAGACCACTGAGCCATGACACCCACCACGCACCACGCTGTACTACTCATTCATTTCATTGCGCTAGAATTTCTGTGCTGTCTCGTTAGAAGATCTGTGGCACTCATTACTTGTGGAAATATAAAGCATGTACTCTTTGACTTTGCTCTTTTGTGGCTCGTACAACCGACACTAGATTTTGGTCACATACCGAGCAGTCCGACAGCCACCTCTGATTTTCTCTGGCTAACCTCAGTTGGAAAATCTTAAGTGGGCTTGGTAATAAGCTCCTTTGCTATAGAGGGGATTCATGGGCAATGATGGGAACATTTATCAATTTTCCTGAAAGGAAGAAATACGGGGTACGTAACTTAACTAGAAATGTTGAGGAGAAAAAATTTGTGGGGGTCCGTCTTACAGGGTCCTCTGGAAACCTCTAAGGGATGGTGATAGAAGGAAAGTATTTGCTACGAAAATGTAAAGCAATAACATCGCTCACACATTTCACCACATCAGAGCAGATTCCTGAGTAATTATGTGGAAGTTCATTTGGTTGGGAAATCTTAAGAAAATATATCATACAAATACATTTTTCATATACCTTTTAATGGAATAGTTTCTGACCCCATAAAGTATGCTTACTTTAATTTTAATTCAATTTTTGTTTGCGTGTTTTTCCCAAATACTTCTTACGATGCATCAAAAATGATTGTGTACCTTTTATGCCATTATCTTAAATGTTTTATTACTATATGTAACTACTCCGACTCCTCTAATAATCATGGTTCTCGCCATCATCATCATCATCCTAATCATGATCCATTAATATGTCCTATGTGTGTTTTGTTACGGATTACACTAATACAATTACAAATAATGTTCATGTACGAAAAGTGACAACTTAAAACGAATGAATGACTTAACAATGTTTTATTTTTGGAAGCAGAGTTTGGAAGAGAAATGCAAAAAAATATATGGTAAATCAGAAGAAGCAGAAAACCAAAGTAGAATTAAAGTGATGTCATGTCTACAAAAGTAAATATGTACAATGCAAAAGCATAGAGTGCAAAATAGAGCAAAAAAAAATTTACTAATAGACACGTTCAAGACGATGAAGGCGACACGGCAATAGTGGAGCTTGGCATCATGGCAACATTGTGACAAGACAACATTTACAATTTGTAATATGATTATCGTTACATTTTACGATGGATGAGTATAGGAAGGAAGGATACATCTAAAATATTTTGTTAGATTTTTCTTCTTATTGTTCACTATGAACGGCCGCACACGACTGACGAACACGGACGCAAAACTAATGGTCGTCTGGTCGTCTAGTGGACTATTACTTTGAGTTGAGAGCTTCTACAATTTTGTTTTTTTTTTCGTCATCTCTATAATACATTTAAAAATGATCATTATAAGTTTGAGTCTAATATTTTAACGCCAAAGACTAAAATTTTTGAGAGAGCGCACCAAAGAAAATTGTCTTTTATCTACAATTTGTCTCATTTATCAAACATTAAAGTCGCCTCTTATGATTAAAACAGCGCTCGAATTTCTTTGTCAAAACAAATCGACATTAAAGGGTGAAGACTTCAAATTTCATTCCATCTGTTAATGACACAAGCACACGAAAAAAGTCTTATACCACCAGGCTCTGTCAAGTCGCATAGCATGCCTGACCAATAAAAATAATATAAAATAGATTGAGACAATTGAAACATTCATTAAAATATCTCAAATTGCTGAAAGTTGGCTGAAATTTAAGGCCGACCCCTATTCACTTTACCATCTTAATATCGTTCCCAAAAACAGTTCTTCCTACCTTCTCCGCTTAGTGGGCTCCCATACAAAATATACATTTTCTTAATATTTGCTTCAGCTGCTCCCTGAGTGTCCATAGAGGGGTGAAATATAAGACCTGCCACCGTTAATTTTTACTAACTAATATTTTTTTTTACCATATTTCCTCCATAAAACTTTAGTCGACAGAAGAAATGGCCATGGCATTTGATACCTCACCCTAATATAAAATTTTCCGCTGAATCCAAATATGATAGTCCCATATTATAAAAGTAGAACGGTTTTCGAGATATTTTAAAATTGCAACTCCGTCGATTTTTGTCCGTGCGTTGTATGGAATCGACGCACTGTGCGGAGGTCCATTTAACCGAGCTTCGCTTCCAGTATGGCTGTGGGTGTTAAATTTTGAACAATATCGGAAGGAATCTACTTATATTAGCCGGTTCGGAATGGCAGAACCCTTGTGACATAGAAATGGCAAATTGTTACAACCGGAAGAATTGCTAATTGTTTGCCGATTGGTCGTGACCGTTCAAAAGAAAAACATTTTTGATATTAAGGTTGTCACGGTGATTGAAACCACGACCTAACGCCTAATGATGCCAACGCACTAATCACTAAACTACGACAACCCAAAGAAAATACAAATGTTCTTGAAAATCAATAAATAACCACGTTACTGCCTAGGAATGGGCACTGGACAATAAAATGGAATGCCATCCCCCATTTCATTTTGTCTAAAAAGATTTCTTCCGGCATTGTTCCCCCTATCTTTACCACTTAAACGGACTTCTTGACAAAAACCTACAAGTCATTTCAGGGCAATTATGAACTAATGTGTTGATTTTCGGGTACATTTTATTTTCCTTTTGTCCGCTCTTGCATGGATTCTAATATGATATTCTGAAAGTTATCTTCTCAGAAGTACATATTTCAAGGAAGTTTGTCTCCTTCATTTTGCATACATTTTCAAAGGCTCCTAGATGGTGTCGGACCTAGACCCATTTGGGCCTAGTCTTTTCGTCCCAAAATCCATAGAATGTAACTACTCTATTTCGTCTGATGTCTCTTTCTAGCCTCAAAAAAAAAAAAAATTAAAAATAAAAATATATATAAGCCCCGAAGGGCTCTTTGGCCGAGCTTCTCTTCCACTATTAGAAGGGACCTACTTATTTTAGCCAGTTCCGAATGTGCAGAACCCTTGTGACATCACTTTTCACAGAGTTCTAGCTTCAAAAAGCTTGCACAAATATCCGATAATTATGTGTTTTTGGGGTTAGGAAATAATCTGAGTGTGATGGTTGAAATTCAACCACGACTTTGATTTCAGTGATCTAAAATCCATATAAAGCAGCTACTCTGATTCATTTTTGGTTGTGGCTACTCCGATCCGCCGGATGTGTGTGAACTTTGGATTCAGTGATCTAAAATCCATATAAAGCAGCTACTCTGATTCATTTTTGGTTGTGACTACTCCGATCCGCCGGAGGTGTGTGTTTATGTGTGCTACTTATAGACTCCAAAGAGTCCTTTGGCCAAGCTACTCTTCCAATGCTGTTAGTTTGTTACTACTTGTTAGATTCTGGATAGTATTAGAAGGTACCCACTGATATTGCCCGGTTCCCAACTAAATAGCCCTTGTGACATGAAGCTTTACCACAGAGTTTTTATAGAAGCGTTTTCATGGCATATGGCTTTCCGACAGGTGGGTATTGTTCGAACGAAAAAAATCTTGTTGATAGTAAAGTTAATGTCTTTGCCGTGGATTCAACCTACAACCTTTGACTTAGGAGGCCAAGAGACTAACCATTGAGCTTCAGCACTCATAATCCGCCGGATGCCCTACTTTTATTTAGATTGTTGCCGATTCGAATTTATCGACCCAAAATCCATATAATGCAACTATTCTGATGCATCAGGTACGCCATTTTTTTTTTTTTTTGAGCTTCTGTTTTCAACTCCCATTTGGGTATTGAAACCAATTCATCTTAGCTGGCGGTTCTCAGATCATTTTTGAAACCAATTCTGTTTTCCGTTCGTTGGCACCAATTGGATATTCAAATCCATCGTAGGTTGAATAAGCCCTTTGGTCGGCATCAATCCTCACATATCAAATTCAGCGTCTTCTCGACTGGGGTCTGTTCTTTCCATTTTCATTTAGCCAAATGATATATGGGTCTCCTTAACATATCGTCGTTCGCTTAATAAATGATCACACATATTCAAAATATTTCACAATTCGTGGCATTTAATATCAGTAAGGGCTCACGCTAACCCTAGTTTGTCTTCCTTCCTTTGGGAAATGCATACTTCTTAGTATTTGAAATGATTCACATATTGGATCCTCTTGTATTACGATGCGCTACTGTGGGCCTTCCCTAAAGGAAGGCTCACACTTCCACCTAGCCAAAATAGCCGTAGTTAGCTGATGTTGTCAACTCTTTTGAGTTGAAACTGTAATGATGAGTTTATAAGCTCCCAAAATATGCTTTCAAAAACGAATCTAATATTTTATCTCTCTGAAAAGGGCAATGAAAAATGACAAGAAAAGCAAATCATTCATAATATCAAATGATAGACAATTCGTCTCACATATGTCACACGATCATGTTTCATATAATCGAAAATCAATATAATTAATAATTTTTGCTCATTTTGCACCTGCATTACATAATAAATGTCTTCTTGTACTCAAAATAAACATATATATATATATATATATATATATATATATATATATATATATATATATATATATATATATATATATATATATATATATATATATATATATTAGGGTGGGTCAAATTGTAGGGGGACGATTCACGACCTATATCGAATTTAAGACAAAGAGTAAACAAAGCATATTTTACTTTATTTTTTTCTTCTAAAATTCAACATAACAAATAATAAAAGCATATAAAATGTAATTAATAAAAAAAAATTAATTGAATTCAGTAATTAAGAAACAAAACGAAGAGTTTTAGGAAATAAACGCGAAAGAGTTATTTTTGAAAGTCTTTCTTGCTGTTAAGTCTAGCGAATTTTTCACGACTTTCTAATGTCACCGCCATAACTCCTTCTCGATTATGTTCTAAAACTCTTTTGGATACACTAGTCAGCAATTGAACATGTCTTTCCGTTCCTTGTATGTGTACTGGAATTTTCGGATCAGGCAGCGGTGGATCAATGTCTTCTAAATATTGTTGTAGATATTCATAAGGAATATTTCGAGTGAATGGTGGTTCGAATAAGATTGAATTATCATTCATGTCAATCATATTCGTAAAATCTGTGCAATTGAAGTTTATGATAGGCTTTTTATAAACTCTCAGTAGCATCGGATCTTCCACATGGTTACGGTAGTGTAAAATTTTTTTTAGAGCTAAGTCGCGTATTTTTTTTTCATCGAACAACATTGCCAATAAAATGTTTTCTGAATGAGCATAATACGAGTTTTCTTTAACAACATTATTTACAATTTGGCTTAAATTCGAATCCAAATATTGAGTCCAATGTATGAATTTATAAAATAATACACTACCGTGCACGACAGAGTTGTACTACTTTCGGTACTTATTGATGTTGGTGCGGCTTGTGATGTTGACGGCAATAGATCCATGTTTAAAATTAAATATTAATTAATTATTTTATAAATATTAAGATTTTCCAGCTAGATTTTGAGGTTTTCTTCCTTCAAAAGCTGGTAAAAATGTGATTTAGGTCTTAGCTTGAAATCTATCGATTTTATTTTTAGAAAAGCTGGAAAAAGGAACAAAATGTATGGAATATGATTTAACAATTTATAATTCGAGTATGTATTTTGAATATATTCAATACAAAGTCAAAAATTCGTCTATTTCCACAACAGTATCGTATATCTTTCCAAAAAAATGTACGAAAGCGCCCTCTGGCGGCACTCAAAAATAAAAATTAATGTCAAAAATGGATTCCGCGACCCAAAAAACCCCCACATACACATTTGGCTAAAGGAAATAGCATTTTTTTGCCTCTATTCTCGAATATTTCTAGAAAAAATACCTTTTGGAAAAACCGGGGGCTCGAAATTCATTTTAAAGCTATGGTTTCTTTGGCAAATTTGCTTAGAATGACCCATAGAATAAGAATCACGATGAGCCTTTGGGTCGAAAAAATTTGACCCACCCTAATATATATATATATATATATATATATATATATATATATATATATATATATATATATATATATATATATACATTTCTTAGTATTTCTAATGGAATAAGATTATGTATGAAAACTTTCCCCCAAATTTGATTTGTTGAAATATAAGTACAAAAATTCATTCCAGCGAAATGACATTAAAATTAGCTTGAAAATGAAAACCGAAAGTCTTTGTGGGAGGTCGTGTAATACGAGTATTACACTAGGTAAGATTATATTAAAAATGCCTAAAAATATGCAAAAGTAATTCCATCATCATCTTTGACCTTATCTCTAGAGAAAGACAAAAAAACAAAAGCAAAATCATTCAAATTAAAAAAAATTTTTGTACGCTCCAATTTATTTAGATAGATTGCTCCCCTATTTCAAGTTCCTTTTTTTTCTCCATTGTTTAATATTAAAACTTGTAATGCCTAACGCCTAAAAAGCGACAATGAAAAATGTTTACAATTTCATAAGAATTTTTCTCCAACTCCCACTCGCATATTTTTCTGACATCTTTATGCTTCTTTAAATTTTTCAACATTTTGGTTTTTTTTTACTTTCTCTGTCTTTTTCACATTGTTTTCACAATGTCTTGTACTGACATTTGATATGCCTTAATCAACTATTTTGTGTCGGTACATAGTCTATATAAGAGCTGTCATTTTTTAAGGCACTCTGTTGCAATAAAAGCGCAAATAGATTTTACCAAGAAAACAACATCAAAGTATAATAGAAGAGAGAGAGAGAGAGAGAGAGTGACTGGCAAGATAGGAGAGTTGCGCTGGTGGACGACTAATAAAATGCATAAGCAACATGTGGTCGTAAATAAGGCAAATGCAGCCGACACGTTATTCGGCGAACTGAAACACCATTTGCCATATTTCATACAAGCAACGTTAATATTAGCAGGGGTTAAAATGACCCACATAGTATCGTATATAATAAAATATTTTCTTTATTCAGCATAAACCAACAACAGCATAGTGTCTAGTGATAGTAATGCCATTGGCATGGTCTACGTGTAGTCTGTATCTACCTATCTATTTGTAGTATTATGATAAAAAGGATGTCGCAGAAAGGAAAAATATTTTAAAATAAAATTGAAAGTAAGAAAAAAAAAAAATATAGAATATCTCAGAAAAGCACAACTGATGACTATATTCGATATGATGTAAAAGGAAATTGAAAATTTCCTACTTACATAATAACCACCCTCGAACTGCCAACTATCGTACGCACAGTGATTTCAGCGCATATAGGAATGAAACAAAATTTCGTCCGAGAGTTTTAGTTTCACCACAAACCAAGTCTGTCATTTCAATTTCCATCATTTTTTTTTTTTTTTTTATTTCAATAAATCATAAATTTTATGTGGGAGCCCCTCTAAGAGGTAATTATTAGCTCAGTCCATAAGTTCGTGCGTTTTGCTTAGGTAGTTTTAAAATAAATAAAAAAAGAAGTTTTCTGTATTTATTCATCAATAATGTCTTCCCAACGTTTAGGCAAATTTTTAATTCCCTGCTCCAAAAATTGTTTGTCCTTGGAGCCAAAATATTCGTCGATATCCCTTTTTATAGCTTCTTTTGAGGTGTAGTTCTTATTACTTAAATGGGACTGCAGTCCGCGGATAAGATGATAATCGCAAGGTGCAATATTCGTAGAGTATGGTGGATGCGGCATTAGCTCCCAACCTAGCTCGTTCAGGTTGTTTAAGGTCTGTCGTGATGCAACAAAACTTTGCGTCTATTGACTAAAGACGGTCGATTTTTCCCAGCTTTGGAACCTTGCTCCAACCATCGTATCGACTGTCATACTTGGCTCAGCTTCCACGAGTTCCAGCAAGGCGTCGGAACTAAAGCACTCAAAGCGTGGGACATCCTCAACGTCACAATCATCACTACGGAATTTGGAAAACAACTTTTGCGCAGTCCTTACACTTACAGTATTCTTCGCATGAGCTGCGTTTATTTCTGCAGCAGCAGTTATTGCATTTTTTCCACTTTTATGAAAAAAAATACAAAATATGCCTCTTATACTCGTTCGAAGATTCCACTATCAATCACTTTTTGAATGCACAATACAATTCCGAATTATCTCCCATGAAGCCGACCTTATGGACTGACCTGATAATATGTTTGAGGAAATTATTGGATCTGGAACATTGGCATTACCGTATTCTGATGAAATGAATGGACCTTGGTCGACCACGTGGTCGAATGCTTCCGATACGTAGACCCGTTCATTCTCAGGCGGGGTTGATAATACATTTCACTGCTCTAGAGCCGATTCCTGGATAAATATGGAGTTACTTGTGGATGGTGATTTTAGGTGATTTTACGTTGTTGTTGTATGAGCGAATCCCTATGGAGTAAATAGGCAAATGTTGAGGAGAATAAATTTCGAGGGGAAGAAGGAGGGGAAAGAGTGGGACTAAAATTTATTAAAGAAACACTTTTGCAAGGCTGCTACTCTAAAGGCACGAGGTAAGGGTTAGCTATGTTAACAAAAAATGTTTAGAAGAAAATAATTAACAGGAGCCCTTTATACAGTCTACATATAGGTCTAATGGCAATTTCTCTTTCCAAGGGTGTCAATTATAAAATTATTTGTCTATCTGCTGGTACTTTTAAATTGATTTTATATGGGAGGATTAGAGACACGGAATAAAAATGTTAGAAAAAAATGTTAAATATGAAAAAGTAATTCTGCTCCGTCATACATTAGACCTCTCTAGTGGCAATCTGGGAGCAGTGGGACAGAAATTTATGAAAAAAAAACCTAAATTTTGTAGGGGAGCTCCTCTAAAGTGTGAAGATAGTCGGTAAGAATGATTTGAAGAAAAAGAGAAGAAATTAATGGAACCCGTCATACATTTCACTGTTATAGAAGCGATTCCTGAAAACTATGGGCCTTTTCATTGGTTTTCCGGAGATTTTGCGTTAATTTTGTATGGGAGACTGCATAAATTGTAAAGACGCGTACTATGTATCAAATAAATAAATAAATATGTGGCACTTATAATCCGCGAAGGGATCTTTGGCCGAGCTGTTCTTCCATAACTGATGTGCGTGTTAAATTTTGGACAGTATTAGAAGGGACCTACTTATTTTAGCCGGTTGCGAATGGCAGAACCCTTGTGATATTCCTTTTTCTAAATTTTGTCACAGAGTTCTTTCAGAAGCTTTCCCTGGTAAATTGTTTCTGCCAGAAGAATTGCCAATTGCTAGCAGATAGGTGGGAACCGTTCGAAACAAAAATATTTTCGATATTATATTTATGCTTAAGCCAATGACCTACAGATCAGAAGGCCAACGCACTAACCGCTGAGCTACGGCACTCACATAGTATGTTTGCTGAGAAAAAATATTGAATTGTAAAGTTTAATGGGGGTCGGTGATATATTTTACCTCTCTAGGGGAGCTATGGAAGCTGTAGCAGCAAAATTTAATTGAATTTATAAAAAAAAAAGTAATTTTGCAGAGGAGCCCTTCCAAAAAGTCGATATGGGGCCTTTATATGTTTAGAACAAATATTTAGCAAAAAAAATTAGGGACGAGTCCTTGGCAATTATAGGGGATTTCGTTGGTTTTCCAGTGATTTTGCGTTAATTTTATTTGGGAGCCTATAAAGACACGTAGAAAAAATATTGAATTGTAACAATGAATGGAAATCGATGATATATTTTATCGCTCCAGGGGCACTATGGAAGAGGTGGCATCGAAATTTATTTTAAAAAAAGTAATTTTGCAGGAGAGCCCTTCTAAAAAGTCGATATGGTACATAAATATGTTTAGAAAAAATATTTAGTAGAAAAAATTAGGGAAGTCCTTGGAAATTATAGGGGATTTCGTTGGTTTTCCAGTGATTTTGCGTTAATTTTGTATTGAAACCTACCTAAATAGTAAAGACACGAAGAAAAAATATTGAATTGTAAAAATGAACAGTGGTAAGTGATATTTTTTCTAAGGACTAAGATAGGACTCAACTATAGTCTTGTGCAAAGAGCAATTATTTTTCAGGCAATATTTTTTGAAGCTTCATTAGCGGAAGTATTGACTTTAATTTACCATTATATTCATTTGATTTTTAAAATTGAACATAATAGTATATTATATTTTAATTTTTATTTCCTCTGAAACGAATCACTGTGCGCCGTGTGTTCGCAGCCGGACGACAAACCGGTATGAGTTATGCTAAGCCGGTAAAATGTTATTATAAAATAAAAATAAAGCAGAAATTATGAAAAACCTTTTTGTTTACATATTCTCGCTATTCATAAATAGAAGCAAAGATAGTAAAATAAAAAGGTGGAGAGAATTCTTAGGAAAGCGGAGAGGTCTACAATTTAAAATAAGTTTTTAGATTTAATACAAGATAAAAATAATCTCAAACAATATAAAAATATATTTTAAATAATAAATAAAGTAAAAATATAACAAGTTAATGTCCTTTGCAGAGATTTATATGAGAGAAGAGAAAATCTCACTACAAATTGTTTCATAAAACGCTCATAAATATGTTATGTAGCAGTAATGAGATGTCATCAAAAGTCGAATCAAGTCACCAACTGACTAAGGGTAGCGGTAAGACACAGGAATGCGAGTAGCTAGAAGTGTCAGTATCCAAAGTAAAGCTCTCTAAGGCCAAATGATGACCATTGTGATTTCTGGGGATATAAATTCTGAAATATTTTGAATATGTAAAAAAGAAAATTTCACATAGACGAAAATCGTATTTCCAATAACTGACAGTGTCAATCTACCAAAGAGGAGAGTCAAAATGCTTCTCCCGAAGAGCAGACAATTCATCTCTGAACATTTTTAGGTACCCCAATGTGCAAAACTTCGAATGAAATGCTTATTGAGTATAAAAACAGGCCGAAATCAAACACAAAATTTCGAAAATAAGATTTATTTATTTTATTTTATGTTACTTATTATTATTATTATTATTTAGATTTTTGTTTTGTTTTTCGTTATATGCCACTTGCAGGCTTCGAAGAGCTCTTTGATCGAGACTGTTATGCGTCTTATATTCTGGATAGTAGAGAAGGGATTAGCCGGTCCCGAACGGCAGAATTTTCCACTTTCTTACAGAGCTCTTTTAGAAACGCTTTCATGGCAAATTCTTCACTTACTTACTTAATTTACCGAAAATCGATTAAGGGCGAATGTAGCATGTTTCGCCAACCAACTCTTGCCCTAAATAGTTAGCCCTAGTTAGAAATTCCAAGCGCTGAGAAGTTCTTCAGTAATCGGTCCTTCCACCGGAGGTTAGGTGTGCCTCTTCTGTATCGTCCACCACCGTGTTCCGAATGTAACACCTTCATAGCCGGAACGTGTCCTTCCTTTCGCTCGACATGACCTAATTCAAATTTTTTATGTCGGAAGAATTACCAATTACTTGTCAACAGGTGGGTACTATTCTTTTTTTTTTGCGATGTGTGCCACTAAAAAACTTCCTCCTCCTTCTAGAACCGTTCACCCCAGAACTACCATAGCATTACTTCAGGACAGGGTCCCGTTTACTCTTTACCAGACTTTACTCATTTTGACCCGCGTGCAGGTCCCACTTCTTTTTTTTTGACAAATTTTGCGGTGACGTTCCAGTTTTCCTCCTTACTGACCATTTTCCCAATTATTGTCTCCACCGTTATAGGACCAATCTGTCTTTTTAGTATTTCGCACTCACTTCGCCATCAGTAACGTGTGCTCACCGTAAATGCACCCAGGATCTTCCAACTTACCCATTCTGTTCAGGTATTTCCGAAAGTATCTGTGGCTTGAGAGAAATTACGTTACATAGTAGTTTACCTCGCCGAATTTTCTATCTATCCACGTGCTAATATGTGGGATCCATCTTACTGGGTGCTGTTCGAAATACAAAACTTTTCGATATTAAATCCGACGCCTCAGCGTGGATTGAACCAACGACATACAACTGAGGAAGCCAACCTATTAACCACTGAGCTATAGCACCCATCCATTTATTTAGAATACCATCAAATTAATTTTCGAGACCTTTTAAGTACGTCAAAGTGCTAGGCTTCGAAAGAAATGTACATTTGGAAAATGAAAATTCTTCTTTGAAATATAAACTGGAATTTCGGAAATACGGCTCCTTTAAAATTCATCTTCGAAATATTTAAGGAGGATATTTTGGGTATATTAAAAAACCAAACTTCTAAAAAAAGCTCTTTGGCAATTTTTCAGTCCCATTAATAATATCATAAAACCCGTTTTCGAATGCCTTTTAGTACAAAGAAGTGCCAAATTTTGAAGATAGAGGCTGATTTAATATAACGAAAATTCTTAAAGACATATGAAAAAACAAACTTTTAAAGTAAGGCGCAATCCTATTTGAAATATGAAATTTATTTTTCGAAAATACAACTCATTTAGAATATCATAAAATCGATTTTCGAAATATTTTAAACACCCCAAAAATTCGAAGTTCAAAATAAAGGCTTATTTAAAAGAACGCACATTTTCGAACTTATGAAAATGAAACTTCGAAAATATAGTTTAGTTAGAATATCATAAAATCCATCTCCGAACCAATTTCAGTACGTAAGAGTGTCAGTATTTCGATATATTTATATATAAAGGAATGAACCATCGAACGAAAGGCTCCTTTAGAATATCATAAAAACATTCTTCGAGCATTTTAAGCACTCTAAAATGCCAAACTTCGGCAAAAGACTCATTTAGTATAACAAAAATTCTTTCTAATATATGAAAAATTAAACTTCGAAAAGAAAGCTCATTTCGAATTTCATAAAATCCATTTTTAAATCAATTTTAGTGCAAAAAAAAATGGCTACACTTCAAAAGTATGGCTCATTTAGTATAAGAAAAATCATTTCTGCTATATAAAAAAAATTAAATTTCGAAAGGAAGATTATTTTAGAACCATCTTCGAACTTTTTCTGTACACCAAAGTGTCAAATTTTAAAAGTAAGTCCCATTTAGATGAACGAAAAATCCAATTTCGTAAGTAAGCACATTTAGAATATCATAAAAAATGGTCAGTGATATTAAAAAATCCAATGTGCGAACACTTTTGACTACGCTAAATGTCAAACACTAAAAGTATGCAATGAAAAATGTATTTTCCTTCGATTGACTTAACATTAAACCATTTGTAGTATTGTAGATGAATCTTTGTATAAATATTTATAATAATTAAGTAGACCGAAAATTGAATTAAATTCAAACGATAAATATATCAATTTATTTACAAAATATCATATATACCCATAGAAGTCATAAATGTTGGAATAACAATCATCATAACAAGACCAAGACCAACAATAAGAATAATAATAATAATCTCTTTATTAATAACAATAATAATACGTTATACCATATATATAGACTCGTATACTCGTGCGAATATATGTTTTCACAAGCCCAAAGGATATACAATACATATGTAGGTACAAATTCATATGAATGTATTGGTGAGCATAATTCTATTAAGCAAATACAATCAACTTGACACATATCTTAAAGCTTACATGCCAGTAACAAAATACAAACAAAAATTATATAAATACCGTAGGGCACAATTCAACCAAACATGTATGTATGTACCTACTACCTAGTATATATGTATATGTATAAGTACAGACACCCCTCAAAATATGCTTTTAACGCGTGCCAATGCCAAAGGCGACACGCAAGTCACATATTTTCCATGCGACTAAATAAACAGACGACCGTAAAAGGTGTGACATTAAGAAATTGTTTATGCATTCTTATGTCAATTATGTACAATGGGTAAAGGTGCCATTCGTTCGTATTGTAGAGTCGTAAGGGAGGGTGGAAAAAATTAAAGCATATTCCTAGGCAACATTTTTTCTAAATCTCAATTTGATGACGCCCAAGAATATGTCAATTACAAAGCGCATAAATGCCCCATTGTTTACTAAAGCGTAATAGCAGCAAGAAGTGACAATTTTAAGCATACTTTTAGGTGTCGCGTATAAAGCAAAACTACAAATCACAATTTAAAGTTGCCAAAGGTATATATTTCTTAACTGCAAGGTGTAAAGAAAGTGCTACAAATTGATCTAACGCAGCAATATAACGATAACAATGTATAGCATACTTTTAGGCACCAAGAAAATTAAGGTTAGCAACTCTGATTTTTAAAATACGCTAAAAATGCTTGTTTCGAATGTTAAAGGTGCCAAAAGTTAAGGAATATTGCTGTAGAAAGAAGGTACTGCAATGACAACAAAATTGCACATCCTTACAATAAGAATTTGCGTTAAATTTTGCTTCAACCTGCATTCATTAATAACACGTAGTGTATAATAAGCATATTTTTAGGTGTTCAACAAAAGAAACTACACATTTTTAACAATACACGTAAATGTATTTCATATATATTTTTTTTTTTTTTTTTGTATTCATTCCACTTATTTGCACTTCATTCCCACCATCATCTTCAATTTCTTTACAAAAAAAATTTTAATTGCATTCCCAAATGTAAACAATAAATTTTATTATTCTTCACGACATATTTACATATGTGTATTTTTCGATTTAGATATGTGCCTTCATTTCTATATCCATTAAGGTGGGATTAATTGAAAGGAGAACATTTTCGATTATCTGGTTTTTTGTAGGCGCCCAAAAGAAATGCAGAGATGGAATAACTTTGTTCAAAGGGAATGTTAAGGAAGACAAATTAATGGGGGCCAATAATATATTTCACCGTTGTAGAGGTGATTCCTAGGTAGGTATTGTCGATTTTCAGGTATTTTAGGGTAATTTTCTATGGGAGTCTCCTTAAGGGTCAGAGGTGGCGTATAAGTGTATTTGAAGAAGATGTTGCAGATGCAAAATTAATGGGGTCTATTATGGGGACTACCCTAGGAGCGATTCAAGTGGTTTTTCCTTTATTTTGTATGTGGGTCCCATTTTGGGATGAGTATTGGGAGTAGTTATGCTTGAAGAAAATATTGGGGTAGACAACCTAATGTGAGGAACGGTCAAAGAGTTTTTATATCTAGGCGAGGTTTTGAAAATCGATAAAAAGCCGCACAACTGTGCAGAAATCGCCCCTGGAGCAATGAAATGCTGACTAACCCCTTTATTTTTTTTGTGGCAACATACTTTTCAAGCACACTTAACCCCTAGCCTTACTCCTTAGAGTAGCCCCCCTGAAAAATTAACTTTTTTTTTTTTTAAATAAATTTCGTTTACCACTCAACATTTGCTCCATACATATTTACTCCTTATTTGCACCCATTAAGGGGACTTCCATACATAAAGAATGTAAAAATATCTGATAATCGACAAATATCCCCAGCAAATACCTCTAGAGCGATGAAATGTATGACAGACTCTCATTACTTTTTTATTCTTTATTTATACATGCTCTGCATTTCCAACGATTAAGGGAACTTCCATATAAAAAAATGTAAAATTTAGTTGCTACCGCCCACGAGTCCCTCCTACAGCAGAGATTAAATCGATGACTTGCCTCCATTAATTTGTTCTTCCTAATGTGGGTGCCGTAGCTGAGTGGTTAGTGTGTTGGCTTTCTGATCTGTAGATTGTGGGTTCAATCCCCGGCTGCATCACAAATTTAATATAGAAACGGTTTATTTTTTTCGAACGGTATCCACCTGTCGGCAAGCAATGGGCAATTCTTCTGCAAGTAACAATTTGCCATAGAAAACTTTCTAAAAGAACTTTATAACGAAGCTCAAAAAATGCGATGTCGCAAGAGTTCTGCCATTCGGAACCGGCTAAAATAAGTAGGTCCCTTCTAATATTGTCCAAAATTTAACACGCACAAGAGTAATGGAAGAGAAGCTCGGCCAAAGAGCCCTTCGGGGCTTGAAAGTGACACATAAGGATCAAGGATCATCCCTAAGTAATACTTTTTCTAAGCATATTTACCACCTATATTCACCTAGAGCGGCTTCCCATAATAATTTGTGAGTTTATAGTGGGTGTTGAAACTAATAGGTAAGCGCATCCAAATCAGGAATTTTTCAATGCTTTTTTAGTACAAAATTCTTGAAATTATTCAAATTCAGATTTTAAAATTGAAACCGCCCTAATATCCATCAACAATATGGCTTAATACTCTCACTATATAATTTCCCACTCTCTTGACGAATTTTGAAAATATTACACCATGACAAGTCAAATAAAATTGCAATTTGTGGCTTAATATATTTTGAAGCAGTAGGAAGGAGTGAGTCAAATTTTCACACCATCTTCGTATGTGTTTTATTTTTGTCGTTGCTTACCTCCTACGCTGCTAGATGTAAGAATTTAATAGACGCCTCGTTCTCAGTTTTTAATATAAATTTGAAAACATTATCTTTGATCGAATTAAAGCATACTTTTAGACATGTGGAACATTTTTGTATAGTGTATCATTTTTTTGTAGAAGAAATATTCCTCGAAAGATTTATGTAAATAAGTAGTAAGAAAAATTGTACAAATGCAAGAATAAAAAAAATGCTTCCTCCAAAATGTTTGCATACATTTAGGCACAATTCAATTTGGCATAATTCATTTTGGTACTCTCAAAAGTACAACCCTGTCATTTGACAGCTGTCAAGCATAAATGTAAATAAAAGTGAATTTTCTTCGTAAAAGCTCTACCACAGATCATATTCAAGTAAATTTTTTTAGCGGAGAATATGTTAGCTGTCAACTGGAACAGTCTTTGGTATTTTGAAGGCCGTGTATTATCAACCCTGATGCACTGGCAACACAACCTAAATTTCAACAAGACCAAAGCTGGAATAATTTTTAGATGTGAGCTAAGTAATTTATTGCTTCACCACTTCTAGGTAGACTGAAGCAAAAATTTACATGTGAGTGCTTGTAAAAAACATTAAAAACCTTTGCCGCCAACAACAATGCACATTGAAACCGCCAAAGAAGAGACGAAGTCAAAAAAATGAGCAAACATCAATAGCAATGGTGACAAAAGACAGGCCATTCATTTAGCCCCTAATAAATACTCATACATAGATGAACGCCACCAGAGAGTCAACAACCGGAAGTAAAGTGTAAAAATAACAATAACAATAATGATGATAATTTTATATGTACGAGTACTCACCTCACCTACTACCTATGTATAATGACAGCAAAAGAGTGTTATTGTTGTTCTTGCAAATATCATTCCATACACGAAGAGACGGGTGTGTAGTAGACACACACAATGGCAATGTGGTTTGACGGTGTTGTAAATGCAATGAAGGGATGCTGTGAGTTAAATATACCATTGAAATTTATGCATGTCGTTTAGCTACATTCAAGATGTAGAGACATTGGGGATTTTGGAAGGTGCGTACATATATCCATGTATATTTGTATGTATAGGAGTTAAGATATGATGTGGTAGTACTGGTTCTAATATTATAGCACATTACTTGTGGACGAAATACACCATTAATGTGACATAGGAGCATATATTTTGTATAACGGTGCAAAAGTTCGTCCTAATTAGATAAACTAGAAATTTATGGATACTTGGGTTTGGACGGTAGCACATTGGTTAGCGATTTGGACTCCTCTACTTAAGGTGGCTGGTTGGATTCACTTTTTAGTAAACTCAGCACCCTTTTTTTTCCCAGAAAAGATAAAATTCTTACTACACGACAGCAAAGATTTGTCAACGAGAAGACTTCTAGAAATCACTGTTTGATCTGCGGTTACGGTTTGATGACCTTTTTAGCTAATTAAACATAGTTCTGAGTTTCTTTCATCCAAAAAAATATAATTTTACCCAAAAAAAAAAAAAAAATTTATATTTTTTTTAAACTGGTGGTTAGCGCACTACCCTCCTATATTTAAAATTGCCGGTTTGATTCCTTTCCCAGAAAACTTAACAAAGTTTGAATTTTTCGAAAAGTACAAAAATTAACCCAGCAATACAGATTGGCTAAAAAAAAAAGGAGGTTCCAATTAAAATTGTTGAAAATTTCAAGATGTCTAACAAAAGCGGACAGGGAACCCCAATCAAGCCTCTAATGTAAAATATATTACTAAGCCATCGATTAGAAGCTTTAGATTTACAGAAATACTTTGGCTAATATCTTGAAAACAAAAACAATGATATTCCAACAATCTTCCATTTGCAACATATTAAATTTCCCCAAGGCCTATATTTCGTACAAACAAAGTTTTTTGCCTTTTGGGTTAATTTAGAACCTTTTAGCCTTCCATATTTGTTCCTATTATTAAGGCTTATTCTTAAAGCAAATTGAGATTTGATGTGGACTCCTTGTAGGACTCAATAGGACTTGCCATTTGTGCATTCATATTTATGTAACTTCAAATGCGGCTGCACATGGAACGTCCAGAATGGTAAAGTATTAATTGGAATTCCGGACCTTTTTCCAGCTTTTACTCTCCCTTTCTACTCCATATTGATGCAGTACCAACTCCCACAGATGTGTCATCTCCCAAGGGCTCGATCTTTTGGAATCGCTCATAAAAGTTGATTTCATTTCGAGCCTTTGCTATACTATTCAATATCTCGCAGCGCGTCGCTAATTTCCTTTTATTCCTTAGTAGAAAATTTATTGTGGCGGGTCATAGTACCTTTCCTCCTTTTTTCCATCATTTTCTTCTTCTTCTTCTTCTTCTTCTTCTTTGGCTTTCACAGCCGAAAATCGATTTTGTCCACTCGCAGAATATTTCGCCCAATATACCAATAGCTCGCTGGCACCAGTTGGAGTTCTGAACGTCCTTCTTATGAGGAAGAAGAAGAGTCGGCGGCCCTAATTCTTATGCCCTGCCCATTTTCTCATAACTCATGACATTAGGGTTTTCGAAACGGATATGTTGGAGAGAAGAACAGCTGAGCTCTTTAAAGACATCGGATCTACTCAATTTTATTCGTAAAACTGATAGATTTACAACGTAAATGGCAACTTTAGACATTAGTACAATGGAATGGGGCTTGTTTTGAGTTTTATTTTCCAGTCTTTGAGGGAATGTTTCAAGGAAAAAAATTGCAATTCGACTTTGACATGAAAAAGAATCATCAATCTAGGCGAAGACATTTTTACAATTTAACTGCGCTAATTCATATTCCATTCAAGAAATTTCAATGGCTTCAAAGCTGCCCCTTGGAAGCTAATTATAATGATTTCTTCCATTGAGAATAGCCAAAAGTTTTCGATAAAAGACTGCCTAGCTTAAGCACTGTGTAAAAATGGCCATCCTACCCATCCTACGAAATACATATATCGCTCTTCATTCAGAGCACTGGATATTTTGAACAAAAAAAAATTCTGAAATACCTTGAACTTGCGTGCCCGTGAAGCCATCCAGTTACTATTGGAAGATCATGAATTATGATAATTCAAATGCAGGATTTCATACCACATTCATATTAATAGGATGAACTTTTGCATTAATCCAATGGATAGAAGACACTTCGACATACAAAGGCACCCAAAACTAGGCAGACGACTAGGCCAGTCTGTCAGCCAACTTAGTGAAACTGTCTGTCAGTCTGTCAAGTCGCGCTGCTACATCAAATGCCATTGAATTTCTCCCCAAGGATAATTCGGGCGTGAAATTACAATCGAAGTGGCGTTCGCTATGGCAGCGGAAGTGTTGGTGGAGGGCTGCTCTATAGTCTATAGGCGCATAGCTATACAAAATTGGATTCTGATGGGCGTATCTATGCGGTGCGTGTATGTAGCATCTACCTGCAAAGGAGTTGGGGTCACAAATATATATTTTTTCATATTTTTATGTATATTTTTTTTTTTTTTTTTTGTAACAACACCGTGAAAACCACCGTGCAAATTTGTGATGAACAGGAAAAATGTGATGAACAAAAAAAAAATGAAGCAATATGAACAGGAAAATGAAGTATTATATATGCGATCAAAGCACAATAGAAAAAAAAGGGGGGGGAACACAAGAAACACCAACATGGAAGCAGCTTCCAAACAAAGAACTGCAAATGTACTTTTCTACTCCTTTGTGCTTTTTCATTTACCCCATTTTTGTTTACGGTTTTTAATTTTTGCTTTATTATACAATACCCCAGAAGTATGCATGTATTGTACTGTCGTTACGGAAGTTACACGTCAGAGCCCACCCCCCTCAGTACACCATTGGGTACACATAGTTATGCGGTCGTTTGGGTTGAGTTGAGTTGAGCTAAGTTATGTATATGGTATATTGTTACTTCGTCTACATGCCCTGTACTGTGTGTGTGTGTGTATGCGTGTGTGTGTATCGGAATTGAGTTCCTTTTTTCTTGCTTGTCTGTTTACAAAATTATTCAGTGTTACTACCACATACAATACATAGTCATACATCTCATTCGATATGAGCTTAATTTGGTACGAAAACGGAAACGTTCTATTCTCTGCTTTGCGATGATTACTTTTGTGTTTGACAATATACAACAATATACCCTATACAGGGTACTTCGAAATAAACATAGTTATTTCACACAGATTTCGAAGTATTTCATGGTCTTTTCATCAACTTTAAGCAATCAAAAGTTCAGAAATCTACTCCCGTGTTCTTATAGTAACATTAGTTTATTAACTATAACTTCAAAAATATGAATGCCATGAAAAAAAAACAAACTGGAGCCGAAAGATAATGAATCAGAGAATAAACTTCATTAAATTAGAGTTACTACAATGAGCTTATGGAGCTTTAGAAATAGAAAATAGAAAAAAAAATGGAATTTTTTTTTCTAAATTTTCATCACTCTTCCATTATTTCAGCATCATATTTGAAAAATTACCAAAAATCAACTATGGAACATACTCGAAAAGCAAAAACTCCAGATCAACTACATATACTTTAGCTTTAAAACTGTATATTTAACATTTTCAATATTAGGTATTTTATTAGCACAGTATTGCCACAAAAAAGTACATATTCTTTCATTTATTTTTCAAAAATCCCAAAAAAAAGTAATATTTTTCAAAATTATTGAAAATTAATTGGGAATAGATATTCGGAAAGTTAGAATGGCAAATTAATACTTTGATTCTCTATTTTTCGAAAATTGCTTATCACAGTATTACTGATGAACCTTTTTTTGCTAGATATTGTACAATAATAGAACAAGACCTCAGTGTAAGTGTTCTTTTCTTAATATATAAAAAAAAAAAAACAATTTTGAAAATATTTCAAAAAGAAATAATACAAAAACTTTCGAGTTTAGACTTTAATTCTGATTTTTTCACTGATGGCTTCAGGACTGAAGAAGGTTCTGAGTCTGGAGTCTTCGTGGAAACTGACGGAACTGAACTGTCCTTTGCCCTTGATATGTACGCATCAGTCTATCGTGGACAAGAGGCTGAAAGGCAAGCCTATTTGTGTCTACAGTGACAATCAGGCTGCGCTGATGGCCTTGGACAACCCTGTCACCACTTCCAAGATAGTGGAGTTCTGCAAATCAAGGCTAAATAATGTCGGAAGACATAATAGTTTATAGCTGATGTGGGCTTCTGATGCATTACCAAGAGAAGGTTGATTAATCGGCCCTAAGCCTGCTTTGCCACTACTCGCTGGAGCCATAAAGGCCACGGTCAACACCTGGGCTAATCTAGTCGATAAGTCGACATGGCAGGCCGAGATAGGCTGCAGATGGATGAAATCCATGTTACCTAACATATCGGGTAGATGATCACATTTCCTCCTATCTCTAGGTAGAGGTGATTGCAGAATGCTAGCCGGTAACGGTGGTTTTCACGGTGTTGTTACAAAAAAAAAAAAATATACATAAAAATATGAAAAAATATATATTTGTGACCCCAACTCCTTTGCAGGTAGATGCTACATACACGCACCGCATAGATACGCCCATAAGAATCCAATTTAGTATAGCTATTCGCCTATAGACTATAGAGCAGCCCCCCACCAACACTTCCGCTGCCATAGTGAACGCCACTTCTGTGGACAAAACGCATGGAAAAGGTAGGACCAGGAGGCAGTGAACTTTGCCCAGTCTGTGAAAAAGAAGATGAGACGGCGGACCACTTTTTATGTGTCTGCCCTGCTTTCGCTCGAATCAGGTTTGAGGTCATTGGCACTGACGTGCTGAGAGCCGAAACTCCTGGACCTTTAGCACCACAAGATCTACTCCGATTTCTTCGGAGAACGGGTAAAAAAAAAAAATAAAAAAATAAAAAAAAATTAAGGGTGCATGTTCCAAGTGCAACTTTTGAAGGACTCTTTTTTAAAATTTCTTGAAATTGCCAAAAATGCAATATACGAGTAAAAAATTGTGAAAAAGTAAAAACGGTAAATCAATTTAATGGTTGGTTGGTTGAAGTGATGATTCATTCCATGAATTCAACTAGCGCTTTCGCGCCATTTTGTTGCCACATTCTCGTTTCCAACTGTTTATTCGGTTGTTAACAGCTCTGTTATATCCAGTCCGTGCGGTTTAGAAGCCTCTGGAGCTCGTTGATGTTTGTTTACGCTAACTCTTTGAGATCGTTGAAGAGTGATTTACCCAAGGTATCCATTTTCTGTTTCCAGAGAGCAGGGCATTCGCAGATGAAATGGAAACAGGTTCCTTTTCTGCTTGCTTGATTGCAGCTGTGACAGTGAACGTTATGATGGATTCCCATTCTGGCTGTCTGCTCTCCGATGAGGCAGAAGCCAGTGATGACTACCGTCAGTTTGGAGACATCACTACGATTCCTGTTTATCAGTGGTGTTGTTTGTTTGAGATCGTATCCAGGCCATAGTGAACTGCTGGCCTTACAAGTTGTATGACCTTTTCATCTTCAATCCACTATTAGGTGGTATTTTGTGTCTATAACTCATTTAATTGCACTCAATGGTGTGAGTGCCGGTTCTGCAAGAGTTTCTCGCATGGCAGATCCCATTTTAGCCAGTTCGTCAGCTTTTTCATTTCCCTCTATATTCCGATGTCCCGGGACCCAGATCAGGGAAATATTGTGCCGTTCGCACAAGGTGGTGAGGCTCTTTCTACTTTGTTCCACCAGGTTAGAAGTTATGATGGCTGAATTCAAAGCCTCAATTGCAGCATGGCTATCCGAAAGAATAGAGATGTCGTTCTTGAATGTCCAGTCTGCTATTAGTGTCCTGCATGCCTCCCCAAACTGCAAACACTTTCGCCTGGAAGACGTTGGATAGATTGCGAAGGCGCACAGACTTGTTGACATTTAGTCTCTCAGAGTATAAGCCTGCCCCGATACCACTACCAATTTTGGAGCCATCCGTAAAGGCTGTGGTGTCGAAGCTGTTTAGTATGGATCCAGTTATCCAATCCGTCCGCAAGGGTAGAAGTATAGTGAAATTTTTATTGAATATCACCTTCAGTATGATATAATCAGTCTTGTCAGAAAGGTTTTACCTTTGTTTTGTTAATGGACATGCATGACCGTAAGTTCTTTCCTTCCAGCGACCCACCTCCCTTAGCCTTAAGGCGGTTATGGTTACTATTTTTTTAATATGTAGATCAATTGGAAGCATAGGCATCAGGACAATAAGAGCCTTCCTAGTGCATGACTTAATCGTTCTGACCGCTACTGCACATGCTGACCTTTGTATTCTGCCAAGTTTGTTGATGGTATAAGCTTTGTCCAAGGCTTTCCACCAAAAAACCGTATGACAAGATTGAACGTACAACCGCTTTGTACATCAATAAAGTTCGTTTTGTTTGGAGACCCCATTTCCTCCCAATTGTTCGTTTGCAGGCATATAGGGCAATACAAGCCTTCTTTACCCGTTGTTCTATGTTTAATCTCCAGTTAAGCTTGGAGTCCAAAATTAACCCCAAGTACTTAGCACTGGATGAAAGAGTGAGTGGTTGTTGATTTAGTTGTGGTAGGTCAAAGTTGGATATTTTGATGCAATTTAATACTTTATAGCTCTAAATGAATGGGATTTACTACACCAGCAGCCTGACAGACAAAACGCCTGTGACAGCAATCTGTCTTTATTATGACAAACACACAATTTTGAAATATTGTCAAAAATAAGATTTCTAAGATTTCGAATTTTCAGTTGGACAAATTTTGCTAGATCAGAAGACCGATAGGCAAGTGCAACTTTTTAAAGACTTCCTATAAAATGTATTGTATAAAACATCAAATTTGAAAAATCATTAAAAATAAACTTTAGAATCTATACCAAATGTAAAAACGCCCGCTAAATTCCGCATTTTTTTGGTTTGAATACTACGTATGAAGATTTTCAGATGGAACTATTTTACTATGCTAAGGGACGCGTTCGTCCAGTAGACCTCTAATATCGTTTTATTTTTTATAAAACAAAAAAAAGAGAAATTTAAAAAATCATTAAAAATAAACTATAAAAGATATTTTAATTATGGAAATAGTAAACAAATCAAACATTCTTTGACTTTAAAATTGTGTATTAGAATTTTAGCTTCAGGTCACTTTTCTACAACAGGAGCCCAATGAACACCTGCACCATATTCACTATGACTTTTTAAAAGATTACTCATTTGAAACGAAATACCCTGTATATGTACCAATAAAGGTAGGATTATACTCTAAAATGAAATATAAGTACATACTACATATAAAGAAGGTAACAGAGAATAGTGTAGCATATCACATAAATAAATTGCATTGTTCGAACAATTTTCGATCGCAGTTGAAGCATAGCTGTGTGCATAGAATTATGATATTGTCAATGGAAATATTTTGTAAAAGAATATTTCTTTTTTCAAAGCTTACGTTGAAATTGATCAAAAAATATTCTTTAAAGTCATATTGGAGGCTTCCTAATAGAGCACCTTTAAACCTAACAAAGCAGTAAGAGTAATTTGTATAGAAGATCCATTACGAAAATGAGTTCATATGAACAATTTTTGATTGGAAAAACGATTAAAAATTTTTTTGAGGAATTTTTATTCAAACCACTTCAACCCACCTCACCAGACCAAAGTTGATTTAGAAACCATGACTGTACTAGATACTCGTACATATGTGATTGATGGAAAGAAAGCAGAACTCTTCGAAATGTTATTGTGAAGAATTGATTATACATTCAATATTCAAAGTATTGTCCGTCACTACCGACTACTTTTTCCCATATTTCTGGCAGCATATAGATTCCGTGTCGGAAGAAGTCGACATGTTTTGAGTCAATCCATGAATCGGCACAATCATTGGTTCCTTCGTAAGATTGGAAGCGCTATTCTTCCAGGGCCTGTGTCATCGATCGGAACAAGTGGTAATCAGAGGCAGCAATATCTGGGCTATATGGCGGGTGGGGTAGGATTTCCCATTTGAGGAGTGTTTCTAAGTACGTTTTAAAGGGCGCCACAACATGTGACTGAGCATTATCATGTTGCAAAATGATTTTGTCGTGCCTATTGACATATTTCGGCTGTTTCCTGACAATTTTCGGCTCAAAAGCGTCAATTATTGTTGGTATAGATCCCCTGTGATCGTCTGACATTATTTCAACAGTTTATAATACACCACACCCAGCTGATGCCACAAAATATACACCATGATCTTCTCGCCATGAATATTCGGCTTGACCGTCGATGATGAGACATGACCGGGGTATCTATACGTTGCCCGACGTTTTGAATAATCGTAATGGACCCACGTTTCATCGCCTTTCTTGCCACTGGAGCAGTTGTTTACACATGAAAAAGCGGCGTTCGGTGTCTCATGGCTTCAGTTCATACGGCACCCAATTTCCTACATTTCGGGTCATTCCCATTGATGGTAAATGGTTGGCTAAGTGACTCCAAGTATTTTTGCGGGTTCATCTTGCGTTTGTGATGGATCTTCATCGAACCGTGCCTCCAATTCTTCATGCTCAAACTTTGGTGTCGCTCCGGGTCGTTCCAAATCAAAATTGCCACTTTTAAACAGCGCAAATCACTTCTGACACGTTCACTCAGCTAAAGCATGAACACCATACAATTCCACCCAAAATGCGATGACTTTTAATAGCCTTTTCCTTCATATTAAAGTGATGAAGTCAAACTCTCCACAAAAACACATTATTCGGTACAAAAGTTGACATTTGCGTAGCACACAAAAACTATGTTGATTACTCATCAGCGAAATGACAGATACTGAAAAAGAAAGCCTAATTATATTGCGGTGTTGCCAGATGAAACAATGGAATAATAAACTAGTGGCGACATCTGTTATCAAATCCGCACAAACTCTCAATATAATTCGGAATTGTAATATCAATGAAGTATCAATATTACCATCCAGTAATATCTTTAATTTAAATAACATATTTTATAGTTAATTTAACAACTATTTCTAAAGTACTACTTTATACTTTCAACCTATTATATTTCAATTCTTCAATCATACGCTTCTACGTACGTACATCAATCTATTTATTTCCATTTTACAAAATTCAAAGACATTTAACTTTTTTCTCCTCCTCTCACAATCAACTCTGTTTACTTATTAATTAAGTTTTTCAAGTGTCAAATTCTTTGACATCAAATTTCTTCTAGATACGCCGCCATCTTTACAAGCATCATCAATTCAACGTACTCAAAGCATATTGTTGTTGTTATTATTGTACTTATGTACTTTTAATTAGCAAACTTGGTAACTTGAAGCTAATCTGCATACGCACTCATCAATTTTGCACTCCAACTTCGTCTCACTTCATTTAAATTATTGCACGAAATAGTTCTTGTTTCTACTTCTACATATTACTCTTCTAATCTTTATTCATTGTTTGTCATTTTCTCTATCAATTATACAATATTGGCAAGATTTTTCTTCAATCATTACCACAATAACAATGCTAAACTTGTCAAAATTGACAGCAGCTGAGCCATTCGAATTATGTGATTGAGGCTTGATTTTCCCTCTTTTTTTTTTGGTGGATTTATTTTTTGTTTCTTGGTTTGGTAAATGTCAATTAGTGGTTGTACCGTATAATTTATGGGAAAATGTCAATTGGTATGAGTTGAAATGTAATATAATTAAAATTTTTGACATTTTTGTTTATTTTACGCCAAAATTCATAGAATTTTTGAAATTAATTAATTTCCGAATTTTAAATAAAACATTTGTCAAAATGCTTGCTTGTTTACAAGAATGGTCATATGCATCGAGTGTTAGTACTGTACCTTTATATTTTCGTGCGCAAAATCTGAAAATATTTATTCGAAAACATAATGGTAGTACGGGTTAGGCTAAGGCCTGTATGCACTGCGACCAACCTGGTCTATTGTGCACCCCTTTATACTTAGATATTTAGTATATTGAATATATCGAGAAATCGAATCAGCTCCTTCGGGGGAGCATTTAAAGGTCTTCATCTTCTAGTAGGTATGAACCTAGGATTTTGTGCCTCCGGTGGCCTAGTGCATCACAGGTTGTGATTAAGTGTTCCATGGACTCTTCCTCATCACTGCAGAATCTGCAAGTACTTGTGTTGGATACTCCTATTTTGTGTAAATGTTTATTGCATACAAAGTGGCCCTTTAATGCTTCGGAGAGTAATCTAAGATTCTTTTTGTTTAAGGAGAGAACGGTGTTTGCTCTTTTGGCATCAAAGCTCAGGTATCTTTTGGAGTGATTGGGGCCGCCAGTGTTATTCCAATATTCTCTGATTTGATGTTGGATCCATTTCTTGGTATCCTGTTTTATGTTGTTTTTATTGAAGCCAAAGAACGGGGGGGTTGGATCGATAAATGGCCCTGCAGCCCCTTTTTTGGCATAAAGGTCCGCCTTTTCATTACCTTCGTGTCCTTCATGTCCTGGCACCCTGATTAGAGAGAAGTGATTGTGAATGGCTGATTTCTTGAGTGCATTATTATATGCATTTTGATGTGAATGTGTAGCTTTTAAGAGCTTTGAGGACTGATTGACTGTCTGCGAGTATTTTAATTTTGATTCTTTGGAGTCCTCTTTTGGATAGGATTTCCACTACTTCCATTATAGCATAAAGCACTACATGGAAAATTGTGATGTCCACGCTTAGTGTTATTGATTTGTGTGTTCCAGGTCCCACTATTCCTGCTCCTACAGCCTGAAGCGTTTTAAATCCATCTGTATACCATTTTTGCACGAATCATCGTGTATCCATGTTGGGCAAGCGTTCCACTCGTTCCTTGATGGGAAAATGACTTTATATCTCTTGGTAAAATTGAGTACTTAGTCTGTGTTGTCACTTGCCTGGGTCATATGTGCAACATCCCAGATCTTGTTTAAGATTTTTAGGTGTCCAGTTAGATTACCTGGTTTGAATTTTTCTTTCATATGAATTGAGAGTGCTTGCATTGCAGCAGCCTCTTGTATTGCTATATGTAGCGGTGGTAAATTTAACAACGCTTCCATGCCAGCAGTTGGGGTAGTTTTCATAGCCCCTGTAATGCTTAGGCACGCTAGCCTGGGCTTGGTTTTGCTATGATGGAGTAGACAATTCGGTGAAAATCGATGGAATAATGCGAAAGGAACACTATCAGAAAATTATAGAAAATTATTCGCCGAACAAATTCACAGGGGGTATCCTCAGACAAAATCTTTATACAAAGAACGTAAAAGTCTACAGAAAATAAAAAACAAATTTGTCCCCTATGCAACCTTTTTATGCATTCTTTTATAATTTGTTCATAAATATTGTATAACTCGAGCTCTTTTCGAGGCTGATGGTTCGGCGCTTGGGACATCAGTATAGCAATCATCACTATCATCAGAATCTGAGTCGCATATGATGTTCACATGTGACTCCATTCTCTGAAATTTTTCAGCGAACAATTTTCTAGAACATTTTAAGCCTCTAGCGACCTCTCAAATGCCATTTTATTCAGACCTTCTCAAGAAAGAGTCAGAATGACCCTTTCGTGAGAAATCCAGTAAGTTAAAATAATTTACAAGATTATTCATTGTGAAATTTTATTCTACATCTCCTAACTACAGATTTCGCTACGATATGAATTTTAGTGGGTGCCGTAGCTCAGTGGTTAGTGTGTTCGCCTTCTGATCCGTAGGTCGTGGTTCAACCCCCGGCTGATGCATAACAAATTTAATATCGATAAGATTTTTCTTTCGAACGGTACCCACCTGTCGGCAAGCAATTGGCAATTCTTCCGATAGTAACAACTTGCCATGAAAAAGCTTCTAAAACAATTCTATGACAAAGCTCAGAAAAGTTGATGCAGCAAGAGTTCTGCCGTTCGGAAACGGTTAAAATATAAGTAGGTCCCTTCTAATACTGTCCAAAATTTTGACACGCCCAAAACAGTAATGGAAGAGAAACTCGACCAAAGAGCCCTCCGGGGCTTATAAGTGCCACATATTTATTTATTTTTTTTTTTTTTTTTATTCCGCACAATACTGCGATCACGTCACTATTTTCACTTCTGACTTGAGCTACTCTAAGTGCCCGTGTTGCCAGACAAATATTGTAAAATTGAAACAACTGTTGATGAGACTGTGTATGTTGACTGTTGTCTGGGTATGAGATATCCTGCCTAATGTACATTATTATGATTAGAGGCCAAGATGCAAGATTTTAGGCTTTCTATGAAATTAAGCGCTGTCTGTGGTTTATTGTTCCTTAATTTGTAGGGAGATATTACAATGGCATCTAGACGGTGAAATCTTTGTCCGCCAAGTGTTGGAAATTCGTAGAGAATATGCTTTGGCATTTCAGTGTCCATTTCACAGAATCTACAGACATCAGTGTCCGAGAAACCTATCTTGGATAGGTGATATCCCAGACTCTGATATGTTAAACTATTTGGACATCAAACAAATGAAAAATTATGCTGCATCGCTTAAAAGTAGTTGCCCTGACAGACGGCAGCGTTAATCCGGATTAACGATTTAATACGAATTAACTCGGGCATTAACTGCAGCTAAGCCGCATTCACTCTACGAGTTCATTTTCAAAATTAAAGAGGAGGAGGCAATTTACGATGCAACACTGCTGAAAAATTTCTCTTGTGAATTTTTCTCGATCCAACTTACAAAACAATAGATGTGTTCGCTATAAAAAACTTTCAACAATTGTTAACAGTTTCCGACATGAAAAGCACTGGCGAACAAATAAATCCAGCTGTCAATTACGAACTGTGAATGTCAATTTACAAGTTTCTGATAGATTTCAGTTCACGTAAATCTTGTAGATTTTCTCATATCGAGAGTGACAGATGACAGAAATTCATAGTGATAATAATGTAAGTGAGCAGACCTTTAGCTGTTTAGTTAATGCGCAATACTGACATCTGTCAGGTTAGTTTTTTATTTTTTATTTTTTTTTTAAGTGCGTCGTTAATCCGGATTAACGCTGCCGTGTGTCTAGGCTATAAGAGCTCTAAGAAAATTGTGACTTGAATTAATTAAAGTATATATTTTAGCGAAATTTTTTAGTAAATAAATAAACGGAAGCATACTTTTAGGCGTTATTTTGAAATAATGAAAAATATAAGCTGATTTCAATTTTTTATGCTATTATTATGTTTGTACTAATTGCTCATTGAGAACGAAATTTCAGTGCAAACTTCTCTAATTTATTTGCATTTTATCAATATTGAAAGAAAATTTCGTTTTCCTAAATAATTTTCCTAATAGAAAAAATAATCAAAATTTCATATGAATATTGACAAAAAAAAATTTACATAACAAAGTCATATACATGTGCCTGTGTCAATGAATTATATTACAATCAATTTAAAATGCTCGTATGCACATAACACAGTGACACAGCTCACAAGGGAACATAAGAAGAGCATTATAAAATTTTACATATGTAGGTGCACACACTCATATGTGCACATATAAGTAAAAAGAGGTTGACATGAATTTGCTTTTGCCTAGAAATATTTTTATCAATTTTTTATTGGTAATTTGTTGGCATACCTTTTGACTGCATTAGTACTTAGTACATACTTCGATATCTCAGCATTATGTTAGTATACCTTTGACAAAGTAAATTGAAATTATATTTACTTATTTGTATATTTTTGGTTTTGATTTTGTTAAAAGTTGGTAGCCAAAAAGTATCTTAACTTGATGAAATTGATTTCATTTGATTTAATGTTGTGCTTGTTTGTTGGTTTGGCTTTTTATTCTTGTCTACTATTCTATTCTATTCTATTCTATTCAGTTTTGTAAAGTTTCAAC